>JACBWW010000025.1:12512772-12536831 GCA_020086605.1 Lanius collurio | reverse complement strand
CAAGGAGAAATTAAAGAAATAAAATGGAAAAAGTAATGAGAGCTCATTTCAGCTTATAATGGTATTTTCTCAGGTGACTAAACATTCATTTGACTTTTGGTAGTGTTGAATTTGTTCTCCATTAGGGCAAATATGATTTGGAGGCTAGCTTGACCTCTGAGGTGTAGAACTTTCCTTTATCTTTATTGCTGGCTTCAGTTATTTATCAGGTCAGTGTGCGTGCCCAGATCCCAGGAAAACTGAGCAAAGAGATGAAATTAGCACTGCAGACAAACAGTCAGAGCAGCTGGCTGTTGGCTCAGATGAGCAATTTCTTTCAGACTGTCACCAGCCTCAATACAGGCTGAGATGCCTGTCAGAGTCCAGTGTCTGTCATCTAAGGATCCATTGCACTGTGGGATGGGAATAAGGAAAAGCTTTTTCTTCTTTTTTTTTGTCTTAAAAAAAAGAAGGAAAAGCTTTTTCTTCTTTTTTTTGTCTTAAAAAAAAAAGGGAGGGGACTAATCTGAAAGAATTTGCAATAATTTTTCACATGTATCTGCTCCTTTTCCATGATCCTACAGCACATAACTTCCACAGTCTTTAGACAAATCTAACAAACCCGAGGATACATATTTTTAGGAACTAAGATTGCTGTGAAAAACACATTTCTTAATAAATTTAGTGTAGAAGAAACAAATATTCCTCTTGCAAGGCAAAGTCAGCTCATACTCTGAAGGTGGAGAGCTTGTTCTGTCTGTTCACCTTTGAAAGAGAGAAAAAGAGGGACCCATCAGATTCTCTGTGAGAAAATGACAGATTTTCCTGATTCAGATCAAAATATTTCTTTGTCCCCAGCAGGGCTGAGGCCACAGGTTGGGTACTGGCTGCAGGGAGGTTTAAATGTGCCCCAGCTTTTCTGTCAGCACTGCTCACACCCCTCAGTCCCTGCCCTGCTGCAGAGTGCCAGTGAGCCCGAACCCACCCCCAGGGCATGGGGGATCCTGCTAAATGGAGCATTGCTAACTTATTTAGCAAAAAGTCACCCAGGACAGAGACCTTGCTCGAGTCTGTTTTGCTGAGAGTTTGTGTTATGAAGGGAGAGACTTAAGTGGGTTGGAAAGCTGTTGGTAATCCTGCCTCTGTCCCTTGGGAAACACCGAGCCAGATCCAACAGGGCTAAGAAGCTCTGTGATATGAGTAAAAATGGTTTCCAGCTGCAAGGAAAAGCAAAAAGGAGCACAGCCCAACCCCAGCTCAGTCAGTGGGAAGTGCTCCATTTAGCAAATTCAATTCTTAGAAATGCAAAATGCAAACTGTAATGCTCCCTGTTGAATAAACAGCACAATTGGCTACGTTGTGCCAGCCTGCACAAAAAGTGACATTTTTCCAAGGAATACCTCTTATAAAATTAAGGATTTTTGGTGGTCATTTTTTCACAGATCACAACAGGAATTTCTGCACTAGTGAAAGGTGCCAAAAGCAGCTGCAGATAGTCAAATCCAATTTATTCCTCAGCATGAACAGAGTGGCAGCAATGCAAGCCTCTGCAAACACGCCTTGAAAATGTCCTTCAAGGAGCCATCTCCAGAGGTGGCCAGGGAGTTGCAAATCCCAGCCCCACAAACATCTGCCTCTCACAGGGCTTTGCCCACACGAGGGTCAGATGCAGCCTTTGCAGGGCACAGATGTGCTGGCCAGGGAGCAGGGGGAGGGTACAGCAGATTTCACCTAAAGGCAAACAAAGAAGAGGTGTTTTTCAGGCACTATCCCAGTCTGCAGATGGTCTCAGGCAAGGCAGGCACTGCTGGTGGACCAAGGATCTGCCACCTGGGCAGCAGGGTGACACCGTGTTCCTGCTCCCTGCCACCCTCATTCACCTCAGGGGGGGAGGAAAAACCAGGGGACTTTGAGTGTGGAAGGCAGAAAAAGAATCATCTTCATTAATTGAAAATAAACTGAGTAAGGAATGATTTCTGGATAGCTGTGCTTCTCTCAGTACACATTACTTACCTGCTGGCCCTGCTGTTAGGGCTCAGTGCTTCATTTAGATGTGGTGTTCTCCTCAATTTTATTTGAGAAGACACTTTCCTATCACACTTCTACCTCCTTTCTGCCCCGTTCTCTGTGAATCCCAGCTCTGCCTTTCATTCTAGCACCACGAGCAGCAAAGGAAGGAGGCCTCTGACACTGTGGGGTGTCCCTGTGCACCAAACACACCCAGCTGTGCTCATTGGTAGGTGACACAGGGGCTTCTTTGGCAAAGTGCTGCTCACAGGAGCAGAGGTGTTTGGTAATTAATGCTGAAAGGATCAGGGGGATCAGCCCAACCAAGGGCCAATACACAACAGAGCTTTGTTTGAGTTTCTCAATTAGATAGTAGAGAAATTAATTTTCTCAAAAACACCCTCTTTAGGATGACAGGGATGACCATAATGGCTATTTCAGCCTCTGGTTCCAATGCAGCACAGCAGTGCCCAGAGCAGTAAATGAGAAGCAGAGGGTAAGATATCCTACTCCAAGGGCAGACTCTAAAAGATCAGGACCACCACAAATCCTGCAACTGGGATATTCACTTTTTTAATCTCTGTCACAGAATTGAGGGCTCCTCCCATCAGGAATTCCTTCCTATGAAAATACTAATTTCTTATCTTTAAAAAAAAAATAGTCTGTGAAGGCAGCTACCCTGCTTTGGGTAGGATTTCAGCTTTTGATAGCTGCTCCTTCCACTTATTTAACAATCTAAATTATAGTCACAGTGCCACGTCTTCATTCCACCAGTCAAAGGATTTTGCCTCCCACAATGAATTAGAAAATGCACATTAGGAAAAAGCTGGCAGACAGATTATTGTGATTATCTTAACAGCAGGTATTTAAAGCTCATTGTCTCTAAAGCTTCTTGCCAATGCCCAAATTCCTTGCCACAGTCGTAAGGTCTGTGCTGCTGGGGTGTTGCCTTAGCAGACATCATCTCCACTGGTGATGCTTCTTGTTTGGACTCAGTGAGTGCAGCTCAGCATGGGCTGAAGCAGTGCCACGGTGACATGGGCTGTTCATGGGAAGGAGACGGGACCTGCCATCTGCTCATCCTGTATTTTACAGCCTTTAAGTTGCACTGTAATAATTTCCTGGCTGTCCTCCTGGAAGGAGACGCAGGCAGCCTGAGTTCAGTCAGCCAGCAAGGCAGGGGGAGCAGAGCTTTCAGCCATTAAAGAGGACAATTATTCAAGCATCAGGTGCTGGAAAGGTTCTTTCATCTTCTACATGGCTAAAATGAAAGGAAAGGAATTATTTTCTGGCCCCAGCTTTCTCCTCAACGTTTGTTCACTTTGTACCATATGAGGGGCTTCTGAAGAAGACACTCAGTGGAGAGGGACTGGGCTGCATCCAGCTCGGGAAAAGCACAATGACAGACTGAAACTACTTGAAAAGAGTTGAAAAAACAACTTCCCATCACTCAAATATCTGGAGCTTTAAAACTCTGAAGTTGTAAAGCATATAACCAAGTACAAGGTAGTTAAGGGCCAGCTTTGATCCCAGGAATATCATCTTGCACACGAGGTTTTGAATAAGAAAGCTGCAACCCAGGCACAGCCCCGGGGACTGTGTGACCCAGGGGCCTCCTGGGTGTGGGAAGCTGATCAGGACAACGACTGTGGCTACTGAATGAGTACCAGGTCACAAAGGCAGTGGGAAGGGCAGGACATGAAGGACTCAGGAGAAACAAGAGGCTGCAGGGGCTGCAGACAGAGGAGCCGTGTGCTCCCAGCAGTCCTCCAGACAGGGCTGGCATTCCCCAGGGTGTGGGGAGTGTGTCTTAAAGAGAAAATAGTGGTCAAAGACTGAAGACAGGCCAGATAGTGATTTTTGCCTTTTCTATTATTTTTCCTTATTGAACAGATTAACTGCAACTATGAAAGCTCAAATGCTAAAGGTCAAAATTTTAAAAAGAGGCAAGAATAAAAAATTAGCCAATTTCCAGGGAAACACAGTGTTATTAACAGCACAAAGCAAGCACTGGAGCAAAGCCTAAGGAAACATAGGATGGTGGCACGAGAGTCAAACCATTTGGGCTTCCTTTAATTTTTTAATTTCCTCTCCTCTCTGTGAAGGCAAACTATCATATTTAAGGATGAGAAAGTATTTTTGTTTGTTTATCAGAGAGAACAAAGGCTTCACAAGGTGTTTGTGTCCCTGCCTGCTCCATCAGCTGGTCACCCGTGTGAGCGTCCCTCTCGCACTGGCCCAGCCCAGCAGCGCGGTGCCATCTGCCCCCCAGCAGCAGGGCAGGGCTCAGCCCGCGGCTCCCTGCGGGCTGCAGCGCCTCTCGCCAGCTCCGGGCTGTGCCCGGGGCCAGCCAGCTCACTGCAGTCAGGCTTCAGGAGGGAGGAGAGGAGGGCGAGAGCTGTGAGGCCGCTGGTGAGCAGTTATGGACCCGGGATTGGATCCCCACAGGAGCCATCTCCCACAGCATCCCCCTCCTGCAGCTCCCCCAGCCAAGCAGTCACGATGGCAAATGCTGGCCCTTGATTCACTCCTGCTGAGCGAGACCCTCATTTCAGTCAAATTAAGAGAAACGCAGAGGGAGAGCTCACAGGTTATTGCAGCTGGGATAACTCTTTACCTTTCCTTGCCAGAAATGTCAACACAAACAGGGGGAGCTATGAACTCAGGGGAGGCGCTGGTATTTGCCAGCTGGCTACATCAAACTCCGTACGAGATGTGATAACAGACATGCCACACTGCCTCCCATCAGCCAGCTTCTGTCAGCCCCATCACAAGCAAGAATTAATGCTCTTTTTAAAAATTTATGTATTTACCTATTTGTTTCTTCCTTTTTGGGAATCTGTCCAAAGAAACTGGGAGCAATTCTGCCTGTTCCTAAGCTCCAGATTAAAAGAGATCAGAAGCACTTAAAAATCCAATATGAGAGGGATTCAGACACTACAACAAAGGAATCACCTGTCTTGTGTGTGATAGGCATTAAAAAAGTGAGGTGAAGAGGTGGTATCCAGTGAGAGATGCAAGTCAGTCTTTTCTGAAAGATGCAGAAGTGGTTGAGAGGGCAGTCTACAGCCCAGAAACCAAGGCAGCCCTTCAGCCCCTTTCTCCAGTCTCCCCAGGACCAACCTTGGCAGACTCAAGGACATCAGGCCATACCCTATGGGATGTGTTGCTTTGTTCCATGTCACCATCATCCAAAGTCCTTGTCAGGACAGTTGAGTGTGCTCCCATGTTAATGACCAAGTAGTCTGTGATAGAACCTACTGTTCAAAATAATCCATTATTCCTGCATTCATTAATTTAGACACCTTAGCAGTAAAGGAAATTTACAGTGGGATGTAGCAGGATATGTTTGTGCTTATATTTACAGAACATGCTATGGTGCATTTTTGTCTACCCAATAAATCACACGAACTGCTGCTGTGTCTCATGTACTCCAATATATTAAATGCAATAGTCTCTTTTATATTCTTCAGCACAGAGGAGGAGCTCACACTGGCTATGGAGATTGCTCCTAATGTCATTGAAAGTCAGCAGCCAAAAAATCCCCGAAGTACTGAATGTCACTGGCAATATCACAGTACATGGGCAGATGAACATGATGTCAAGCTCTGTGTCGGCTCCAGAAGCTGGGAGAAAAGCCCTGTGTGGAGAGCAGAAGCCTGTGCAGGATGGTGACCGTGCAGCAGAGGGATTCCTGGAGCTGCTCCCATGATAACTATTAAACCACAAATCCTCATTTTACAGCAATGCTAGCTAGTTTTCTAGGAATCATCCCCTAGGATACGAGGCTATCATCAGCAGTGCAGAACTGGCTACTCTGTAGAGCCACATTGCACTTCTGAAGCACTGGGGAGCTCCTGTGGCTCACAACACGCCAAGGCTGACACAGAAAAGCCTGGGACTGCTCTCCACAGCACATGGGCCCCAGGTCAGCCCCTGCCCCTCGGAAACACCCCTGGCCTTCCCAGAAATGACAACGGGGACCTCACAAAGGCCATGGGGCACTTCCCCGTGGCCCGGAGGGAACGCCCGTGCAGCCTCGGTGGCTCCCGAGGGGGACGCGCCAGGGATCGCCCCCTGCCAGCGGGACCCCACCCGAGCCACACCTTCCCCAGCCCGAGCACCGGCCCCGGCAGCACAAAGGGGACAAAAGGTCCGCCAGTCATTGGCAGCAAAGGTGGCCAGCAGAGGAGCCGAGAGCAAAGGCGGAGCCAGCTCCCCGCGCTGTCCGGCCGGGCAGAGCCATCGGCAGCGGGCACAGCTCGGATGCGGGCACAGCTCGGCAGCGGGCACAGCTCGGCAGCGGGCACAGCTCCGCATCCCGGCAGCGGGCACAGCTCCGGCAGCGGGCACAGCTCGGCAGCGGGCACAGCTCCGCATCCCGGCAGCGGGCACAGCTCCGCACCCCGGCAGCGGGCACAGCTCCGCAGCTCGGCAGACAGAACCCGCCACCGAGCCAAACGCAGCTGAGAAGCAGCAAATCTTTTGGGTTTCAGTGATTGTTGCTCCCCTTTCGCCCCAGATTTAGCGACCATTACACAGAAGCGACACGAATCAGTCAGCCAGGATCAGCTGTGGGAACAGGCTGATAGACACAGCATGTCCCTGTGCTTTCGAAAGCCACAATAACATCCAATAGTCTTAGCTTATTTTAATTAACAGAGGCAGAATGAACTAATTGCTGATGCCGGTGCAGCCGGCCCGGGAGCTGCACTAACCTAGAAGGACGGCGAAGGCTTTGCCAGCCTGACCCTGGGCCACTCGCCCCCGAGCTGGCTGCAAGGGCCAGAGGTGGCGAGAGGGGAGGGAAGCGGCAGCAGTGCGAGTGCCAGCGCTGCCAGCCTCATGGCACTGCCCGCTTTTGTGTGAGCCAGCACACCCAGGCTGCAGCGGGGCCACAGGCTGCCCAACATCCCAGCGTTAAAGCACAGATTAAAAGCAAGTTTTGAGTCCTGTCTTGTGCTACCTGCAGTTCACACTGGCTGGGGAACCTCAGCCCATATATCAGCCATTTAAGAAACTAAGAAATTATGAATTCCATGTGCACATTGTGAACTGTTTGTTCTGGTCAGACCTGGAATTACTTAGGGAAGAAATTCACAATTTGTTGCAATGAATTTTTTGAGAATTCAGCAATCTGCTCACAGGCCATTTTCAGACAGAACAAAGGAGGACTTCCTCCAACAACTTAATTAATTGCAAATTAATTTCTCATGTATAATAGGACTTTCCACTGAGCTGTACCTCCCATGCAAAGGTTTCAGAACACTTTGCACACAACAATGCAGCAGCACAACTACACTCTCAGAAAGGAGAACCTTGCTCTGTTATAGAAACCAAAAACAGTGAACCAAAGCCAGGCACTCAGAAGTAACTAAAATACCCAATGTAAAGAGTGACTGGAAATCATGACTTTCAGATAATGAGAGCTCAAAAGATTTATGGGGGAAACATTTCTTGTCTGGGGTGAGGGGAAGAAAAAAAAGACAAAAAAGACATTTCTCTTTCCCTGGTTAATCCCAAGAAGTCTGGTCAAGATTTCAACATTTTCACAAACAAACAAACAACATCAACAAGCTTGGGGAGTGACATCGACTATCCCGAATGCTCTATTGCAGAATCAAGCAGATTTGCCAAACATATTTTAAAATGAAAACTTTGAATCCTGTTTCTGCAGTTTCAGACGGTCCCCAGCAAAATCCAGTTTGGAAGACTTGCAGAAACCAGAACTTCCCTGTGACCTCCCTTTCTGAAAAACTCTGAGTTCTTACTCTAATTCCAGAGAATCAGAGCACAGTCAGAAACCACCCAGCTGATAAAACTGAGCCCGGATGTGTGAGCTCCCTGACCATCTCAGGGCAGCTGTGGGGAGCAGGAGAACCCCAGCTGTGCTCAGAGAGCAGCCAGCCCAGCCCTCGTACCCACCATCCTGCAGAAGATGCCAAGACACGCAGGTCACCCACAGCCCCACCAGCCCAGCTCACCAGGGCCAGGACAGCCCTGCACAGGCAGCATCCAGCCCAAAACATGTCAGCTGAGCAGTTAACCCCAGGAAAGGCTTTGCTTTTTGCAGCAGGGTAGGTCAAACACGAGTAGATGTGTCTGCTGTTCTGGGCTAGCCCGGGCTGATGGCTGTGCTTCCCCCTGCAATGACAGCAGCTCTCATGGATAGACACCAAAAATAGCCTTTACAACTCCTGCAAAGTCTCACACAAAGTGAGGCCTTAAAAACAGAGCTCCAGCTGAATCCCCTTTCCAAGAGAGTCCTGTGTGACACGGGTTCAGTAACAGCTGTGCCCCCTGTTACTGAGAAGGGATTTCTCAGCCACAGGCTGAGCACTCTCACTGGTAGTGATGCAAACCTGACCCGATGCATTTTGGTTTCAAGTTTTGAGTTTGGATGTGTCTATTTTGCTTCCTTGGGGGAAGAGATTTGTTTTCTCTGTGTCACTGAGGTCTACTCACCTTCTAATGTGAGAACACCTGAGTGGTGCTGGGCAGCTTTACATGGAGAGGTGACAACAAAACATGCAGGAACACAGCCAGAGGGGGTTTCACCCCTTTGAAGTAACACCACCAGACAGTTCTACTTCAGTCAGGCAACTGTGAGCAATAAGGCCCAAAACTTGTATCAGTATCCTCTGCTTACACCAACCAACATGAGTTTGAGATCTCAGGCATAAAAGAGAGCTTGCATGGTAATGTACTTATCTAAAATGCATCCTTATCTTTAACTTAACTTTCAAAAACACTCAACTAGAATATCCTGTCAAAGGATCATTATGCTTTTAGCAAAGTTAAAATTTCAGAAGAGGCTGTTGAGTTGTTTTAATCATCTACTCCAGTTCTAAGTTCCTATTGTATAAATAACGTGTATTTTAATCGTGTCACATAAATTAACTCCACATACAAAAGTGAAATCAAATACTTCAATTAAGGTTTGTGTAGTAGAAATATCCTCATCTAAATGAGCTCAAAGGAAAGCACTCTCAAGACTTGAAAATCATTTTCATTCTTTATCTCAGCACAGAAAGAACAGATTTGAGTTGAGGGAGGTTGGAAATGTGCTGCTCCAGCAGTTCAGGGTGTCCCCAGCTCTCTGCAGAAGCACTGAGCTTCCTGCCCTCGGTTCCCCTCTGCTCCTCTCCTGCTCCTGGGCTGAGGCCAGCCTTCCACCCCTGCCCCACGTCCTGTGGGGCTCCAGCAGGCTCTGCCTCCCACCCCTGATCACGCCCAAAGCCCTGCAGAAAAACCCCCGAGAAACACCCTCCCTTTGTTCAGTGTCCCTGGCGGGGCAGGTGTGACCATGGCCCTGCTCCCTGGGCTTTGGGCTCTCCCCCTGGGACACCCTGCACCCTTCCCAAAGGGGCTGCAGCTGCCCTCCCTCGCAGCCAGGTCTCGTCCCCACCCTGCCACTCGTGCCAGAGCACATCACCTGCAGGCACCACAGAGGGTCTCACCACCAGTGACTGGCACCAAACAGTCCAGTCTTTGTTTCAGCAAAAACCCCACTCCATCTCCAGCCCTGGGCTGAAGGCACATTGCAGGTCCTTTATCACCATCACCTCAATATTCCCAGCTCAGTGAGAACCCCAGTGCTCTCCTAAAAGCTAGCACTGGATTTTCATGGAAGCAAGGCAGAGGTGACTCAGTAGCCCCAAAACTTCCACAGATTTTAAAAAAGCCCCTCAGATTTCAGAACAGTTCTGGCTCTCAAAACAGCTGCCTTAGAAAGGTGATTTTAGTGGCTACTTAAAAGCAGAGCAAACTTCAATTGTCACACAATCAGCACAGCCGATTGAATTAGAGAAGCATATTTATGCACCTAACAAGTTTGAATCTGCAGGAAAACCTGCTGGGAGCAATTTGAAAAGACTAATGAGACTTCTCCCATCACCAGACGGGTATATTCTCCTTTAAAGGTTTATGAGCATGTCATTTAGTTTCACTACAGCTTTTGCAAAATCATTAATGAACTTGTGAAAACAATTAGAGAGATAAAAGGGCAAGAAATGTATGTGTTAGCCTGAAACCTGTGATAATTCAGAGTAGGCGAAGCAGAGGAGAATGCACTGCTTTGAAGGCATCACACAGAAGATCCTGGTGGTTTATGCCTTTTTAAATTATCATTCCCAGTTTTGCTCCTGATAATCCTTAAGTAGAAAAATATCTTTTTAGAACTTGATCTTGGAGACTCTGTTGCTTATTAAAACAAGAAGGACAGCAGAACAATCTCGTTAGGGTGAACAGAAAGACTTGAATGTCAGGCCTTATAAAACACACCTCATTAATATCTGCATGAACTGAATGGCAGAGGCGTGAATGCCATATAGGCTGCATCTGCCTTTGATCTTTTGAAGCTACCTTTGAATAAGTCCCAACCAACTACAGATTGCAGAAGAAAAGCAAATGCTCAAAGGGAGAAAGGAGCTAGAATCACAGACTCAGTGCCACAGCAGTCTTTTCTTACTCTGGGCATGCATGGATTATTTTGGCAAATAAGCCCCCCAAACACTGAGACCAGTGAACACCCTGAGTACTTCCCCTCACAAAGGCATTTCCTCTCCCGTGCCAGGCTTACAGGAACAGGAACAGACATGGAGAAAGCCCTGTTCTGCTTTGGGACAGCACATTCTCCCTATGAGCAGCAGCACAAATATCCTTTAGCTTCAGGGATGCCTGTGCAGGTCAGAGCTCTGGGTACCAGCTCGTCAGAGGCTCCCACAGCTGCCCCAGGGCTGGGGCTGAGCCGCCCAAGGTGCTGTCCCTGTGCAGCAGGGATGTGTCCAGCCTCCCTCCAGCTGCCAAGATGCTTCCCTGCTTCCCCAGGGACGTGGAGCTGCCTGGCAGCCCTCAGCCCATCTCCTGCAGCAGAGACAGGAGTTGCTCTTCAGCTCAGTGCCCCTGCCCCATCTGATAGCATAAACCCCTCATCTGTCTCCATTACTAAGGAATTACCAATTAATTTTGGAGAGACTGCTCTGGGAACAAAAACAAAAGTAATGACCAGCTTCCTAAAGTGACAAGCAAGCTATAATTTTTCTCCTTTGTATATAAAGACTGTTGCATTCTCTGAGCTGTGCAACTGAGCCTTCACCTTGGCTTTCACCATCATTCCTGTAAGTGGCTTCTCTTCTTCACTGGCTTCTCTCAGATATGCAATTGCTAATTCAGAAAATGGAGTCTGCAAGCTTCACTTCTTCCCTCTTCCCTTAGAAACACCACAGATTTGGCCAGCTATATGGCAAAAATGTACCTAAATATAGGTCAAAACCAACATCAATTCTGGACGATTTACAGGTGAAGTTTGAACATGAACTACAGTAGAAACTTGCTGTCTCTGGGAAAGTCTGCAAACTGAATCCCTTCTCCTCTGCACATTAATGACCTGGAACTGGCAAATGGGATCACAGTAGTCTGTCCCTCACAGCCTCACAGCTTAGGTAATGTCTGAAAAGGCTTTGGACCACAGGAAGGGGAGCGTTTCCAGTGTGGTTTCATTTCTTAGGTGACTATGTCACTTGCAGAAATAGAGCTTGGCTGCCTCCATCATGCCATCATTTATAAGTGGTTTAACCTACGTGCTGGGCTCTCTTTTCCAGTAGCCATGGACAACTCTAGCTTGGGTTCAGAGTCCCAAAGCTCGAGACAAGTACACAACTCCTGGCTGGGAGTCAAGACATCCCGGAGCAGAAGAACGAGTACAAATGGCTCAGAGCCAACTTGCAGCAACAGAAGAAAAGTAGGACATTTTACCATCCCCTGCACTCACACAGACTGGACTGCACTGAGCAGGATTGGTCCACAGCCCAGAAAAAGTACTGGAGATCTTGGCAATGACTCCAATGATTTTAAATCATTTTGGTGGTGAGTGAGAAACCCTGGCTAGAATCTTCAGCCCTTAGGATCCACTTCTAGGACAGGCTGCATTTTATCTTCTGCTGCAAGCTCCAGCATCCTGCACAGACCACCCTTGTGCACACCAGCTGACAGTGCAGCCCCTGCTGCCACCCCCTAAATCTGCTCACTCCCATGCCTGCTCCACTGTGTCAGAACCTGGCCCAGCCTCTGTGTCTGGCAGGGGAAATTGCATTGAAAGGTTCTCCACACCAGTCATTTCTTCCTTCCTCAACCTGCTCCAGTCTTCTAATTGCCTTGTTTGGATTCTCCTCTCATCCCTCAAGTCTTCCTGATGGGAAGAAAATACACAGTAGATGACAACTTTCAAGTCATTTTCATGTCACACCTGATAGCTGCTGTAGGAAGGTTATTGATACCATTATTAATTCTTTCATTTCAATTTTCCCTATACATTTCTGCCCCCAGCAAACCCTCAGTATAAAATTATTTCCTGAACTGTTTCCAGCCCGTTCCTGATGTTGCTCTCAGAACGATCTGAGGACAGATAACACAGCTGTCATTTCTCAAGGCTCCACTGGATGCTTTGATAAAACCCAACTCGTGGTTGTGTTGGTGCCAGACTTTACAAGCCTATTAAGCTGTCTCTGCCAAGTGATGGTTTTCCCTTTACAAGTTCTGGGCTGACACAGGGTTTCCATGCTCTCCACAACATTTAGCATCCCATCTCCGCCCAGTCATCTGCCCTTTTTTAAATTATTTTAATCTGACTGCCATTATAGCAGCAGACTCAAATGAGAAAATCAGCATAGCCACAAGGAACAATCACTTATTTGTCCTCAAGCAGGGTGTCAAGGACAAATATTTGCATTTAAACAGGAAAAGATAAGCTATGTAAAAAAAAAGATACCCTGCCTTCTGATTTGGATTTCTGTACCTTTTTTTCTGCCAAAAGATCTCACATTCCCTCCTAAATCTCACAAGTCCCTCCTAAATCTGAGAAATTAGAAGCTATGCATATGGCCAAGAGCTGTGCTGAAATCCCAGCAGCTTTAGTGAGACTCAGGCACTGCAGAGATGCAGAACAGGTGGGAAGAACAAGACCTACATTTCGTTCCAGCTCTGTTTGATTACTTCAGCCATTTACTATTCTGATCTGCAAACTGGGTCTTGCAGGAGGTACCTGGCCCTCTCCAGTCCCCCTGGATCTCATGGATTACACTGCACAGGGGGCAGACATTAATTTAACCTTTGCTTAAACATCAACTCCTGGCCGTGCTGCCCATCTGCTGAGAGTTTTCAAGAGGCTCACCAGCTCTTGCTGTAAGTTGCCCAATAAAAGAGAAATCATAGCAAAGGAAAATTATTAATCAAAACCAGAGGTGGCTCCCCTGGACCACAGCACAGCCTGCCCACAGATGTTTGCTCTGAACTACATTCTGTAGCTCTTCTCTGCCTACAAAACCTCTCCCACCCAAAACAAACCATCCCAGCAGTACCCCCATGCCTCCATGGTGGGTATCAGACACAGCTTCCCCTCCACAGTCCCTTCCTCACCTTCCCCTTGACAGGCAGCAAAACCCCAGCCCAAGGGAGAGAGCAGCTCCTGTTTCCCCACTTTGCTGAAACCTCGCCAAGCCTGAAGACATTTTCTAGCTGGAAGTTTTCTAACGAGCTGGAACATCTTGCTTGGTGACATCTCTGTTCAAACTGTTATTTTCCTCCAGCTGGGTCAGGGCTTTCTGACTCTGACACAATGAGAAAAGCACACACACTTTCCATGATTTATGTATTGCAAAGGCTCAAGTGTCCATGCCAGCAGATGCAGCACTCGGGCACCCACCCTTCTTCCTGCCAGTTGCTTCTCCCTCCTACCCAGCTCTGGCCACAGGGGACATTCCCCTTTCTCCCCCCAGGTCAGGAGAGCAGAGCCACTCACGGTGACATGGTGGCATGTGTCATTTTCCTGTCTGGCCCCAGGACAAGGTGATGGAAGCAGCCCCTGTCCTGCACCGAGGAGCAGCAGCACCAGGTACCCTGCCCAGACGTGTCCCTGACGGGCAGCCAGCAGTGTGTGACACAGCCAGGGCTGCTGCCAGCTGAGCTCACCTGGCACAACCCACACATCCTCATCCAGCACTTGGCCAGTTTGCAGTTGTTTGCTTTTCCAGTGCCTCTTGCTTGACAACAAACCTGCCCATGCTGCAGCGTTCACAAATGGCCATGCAGGGCTTTTACTGTCAGAGGAGACCCCCGTGGGGCCACTGCACTCGGTTACCCCTCCTGCACTGACACCAGGGGTCCACCCTCCCCAGCAGGCACAGAGCAGCAGATGTGTGGCAGACCACACTGCACAATTTGCTAGATCAAGGTTAGAAAAAACAATAATAAGCCTGTCTGTCACAGACAAACAGACCAGTTTAATTATGGGTATGCTCTGACAGGAAGAATTTGGCATTCAAGCCTTTCATGGCGCTCTCCCAGAAATAGATGAGGACCCCAAGAATACCAACAAACCTATCCTCACATCACTCCTGCTGGGTGAAGCAAAATCCTTTTTACAGAGAGAACCTGAAATGAGGCATTTGCCTCCCAAAATCCACAGCACACAGATTCTACCAGCCCCTGTGATGTCACAGAGTCCCTTGTTGGAAAGTGAGGCCTCCCATCACAGGCAGGCAGCTCATTTAATGCACATGCAACATTCTACCTAAAATGTCACAGTGCTTTATTGAGCTTTGTGCTGTTGTGCTTGATGTATCAGCAGAGCAACAGAGCAGAGATGATTCCTGCCTTCTTTCCATGCTCCTGGCCTGCCTTCAGATTATTCAGCAACTTCACTGCAGAATGCAGAAGCCATTCTGTCTTTCCCAGCCATTCTCCTTAGAGGGACTGGTTCTTGTTTCACTCTGGTTACACCCAAGACAGCAAAAAATACCAACTGCATGGTAAGGACATCTCTATCAGGCTGCACCAAGGGAGGTTTAGGTTGGACATCAGGAAAAATCTCTTCACTGACAGGGTTGTCAAGTGCTGGAACAGGATGCCCACGACAATGGTGGAGTCACCATCCCTGGAGTTACGTAAAAGATGTGCAGGAGACGTGGTTTAGTGGTGGACTTGGCAGTCCTGGGTTAATGGTTGGACTCAATTACCTTAAAGATTCTTTCCAACCTAAATGATTCTGTTTTTCTGAAAGTCTGGCCCAGCAAACTGCAGGAAAACTTCTCTGCTCCTTCAGACAAAGAGACCTGTAGGAGGGCAGTGGAGCCACCATCACCCAAGTGATTTAGCTTTTATTTGCATTGCAATTCCCACTGGCCATCCCAGACAGCCCAGGCACAGGAGAGCAAAATGTCAGCCAGAAATGGAATATCTTGGAAAAAGGACAGCAGCAGCATTACATTAAACACCCGAGATGATGCTGCAGGGAACGCCAGCCCGAAGAGGAGCGAGCCCTCAGGGGCAGCAGGGCTCTGAAGGGTGCACACAGCAGAGCCATGCACAGGTCATCGAGAATTTGGTCTTCTCTCACCCTGACTTTGTTGAGGTGCTCAAAAAACATGGAATGGAGAAACTGGAATTTGGGTCTGCTTGAAAGTCAAAGGACAAGTACAAGGTAGAGCAGAGCTTCAGCTGGTATTTGAGGGCTGGATTGTGCTCCCACCCTTAAATCAGAGAGCAAAGAGCTCAACAAATGCACTGTCTGGACATCCCGCTTCTGGCCAGACATTATTTGGTGGCCACTGCCACCTCGTGGCACTGTCACCTGCAGAGGGGCCCAGAGACCCAGTGGGGACTCCTCACTCTGGCACCCAGCCATGAAAACACAACTTAAAACAAAGGAGCTCTCTGGACTGCACAGTGGCATGGAAGCAGGAGGAGGCCAGACTGGGTAGTTTTTCCCAGCTGGAACACTCTTGCAAAACATCCTCTGCCTAATGCCAGGCCAGTTTATTCAGCCCAGGACTTCGGTACCTGTCCCTGTCAGGACA
This sequence comes from Lanius collurio, assembly GCA_020086605.1. Taxonomy (NCBI): domain Eukaryota; kingdom Metazoa; phylum Chordata; class Aves; order Passeriformes; family Laniidae; genus Lanius; species Lanius collurio. The sequence continues at coordinate 12,520,992 of JACBWW010000025.1, read as the reverse complement.
TTTTTGCCAGTACAGCAGAACAAAGCAGGTTCTGCTCCTTCAAAGCACACTCATAACTGAGACTGTTTTACATGGGGCACAGTTGCCCTTTAAAAGTGGAAATCTAACATTCACAACAAGAATAAGGCCTGGAGAGGTGTGAAGTTTTCAGTCCTGATGCATGGCTGAGACAAAGCAACACCTGTACGACCAGAGAACTTGTTTGGGGTGTACTGGGCAGCATCTCCTGCAGATAAGGTGTTGTTGGCACTATCCCAGCTGTCCCTGCTATCTCAGAAGCTGTTTCAACAAGATTTCCATCCGTTAGTTCTACTCATTAACAGATTAAACAGTAAAGCCTGGTCTTAATGATTCAGATGCTCCAGGGTCCATCTGCATGGAGGCCCCTGCTGAAGGCTGACGTTCAAGATGTCCCCACTGTAGTCATGCCCTGCTGTACCACCATCCCAGGACACTGCTGTGGCACTACATCACCTGCCCTGAGGCAGTTCCACTGCAGACTGGCACACTCATCTCTCCTCAAGGCACCACAACCTCCTGTCTGCTGGCACAGACCTGACACCCCTGGTGAGGGCTCCAGGGCCACCTGCTCAACAGCCACTGCCACGATGTGAACTTCTCCTGAGGACTGCCTTTAATGGCAGGTCTCAAATCTCAAGTGTAGCACCATTTGTACTTGCCTTTTATTGTTTTTTCTCTAAGGTTTCTCTGCCCTTAAGCAGAGTGAAGCCCCAAACAGTGCACACAATCCAGCTACAGATGAAATTATAAGAAATGTCTGTTTGAAAGCCAGGTTTCCTCTTCTAGGGGAAAGAGGCTGGGGTTACATTTCCAACTGTCCTGAGCTTCCTTCTGCCATTACAGGAAGATCACCCAACACACATTTGGTAGGATGTAGAGCACTGTTTTCTTGGGCTACACACAGCCCTTTGGGCCAGAGCCACCGTGGGTTAATCCAGGCAGCACAACAGCAGCAAGCATTCCCTCTAGGGGCAAATAAAACCTTTTCCAGTCTTCCCCTCCACGACTCAATAACACAGCAAAGCTTTTGTGAGGATGTGGGTGAAACACAAAAGTTCCATCCTTGGAGATGGAACAGCCCCTTTCAGCTGCCCAGCAGACAACAGCCTGACCATGTCCTGATTTTCCCTGCCAGGTGATGTGGGAGAGCACACACACAGAGCAGGCACTCCTGTAATTATAACTTTCATCTGCCTGACCCCAGCTCCTGGGAAATGCCAGCAGAAACCCTCGCTCTCAGTGCTGTGTGACCCCTGCCTGCTGTCCCCAGCCATATTTGCTGCTGTGGTCTCCCTCACACTGTAGGCTGTCTCCCAAAGTCTTTTCATTTTGGAAGGTGTCAAGTAAATGGAAACACTGACAGGTGGAGTAATTTAAGCATCTGGGATCCCAGCTACCATTAAAATGCTGGCACACACAGGAACACACACTACTATCCTAAGGAACCCAATCTGAAAAACAATAGGCAATTTTCCTCTGTCTCCTGCTCTTTTTATGGCTCATGCTACCTGTCACAAGGAGCTATTAAAGTGCCCACATTGCAGAGAGGAGGGGGAAACCCAAAATATTGGTACAAAATATTCTCCCTCAGATTCTGCCCATCAAAGGGAATTTAATCTCCATCTGTCTAACATTTAGGAAATATCAAGAAAAATGGTGAGAATAGACTGTGAAATGCTGGGGTTTGCCATTACACTCACTTCTGAGGGAAACATTTTTGATGGGGTGACCTTTGCATCGAGCTGTGCTCATACTGAAATGCATTCTGCAGACCATGGAAAAAGCTGCTCCTTTTGACAGCTGAACTCAATACATAAGAACCATTTAAGAGAAGCTGCTTTACAAACAGTGGGTGGCAGATGACAATTAGGTTTTTTCTTCTATTATGGTACTGGGGGGGTATGCGAAATTATCGCCATTAGTCACAGTGTGCTTGATACAACAACAAAGAAGGAGCAGGCTCTCTCTGTGTCCTTTCCCATGTTTCATTTTCCCTGTGCATCTGCACGCACTGCCTTTATTCCTCCACACACACGTTCATTCTTCAGTCTGTTCCCAATTTTGTCTCCCTTTGCTTTAATTCAACCCTAAAGATGTTAAATATTTAAATATGCTGAACGCAAATCTGGGCAGCTTCCTGAGCTGTTGGAAGCATTTTGTGTTGGTCCTTGAAGATCAGGATAAAAAAGTTGAATCCAAGCAAGACAGGGATTGAGAGAGGAGGAGGGGAAGAAGGGCAGCACTGGGACAGAGGGGGCACAGCACAGATCCGTGGCAGCACTCAGTTACTGGGACAGCAGGAATGGGGCAGCTGGGATGCTGGGGAGGGAGCAGCTCCAGCTGGGCAGGGCCAGGGGGTCCTGCCTGCAGCCCCTTAAAGCCTGAGTGGGCCAGCAGCTGAGCTGGGCCAGCAGCCCATTGCCCTCAGCAGCCGTGAGGTCCTCCAGACACGCCTGGCCCGTCTGAGCCCACAGCACCAGGAGAGGGGGACAGGACAGAGATCCCTAAATCCCTGGGACAGGGGCCCAGTGTCCCCTCAGCCATGGGAGGGGTGGCCCAGAGGGAGCAGCAGACCCCCAGAAAGGCTTGGCTTTGGAAGCATCACCTCCCTCTGTGCAGGGCTGCCCCCAGCTCACAGCTCTCCTCTGCCCCACCAGCAGAGCCTGGAAGTACCAGCAAAGCCCAGCTGGGTCTTCCCATCCCCTCCCCTTGGTTCCCACTGACCTGCAAGGACCTGCTCTGAGCTGCAGCCCTTGCCAGGAAAAGCTGTGGCACTCTCTGGGACTGGCTCTGAGGACACTTCTCAAGCACCAGACCACGTCCTGGGCTCAGTCTGCAGCACCTTTTTGCATAGAAAAGGAATGATTTCACCAGAATATCTGCTGTAAAGTAACTTTTTTCCTCAGCTTGGCAGGAACCACACCAGTCTGACAGGGCAGAGGCCACGAGGGCTGCAGACCCCTGTTCAGCATGGGCCCGAGGGTGCCATGGGAGACACAGACAAGAGCATTTATCGAGCACCTTCCCATCAGGCGAGAGAGCAAACAAAAGGGCCAGCAAAACTAATAAAAAAATCCTATCAAGAAGTAATTTGGCCATAAATGAACATCAGGGTGGCAGCATCAGATATGATGGTTCTCAAATACTTTCCTTTCCCCTGAAGGTCAGGCAGCCCTTTAATAAAATTGAGAATCACAGCTGTAAAGTCTATTCCTGCCTCTGTTCTTTGCCTGCAGAGAGAATATATATGCATGAGTCTGTATTTCAGATAGCTGGGGCTAAGGATAACTCAAAAGATCTTCAAAAAAGGATAAAAACATCCTTTGTCATACAGCAGCTCCCAAACCATGATTTTGGTTGAAAATAGGCACAGTCACATGAAAAGCTACAGAGAGCATACAAAAGGCAACAAACAAAAGTATGTGAATTCAGGACACGGCTGAATCATTTTAATATCAGCTGAAGCTTTGAAAATGTGATTAGCATATAGTTAGGAGACACTTCTCCTTTGCATCTAAAAATACCGTGCCAGCTCTGGAGGAAGCAGCCACCAGCAGGGCAGGAGTTGCATAAGCCTCCCTCAGCCATTGTCTACAGGGAGCAAAAGGGCCCCAGGTGCTTCCCTGGCCCGGTGCAAATAGCAGCTAGTTAATTTAGCAGTTTGATTTTTGTGACACTTAGCATAACAAACACATCAAGGTCAGCCTGAAATAGCCAAAGGACATTCATATTCACACTGTACACCGACATCCTTTGATAAAGGGCTGCACAGCTCCTGTAGCACTCAAAAAGTGATACCTATTTTTAAATGAAGTAGGAAACAGCATGAAGAGGCCGGTTGTGTGGCTCTGGTTTGCCCTGTCCCACATGGCAGGGACAAGAAGGACTTCCCTGGGCTGCTCTCAGACCAGTGCAGCTGGCAGCACTGCCTCTGAGCCAGCAGCACCTGGCAGGGGCTGGCCTGGCCAGTGGAAACCTCCCCTTCCATGGCTCGGGCTCTGCATGGGGACTGGCACAGCTCTCAGCCCCGGGGAGATGTGCTGGGCAAAGAGCAGCAGCCCAGGGATGAAGGACCAGCCCCTGTCCTTCAGAACATAAATTGCTTTATTCTTCAGACTGGGTGCTAAAGGCAGGGAGCTGAATGTCTCCCAGACTGCAAGGGAAACCTGAAATCTCCATCTTTCCCCAGCCTGGGCCAGGGCCCTCTGTTTTCCCCCCGTGCCCTCCCAGCTGAGCTCTGGCACAGCCCCAGCCCTGCCGCAGCCCCGCGCCCCCCGAGCTTCCCCCACAGTCCCGCTGTTGTTCTGGGCACGCAGCTGTTTTCATTAAGGCAATTCTGTGCTCTTCATTGTGTTTTTAATTTTCATTTTGCTGAGATTCAATCCCACGACCGTGTTTTCTGGCTTCTTCCAGTTTCTGCCCTTTATTTTTACTGCTGGAGTCAGAGATGATTATCTCCAAGAAAGAGATTTCAGCTGCATTATATTGATGGTAAGTGCTGTTTTTCCTGCTCTGTCTGATTTTCCATGCAAGATGCTTTTTGTGTAGCTTTAACTGTTGCAAAGTGTCTGCCACGTCTCCAAGTTTCCCTTTCCCTGCTGGGGGAAGTGCCAGCACTGCCGAAAGGAGGGGATCGCAGCCTCCCAGCAGGTTCAGTGCTGGTGACAAGCTGTGGCACCTCCATCCATGACAGCACATTCTCCAGCACGAAATGGAGATCCTCCACCCCACTGGAGAACTGCCCAGGCAGCAGGGAAGCCCTGCTGAAGCCCAGGCTAAAGACACTGATGCCACCCAAAGTGGGTATCAGCTGGACCTGGCCAAGCCTATCCTTCTAGAGCACCATTTTCCCCACTGCAGGAGGTGATGAAGGTGCTACACGAACCTCCAACTCTGACTAAGCAGCCTCCTCCTCCTCTCAGACAGAGATGCCCTCCCCAGTGCCCAGCAGTGCTCTGTGCCAGCCTTGCCCACCCGTCCGTGCCAGCACTGCAGCTCTGTGCTCGTGCTCCCACCAGTGCCCAGCCGCCTCCTCAGGCACCTCTCCCCAGCCCACAGCAGCCTCACTGCCCCCAGAGTCACACAGAGCCTGGCAGTGCCCCCTCACCTCTCTCACTGCGCTGGCACCCAGAGCCAGCAGAGCAGACAGCCCTGGGAGAGAAGGCACGGGCAGGAAAACAGAGTCTGCCCACGGTCACAGGTCACCAACAGCCACAGAACACCCAGCAAGGTCCCCTCCTCTGCCCTGCTCTGCAGGGGACACTCATCTGACTGCAGCCACCCCCTGCTGCCACCTCAGCATCCGAGATTTTGTCAGCTCCCTCCTTTGCCATTACCTCCCTGCTCACCTCCCAGCTCTGCAGAACCTCCCAGCACACCAAAAGCCAGCAGGACTGTGCCCATACAGACCCTCACAACATCCCACAGGCCTGGAAATAATCTATGTCAGGGCAATGCAACAGAGCAAGCACTACTGAAAGTTGCTGCTGCCTCAGCATTTTTATTTTCAATCAAAGCAGCATTTTTTATTTTTTTGTAATAGTTTTTCCCCCTTTGGCATTTTCATTAAAAGACCGATAGGAAAAAAAAAATCCTCAACAATCCCAGAGTGGAAGTTATAAGCAGCCTGACACCTGGTAATGAGATATTTCAAGCTCTGGTCTGGCACTTTTATGGTATTTCTGAACCAAGCACTCAATCAAGTGGACTTAGAACAGAAAGTGTGTTACTCCCAGGTTTTTCATCTTACATTTCAGCAATGGAAGAGTACAGTACAATAAAGCAGGCAAATACCTAGCAAGTAAATACTTTTACCACAGTATAATTATTCCCCTCAACCAAGAGGGCTGTGAGATGGCTCCTGAGACAGTACTCAGCATCCACAGCCCACCTGAGAGCCCCTTGGCTTCCCATTTGAAATGTCTCATGACTGTTCTTAAGGAAAGAGGGCTCTGGCAGCCCCTTTGTCTGTCCCTGTTGTCTTCCCTTCCCCAAGCAGCTGTGCCATCCACCAGACACCTTCACTCAAAGTTTAAGCAGGACAGTAGAGGTCTAAGATTGTCCATATCCACACATTCTTACATCAAAATGTATGCAGAAGAGATGAGAAATTGCTGTTTCAAAGCAACAACTCAGAGATGATGCCCACTGTGCCACCCAAGTGCCAGCAGATTTGCCTGGAAGCTCTTGCAAGGGCACCCTTCTCCCTGTGCTGCCTGGCAGTGTCTGCCTGACACAGACCCTCAGAAAAGCTTTCCCTCCCTCCTTGCTCCAGGACCTTGGGGAGGAAATGGCAGGAGGAGTGTGAGATGCCCTCACTGAGCTGGTCCAGGCTTCCACAATTACTGCAGGCCCTCACTCCCTGAGGGCAGAAAATCCCAAACCCCAGGGAAGGAGAAGGGCAGGGCTGCCAGAGCCAGGCACAGCCAGCAGGTCCCAGCCCCAGGCACCTGGAACCACAGAAATCAGCCCAAGGCTGAGCTGAGCAGGTTGCCATGAGCAAAGGGAAGGTAACCTGCACATTCCAGCAGCCAGCCCCATCTCCACCCAGCTCCTCAGGAGACAATAAAGCTTTCACCCAGTCACCTTCCCATCTGGGACTGAATTCCTGTGAGAATGCTTCCAGTCCCCTCTCACTGCAGCCACAGCTCCAGGTAAGGCTGTGCTCACCCTGCCAGCAGTGCCAGGGAGGCTGGCAAGGGGGGTTTTACCCTGGTAGGAGCTCTGCAGCTCCCAAAAGCAGAGCAGAGCCGCTGTGGGCACTGAGGTGGGAGAAGGGCCAGCTCATGCTGCCCTCATCTGCATCCCTTTGACACGAGGAAGACCCGAGGGCTGTGCTTGCCCAAAGCATGGCCATGCCTGAGCCACTGGCCCACTGCCACAGCAGCTGCCACCGCCCAAGCCCCGGAGCTGAGGGCAGAGACAGCAGCAGGGTCTGCCCTCCACAGCCCATTGCTGTTTGCACACCCCGACACAAGCAAAGAACCCTCCTCGTTTCAAGCTGTGCTATTATGCTAACTACAGAGAAATAAATATGCCACACTGTAGCTAATAAGTGTCATTCACATCAGTATTTATTCCAAACATGTTTCCCCCATCACGTCTGTTCTGCCTGGAACTGTGCATCACTAAAGAGGAGACCTTTATTTCTAGTGATTTAAGCAGACAGGAGAGAGTTAGCAATTAAAGCACACTTTTGTACAGTTAAATTCTTTTTATTCCAGCTATCAGGAAGCATTATGTGCTATCACTGTATCTATTTCTGGAGCCACCACCTACCAGCACTGGGTTAGTAATTCAGCAGTTTGCAAGATGGGTCTCCTNCTGACACCCACAGCCTGCCCCAGGGAGGCAAAAATAGTTTCAAACTTGAGGAGTGCAGATGCTGAACTGAGGGGCTGATGTTGCTGCCCTGAGGAATGAATCCCAAGGACTGAACGAGGGCCAGCACTAATTACCAGCCCACACAGACATGTGGATTACGTGTTGAGGATCCTGTTATGCAAGAATACAGCTGGGCATGTTAGTGCAAGTGAGGAGACAAGCATCCATGTGAATTGCAGAGGTGTAGGGAGAAATGGAAAAAATAACCTTTAATTTCTCCATTTTATTTTAAATTCTCATGGTTAAAGGCCTGATTTGTAAAGATACTAAAAACTTAAATTTGTCATTGGCATTCCTGGACTTTCCTTTCAAAATGGAGCAGAACAGTGGACTGAACACCAACTGGGCTCCATCCATGGAGCTAATGAGAGTGGGAAAGTGCCCACGGTGGGCTTCAGCAGCAGCTTTTCTTTTAACCTCACCCATCAGCTACTTTTCCCCTACTCCCAGACATAATCCTTGCCTCTTCCTGCTTACAGCCTCGTCCAGCTGAAAGCACAGACAACTTGCATCACTGGAAGACAACACAAACAGTTGTGCCACGTTTCTTCCCCACAAATGAAGGGGCCAATCCCACTCTAATGTAGCTGCAGAGGTGAAGATGGAGGAGTGCTGCACATAGACATTTCTAGCCAAGCTCACATACCAAGGATTTCAGTACTTTTGCTTTTTTCATATTTTCTTATATTAAGGCAAGAGAGACATCTAGATGGCAGGCAGGGGACTGCAAGCTCCTGGAAAAAGAGTTTTCTGCAGAATGTGGAGCACAGTTTGTTCACAGAGTGGGAACAATAAATCAAGTGAATTAAATATGAA
>JACBWW010000025.1:12440530-12492915 GCA_020086605.1 Lanius collurio | reverse complement strand
AGAACATATTGATGAGTAATCAAAGTAAATTAACCTTAAAGACTACAGCACTTAGAAAAACAGAGCTTTAACTTCTCCAACCCTGTCTGCTATTGCTGAAGGAGTGTGTTTTGATGGTGTTTCTCATACAGATACCCCAAAGCAGTTAACAGGGTAAATACCATTTGATCAGTTTACCAGAGAGCAGACAGCACTGAATGTCAGCAATGCTTTTAGAGATATCACACTCATTTCTTCTTGGAAAACTATGTCCTTCTCTCTGATTTATGCCCAATTTATACAGGGGATTTGAGTCTTTTACAGACACTTGAAAAATTAGACAAAACATTACTATTTAAATAGACTAAGCCCTGAGGGCAAAACTAATTATTGCAAAGCAAAACCAGACCACGAAGTCCCTACAAAGTACAAAACTAATTTCTGTTAACTTTATAGATCTGCTACATTTTCAATCTGTTTTATTGACAGTACCATTATCCTACCAAAATAATCTAGGACACCACTAATGACTCCAGTGTGACACATCCCAGCAGCCCATTTGGCAGAGCCACGTTCACATCCTGCCTTTACACAAAAGGCAGAGAGGTAAACAAGAAACCCCATTTTCAAAGGGCAAAGAGCACCTCAACCATGAGCCTACAGAATTGTGAGGGGGTAACAAAACTGCTGAACATGTGTGGAATTCAGCTTTGAGAAATTCCTTTCTGGCATGGACCCTTGGTTAACATTTACTGCAGGGAAGCAGTAAAACCTGCCCTCAGTTGGACTGTTTGAATGCTGTAGCTTCAGCTGGTTTGTACATGTTTAGAGAGGAGATTCCAGACTTACACTGTTTGAGGTGTGCCTCACTGCAGAGAAAAGTAAACACCAGTTTTACTAAAAGGAAATACCCTCATGTCTGTGTAAGAAACATCTTTTAAGAGAACATAACTAATGCAGTCTTATTCCTAGGGATGGTGTGTAGGCAGAATCTGAATTTCTATTTCACCAAGACTGTACCCACCTCCCATGCTGTCAACATTTCCAAGAAAAATGCATCAGCACACAAGTCCACAGTGACAGTCCCAGTAACTGCTGCACATCTGAGCTGTCTCCTTCCCATTAGTTATGCAAATTTAAGTCTCTGGAGAATCCTGCTCTAATCTGGGGTTTGGTTTGTATCAGGCACTTTATTCGTCCCTATAATACTCACAGCCACACAGTTTTTGCATGCAAGGAAATTAAAAATACAAATTCATTTTTATTTTTCAAAACTTTATTAAATTATGCAGTAAGAACCCATCTCCACACAAGTGTTTCATTTCTGGATGGCAGAGGTATAATACATGAGCCACAGGTGAGTGCATTACCCCTCCCTTCCCCCCAGCTTCCAAGAAACAAAACAGCAGGTACAACACACTCCTGTCACTACACTTCTCCAACAGATTGTTCATAAGGTTATTTGAACTGGAGAAAAATGAAAAGGACCAACAGAGTCAAGAGTCTTGCTGTGCATATGAATGTTCTTCAGTGCAGCATTCCAGCAGCTGTTCCTGCGGGCCGGGCACGGGGCAGGGGCCGTGGAATGCCTTTGCACGGGTACTGTCAGATGCAAAGCCTGTGACTTCCCTAGAGGTAATCAGGCAATCAGAGTGCAAGGAAGGCCATGTGACTGTTGAAAACTCCTACACTTCAAAGTGCATGTCCACAAAGATTGGCAACAGAGGAGAAAGTGAATTCTAAGACCTACTGGAGAGGCAGAGCAATCAGCATAGTGCAAATACTGAAAGGAAGCAAAGTTTGCCTGGAGTTACCCAAAAACCACCAGCCAAGCTTCCTACTCAGGTGAACTGCTGCAAATCCTTTCAATTAAATTGATTTTATGCCAGTAGTGGGCTTGGCTCAAATCTTTTAATACTTGGATTTTGACAGAAAAAAATGCTGTATTGAAAGTGTGGTTTTACTCTGAAAAGTGACTAAAATGGCATTGAGGATCTTGTCACATTTTTCAGCAACTGTGCACAATGAATTCATCAAGTTTAAAAAAGAGAAAGCTTTTTACACAGAGCTGCATGAATTTATCTGGGTTCAGAATGCCAGGGTGCATTTCTGCTTCAGCTATCAGCACCTTTGCAATTCTGCAGCTGTAACTGAATTCTGTGGGGTTTATTTGCTCTGAGAAAAGGAAGCTGCCTTTTCCTAAAGGTGTCCCACTTAAAAAATGAAGCAAGAAGTCTTTTAGACAACCAGCAGACAAGCAGGACCTTGATCTAAGTAAGACAATGCCATTTTTAGAGAGACTTTTCTGACCATAATCACACTTTGAGAAGTGATTAAAAAAAACCTTGGTGGAAGATTCCCTATGGATGTATTACTGAACAACCACCTATAGAAGAAATATGGCAAAGGAAAACTACTTTGCAGAAATCTTTACAGATCTAGTTGAACAAAAATTTGAGAATCCTTCATTTCTTGGATTATATGTATACCACAGTGAAGTGAAGCACTAGAATTTCCAAGTGTGAACAAAAAAGGATTAGGAAAATGAAGTAAAAAGCATATCACTCTACCTCCACCAGAACATCACTTTATTGTTTATCTGTCATCAACAATGTAAAACTCTACTAGATACTCTATCCTGGTTTTCAAAAAGGTAAAGATTACATTGGATTAGCTACGTCGTACGAAAGAAACTACAGCAATCACAGTAGAATGAGATTGGAGGGACAATTTGAATTACAAAAAAGTGTACACTGCAAGCAGAGGGAAGTGCACATTAAATCAAATACCTGTAGGAATCATTATTTTTAAATGCACAGTGACACTTTCGAGAAACTGTACATAATAGAATCACAAAAATGACTTTAAAATAACCAAAATTACATTTTGCATTTGACCATCCAACTCATAAGTAATCATTGATGTTCTATATTTTCAGTGCTTTTGGAAAAATTGTTTACCAAACAGAATTTAAGTTGTTAATTTGACTAAACTGTGAAGCAGAAGGATTGAAATAAAAAAGTATATTGGAAGTACGCCTAACCTACAAGAATAAGCCAAGAGGGGGGTATGCAAGGAGAGGCTGGGAGGGAGGAGTGAAAGGAAAGAGGAAAGGGAGAAGAGAACAAAGGCTTTTTCTTCTATCTCAGAAGTTCTTCCAATGCAGCTTGTATCTGATGTCCAGCTCTTTGCTTTCAGTCCATTTCTGAAGTTTACGTTTTGTAGCCTTTTCCCGTACTAACTGGTCAACTCAACCAGCACTGCTGCCACGGAACAAGAGGAACAAGAATCTGAATGCATCAAATCTGCCCTTGCCGTGATTTCTTCATGGCCCCATTTTTCTGTTTTTCTTTGAACAGGGTTCGGTGTTTCCTGAATTGTTCACAGGGTCAGGTGGAATTGAGTTCCAAATCACTCTGCGGTTTGTAGCATCCTGATTTCTTTCTGCAGCTGACCCCCAGCCACGTTTGCAGTTCTCCCGCAGCAGAAAGACAAACCGTGTTGCTCAAGCGGTGAGCGTTCACCCTTGACCGTGGGGGTTGCAGACCGTTGTGTTTACGTATCCCTGAGTGCAGCTATCCTGCAGGATTCACTTCCCAGTGCACCGAGATTTCCTAGGTTTCCTCAGATTAAGCCCCAGTATGCATCACCACCGACTGTGGTGCGGCTACGGATGCCTGAGGCCGAGTTGATTCTGGTGGATGTCTGACCTCGCTGAACCAGACCGATCTGCTGTCTCCCTACTCATACCCAGGCAGTCCAACCTTCATACAGCTGAGCCAAGTTATCTAGATTAGTTGCTTCCTTAATCACAAAGTCAACCTATTAAAAGGGTCAAACAAGGAATTAAAAATAAGCTAGAATTTTGAAAAGAAACTGTAAGTGATCTTAGAATTTACTGTTGAATGTCACCTGCAAATATTTCACTGAAAAAAAATCTAAGATAATTGTAGACATAACTTTTTGCAGTCCACATAAGAAAAAGGAAGTTGTACTGCAGAAAAAGATCACACATCATCTCATTCACAGCCCCTATCTTGAAAGTAGCCCCAACATTCTCAAATAGATGTGGACAAGTGTGTCCCCTGACTCTGCTGCCCAGAGACAGGAGTGGCTGTGTTATGTTGGTGAACACAGACAAGTTGTGTCCCCTGCACAGCTGTACAGATCTCGTGTTCTCCCTGGCCATCAGCAGCTGCAGAACAAATGCTAGCTTACTGACAGACAAAAGGCAGTTTTATCTAATTCATGGTTTTACATAAACCTCCCATGTGAAAAACAAAAGATTATGATAGCAAAAAATAAAAGAAAGAATGCAGCAATACAAGGCAGCAGCAACCCTTATTTGAACTGGAATAGGTCACACCCCTGAAGGAACCCCCATTCACAACAGAGTTTTAGTCCTGAAGGCACACTTCAGCATATAATTATAAATACATAAAATACCATGTATTTAAAGCAAGGACCAGTACTGGAACTTTACCTCCAACTCACCTGTTCAGCCACAGACATTCTCCTGTTGGGATCCACATCTCGGCCCTCTAACTTGGCTTTGACCCGCTTCCACACGCTGACTGCGTAGGAATTCCTCTCCTGCACGGCTGCAGGTACAGAACAAAGTTGATTCAACTTGACATTCCCACACAGAACCCACGGAGGTATTTTTTTGTTGCTGGCAGCAGTAGAGCTGTTGGGTTTTTTAGGTTTGTATTTACCTTTTCCTGTTTTAGGGTCCCTGGCTGTCTTTTTGGGACTACAAGCAACACTTTTGCCAGTTCCTGGGACTGTGTTTGGAGGAGTATCTGCTGATGTTGCAAGATTTTTCTGAATTAGCTTTCTTGCATTCTGTGACATCACCTCTGGCTGAGTTTTCTGCCCTGTATTGCTACGTACAGCTGTAAAGAAAGTTTAAAAGTGCTTTAAGTCTCCACAGTAATCACATATCATAGAGGCAAGAAAAAACACAATTAAATGCTTATCAAATAGACTTATCAGGTTTTCGGAATAAATGCATTTTAAATTTGCATTTTAAGTTCTGCACCAATTTTCAATCTTTCTAATTTCTTTCACTTCATAAACAAGAAGTGATATTCCACTGCTAAGAATTTATTTATATTAAGCAAATTTTTATTGCCTCTCAACCTCTATCCTTCGTAGGACAGTTATGAAAGACAATTCTTGTTCTTGATAGAAATTATAAACCTGCACCCTAGTCCAAATATTGACAGTAGAGTAATCTTTTAAATGGAAAAGATTTTTTTGTGAGAAATCCTTTCATGTTATTCAAGTAATGAAAACTTTGCAGATAAGAATGCTTTTGTAGGGTTTCTGGATTAAGTCCTAGGTCACCATAAATTTAAGTACTAATTTCAGCAGAAATCACAGTTCAGTTGATACACATGACAATGCTTTCTGTGTATTTTGGGTGTTGTGAACACACATCTCAAAGGCTGTGCTCAAGCAGTCATTGTATGATGCATTACTTAAATTTTATAGGCTTTTATAATCTTACAGAAATTGTCTGCATTTCACAATTCATTAAGTGCTATGATCCCCTCTCTAATTTAATTTCCTGGTGGTTTCATGTTTGTACTTTTGCAAGTATTACCTGCAGCAAAGGTTGGCTGATATGTAGCAGCTGAAGTTGGGCTGGAGCACTCATTTGCTGTATCCGTGACCAAGGGTGATGCAAACCCCACCAGATTATTGTAGACACTGGGAAACATAATGGAGTTGATAAATATTCATAAACTATGTGACTTAATGAAAACTCAAAGATTAAATTAATTCAAATTTTGCAAAAATATTTCTGAGTTTTAAGACAATCATCAAGTATGTGCCCCGTGATGTGCTCCTGCTACATGAAAGGAGTTATGCAAAGCACCTTTTCTCACCTGAGATGAGGTAACTTTCTTACCTTTGGCTCTGTGTTTTCAGCTCTTTCAAGGTGGGAGTTATTTCCTGCAGCATTTCAACGTGTTCCTGACTGCGGACTTGACCCATAACCTGAACTAATGTAAACAGAACTGTCTGAATATTATCTTGCCACGATTTATATTCACCCAGGAACTGCCTAACACTATTCTCATAGGGAACATCTTCACCATCTGCCAAAGCCGCTTCTTCATCCTGTAACCAAGATGTGCAGAAAGGTCAACTGCTGTATTTTGGCTAAGACAAAGCTGAGCATTTCTGAGCCCTTTCAGCTCCTCAGTTTCTCATTTCAATTTTCAGAAGTTACGGATCAAGGAAATAAATTTTAAAATGATAACTTTTTTTTTACTGATTAAGAACCTAGAGGACTTATAAACACAATGTTTCAACTGCCAAGACAGAGAAAAAGTTCAGTTCAACCAAAGCCTGCTAAGACTAATGCTAGAAAACTTTATGAATTCCTAAACATGAACGTTATGTCTTGAACTCCATATGCACAAGCACATTTTACTGTTTCTGGATACTTTACAAAGCACAAAGCTAAAACTGTTATTCTTCTTTAACTGTACTGACATGGGCTTGAAGAATAAATTTAAGGATGTTTCAGGCATACCTTTGCCATAGCTTTCAGTAGATGTTTGACATCTCCAAGTTGTCTGTTGTGACCCGTGAGCACAGTTTTAATACTATCCACCAGATTCTGAATTGTTTCACAAACTGTTTCTATTTGCTGTTCTCTTTCTGTTTGTACTGTTCTCTGTGTAGATATCTCCTGGGTCAACTGCTTGTGAGCTGAGTGAAGCCATTCAGAGCTGCCAATAGGATGTTCAAGACCAGTGCCCTAAAAATAACAGAAACATTTCTTTATCTGTACCCAGAGATAAAATTCACTTCCTGTACAGACAGCACTGCCAAGTGCTCAGCAGCTGACAGCACAAACTCTGTAGCCACACTCCATCTGAAGGTACACATAACACTGAGAGGGGAAGACAAAACTGAGCAGTCCCTGCATGATTCTGAAGTGTGCCATGCTTTGCTGTGCCCTCTGCTTACCACCCTCTGCAGCAGGCGCAGCTCCAGGTCAGACACGGAGCTGTTGAACTGGGAGGCAAAGGAGCACATTTGCTGACAGCGTTTGAGGAGTTCAAACAATGCAGCATCGAGATTTAAGGCTTCTGCTGTTCTGGTACGTAAGCTTTCGAAATGAATGATATTACTGCAAAGGAAAGTGACCTGAAAATCAAAGCAAGAGAGAAAAACTATTCAGTTTCAACTGTCTATTAGACAAACAGCATTTTTTTTTCATGTCCTTTAACGTGAGAATTCTAAACACACAGATACTGCTCAGTTACAGGAGCAGCATCATGCCAGGGTCATCCAACCCTGAAGCAATTCTCACAAAGATTATTCCTACTGCTTTCAAGTGGGATTCCCAGAAGTGTTTGGTTATCTGTTTCCTCTGCAGGTGCAGAGCAGAAAAAATCTCTTCTACACAAACTTTGAGCAGACAATGAGGACTGAACACACCTACAGAGTCAAGAGTACTGTACTTATCTGCAGTACCTGACTTGCTCTTTGACTTTCTTTCAGTACAAGGTTTCTTCTTTCAGCAATAGTGGCATCAAAGTCTTGCAAGACTGGGGCCAGTGCAGGATTAGCACCTCCTGCCCATTTTAAACGCTGCTCAATACTTGCTTCGAGTGCTGCTAGTTTCTCCTGCATTGGGGAAGAAAAAAACCCACAGAGATAATTCATACTGCTAGACACCATTCTAAGCCTGACTTTAAATAAATTATGCACATATAACACATGCAGACACATTCTTATGCCCATATATGTAAAATACTGTGGTACTCACGATTGGCAGAGGTTAGTTTATGTTGTTTAAAAGTTTATTTCCAGTACACATCACAACTGGATTTGATTGTTATAAAAAGTCTACTTGGCTAAATTTTAACTCACCAAAAAAAAAGGCAAAAGTAATCAGATTTCTAGACTTAAGAATTATATAACATTATGGGAGTCCTCCATTATTTTGCAAATAATTCAAGAAATTATTAGGAACAGTACCTTCACAACTAAAAAAAGAAATTAAAATTCAGGAAGCTAAGCAGTACTTAATAAACAATTACACATTCCATATTACTGACACCAAAGAAATCTAAAACACTGAGCCAAGCCACAGCACACAAACCTTAACACACAGAATACTTAATTTGCCCAGATCTACAAAGGAAATTACTGTCAATTAGCAGCAAAAACAATAGTAAGGATGATCTAAGGCAGACAAACTTAAAGGAGCATTACCAGCTTTCAGAAAGAAAGGTACTTTCACAGATTGTATTTTTCCTCAAAGAGATTTACTGCTGTTCCAAAGAGAACACTTTGCATGAGACAGCAAAGTCAAACAAGGTAACAGTGTCCACCAGACTGAAAGAGATCAATGACAACACCTCCACATTTGGGTACAACAGCAAGCCAGGTAACAGAATTTGAAGGTGGTGGATGATTTTGCAGTTGGTGTGGCCAGTTCAGTTTGCTGCTCCCCAAACCCTCCCCAAACAGTCATACCTGGACCGTTGCAATGGAAGCTTCAATCTGACTGAGCGTGTGAAGTTTCTTTTTCATGCTGGCTAAAATTGCAGAACGAGGTGGAGGAGTGACAGAAATAGCCTGGGGGCGACTGATGAGGAGATCTTCATGCTGCCACTTTAGGAAAGTAACAGCAACACTGATTATCAATATTGCTCAGCACAGAATACTTTGCATCACAAACAGCAACTGCAGTGCTCTGGTTCACTTTATAAGAAAGGGCTGCCTGTCAGACAATACCAGCACAGCTCAAAGTTCTACATCATTGGGGAGTGTTAAATGGTACAAGCAGTTGCAAACTGTGTTTTGCTGGCTTGGATGTTCATGCCCTTAATCAGTCCATTAATTTACTAGAAGAGATTTACACACATTTTTTCTGATGTAAAGGAAAAGCCATCAATATTCAGAAACAATTCACTTGTGATGCATTAAAACCAAGACAATTTTGCTTACCAGTCTATGAAATGGTTTGTTAACAGCCATGGAGAAAGCCTTGTCCCTACACCTACAAATCACTATGAAATGAAGATCACTGGTAGTACAACACAACTGGATACCAGCGTAAAAGGTACACAATGGCATTTGTCTAAAGCCTCAGAAAAGCATTTTTCAGGACTGATACTGCTACTATTTGTATTTTTTAATGAAGCAAAGAGTGGAGTAAGGAGATAGTTAATGCATTAAAACTTTGAAGAGAAGACACAAGATGACATTCAGCAACTCATACCCTCTGTTCTAAGCCATCTTCTCCCTTAAAGTCATAATCTGTTTGATAAAAAGGGGGAGAATGGGACAGCATTGCTGGTAATAAAGTCAGTGAACAAACTATTTTCTAAAAGATTACTTCATTGCTATTGAAAAAAATTATATGTATTGATTCAAAAAAAAATGTGTAAGTTGCCAAATTCGCTTCTTGTAAAGCAGCCAGTCTTCAAATAAAGCTAGCAATAACACTGCTTGCTTATATATTTACAATGCAATAAAAACCAAAATACTTTATAAAATCCATTAAAATACCTTAGAATTTATTTAACAAAATACTGTGTTTGCTGTGCTCAGACACTGTAACTCGTGCTCCTTTTCCCCAATGTGCAAGTGGCCAGCCTGTGCTGGGCTCTCACCTGGAACATGGCAATGTGCAGCTGCACTCGCTGCAGGCTGGTCTTGCAGGAGGAGATGCTGGTTTCCAGCCGGCGCACCAGGTCGTGCTTCTTCCAGGCGGTGTCGTAGGAACTGGCCAGGACTGTGGCTCTGTTCATCACCAGCTGAGAGAACTTGCCAATCTGGATATTGTGCTCCACAGCTTTCTTGCACAGGTCATCCACAGAAACTTTGCTTTCTGCTCCAAAGTCTTTAGCCTCTACCTGAGCAATGATATCGACACCCAGAGCGCTGATGAAACTGCACAAGGTCAGTCCCAAAGCTTGATTTGGGAGGCCAATTAAAAGCTGCCTCACAAAGTCTGCTGTAAAAGCCTTAATTGGCTTGGCCATTTGATCTTCACTAAAACAAGAGTTCCTGTAAAGGGCTTTCACATTGACAATTTGAACGGGTCCATTGACTGCATTCTGGTCCTCAAGGGAACTGATTCCTTTTAAAGGGAAAGAAATAATATTTTTGTTATAAACAAAGCATTTGATGCATCCAAAGAAATAATACCTGACTTACAAGCACAGCAAAAGCACAGGAATTAATTTTCAATTTCTGCTTCCTTACCATACACCAAGGGTAAGTTACAACAAAAGTGACCATTTTACGTTCTTCTGATTGGAATGGGAAGTGGATAAAGGTATACTGAATATTTGGTAATGTTTTTTTACCTGAAAGTGTTTTAGAAAAGGTTCCACACAGCCTGAAAAATTCTTTAATTGTTTGCAGTCTCTTCAGAAAGAAAATTTCCTCCAGAACTTGTCGATTATTGTCATCATCAAAGAAGTTAACTTGGGTGCTGCGGGCTTCCCTAATTATGTCAATCTTACGCCAAGCAAGAGGTATCTCCATCTTGTTTAGCTGAGCAATGTAAAGGAAATTAATTAGTTGGGGTTTTTAAAAGTTTCTTAATTCTGACTCAAACAGCATTCCAAAAAGAACAAATCCATACCTTTTCAATCAATAAACCAAATGCAGTTTCCACTTGAGCAAACATTCCATCAAAAGCAACCAAAAGCATCTGACCAGCTGACATTTTGGGAGTTTCATCAACTGAACCATTTCTTGGCTGAATCAGTTCACCATACTGAGCATGAAGTACTCTTAAAAGGAAAAAAAAAAGAAATAAAATTTACATGGTTTTGCTTAGTCCACAATAAATAGAATTTTCTTAAGCTGACTGATCCCACAGATAGAACAGATTGGAATTAAGTTGCATCTGGACAGGGTGAAATTCTTGCAGGCTTCTCCCACCCTCTCTGCCCCATTGTCACATGAGTCCCAATGCTGGTCTTACAAGAACAGTGAAGGACATCAAATAAAACAGGAATGACCAACTACAAAGCTAACCTAAAATACAGGCAGAAGACAAAGACTGTACTTTCCATGAGCATGATAAAGTTATGAATAATTAGTGATGTAAATATTTCATTCTTGAAAAGCAGGCACTGGTTTTATAGCATGCACATTTATAAGTGACAGGAGCAGGAGTGAAAAGGTGGAGGATGAAGTCTTAGGTTATGGCTGAGAGAGTTTCAAGAGCTGGTTGCTCCTGAAGGGTGGTTTTATCCCCTCCTTTCCATATGTGACTTTTGGCCATCAACTAACCAGCTGAGCAGGCTTGCCAGAGGGCAAACCAGGAGGAAAACCAAACTAAGAGAAAAAAAGTAAATTGTTTTCAACAGGTACAGCAGCCTTCCCTGTACCACTCATGTGGCCACCACAACTGGCCCAAGGAAAACACCACCTAAAGATTTTGAATTGGCTTAGTTGTGTACCAAGCACTCACCCAGAAAGATACTGTCCCACACTACAAGATGCAGAAGTCTGTTTGGTTGGGGTTTTGTTTCATTTTGAATTTTAATCAAGTCACTGACTCATTAAGCAAAAGCTGCTCATTAAACCTCCTGATGAAGAGTGCCATGGTTACAAGCTCTGCCTTTGACTGGTTCCTCCCACAAACTAATGAACTGATTCCTACTTTTAGCATCCTTTAACTTCAAATCTAAAATCACAACTGCATATTTTGGAAAAAGTTGACTACTAAAAGTCAGCTTTAGGCAGATGCAAGTGTAAGTTGCCACAGCTCCATATTTCTGTGTATGCATATGGATGAACACACAAACAAGCAGACAGGAAAGGAGTGTACTCTCTGCTTAAGGGTATTCTTGGGCAAGAAAAGCCTATGTATCAAACAAAAAATAATTTTAGACAAACTAATGTTCTTCAGTCTTCACTCACTCACACCTGAACTGAAAGAAGAGGTGATTTACCTTGCAACATCAATGTAATGAGTATGTGTCTCCTCCTCTATACCCATAGCAGCATTTCGTAAGTAGGCTTGAAGAGATTCAACCAACGTCTGCAAAGGCACTCCATCAGTTGTCTGCTCTATCAGATTATCCAATTCATGCAGCATACTCTCTAAAGTATACTCTCCTTTCATTAAGCACCTAAGTGCTTCAGGGAAAATGATCTGTCGGAAGTTGGAGTTCAATTCCTGTTGGGAAGTAAGCATGAAAAAATAAAATTTTTCCCTCTCAAAAAGTATCACATGCAACATGTTTTGTCATTTTAGTACTACACCACCATGCAGCACACATGATCTAAAATATAACATGATGGTGGTCAGCCAAGAGTCCAAAGTCTACTCTTTTATTAACTTTGAAGAAATCAGCAATCAAGAGCAAGACTTGGGAAAAAATCTCAGCAGCATCATAAACAAACATTTAGCCTATTAAGGAAGAATCTATTAAGAATGATTTAGTTGAAGCCTTGATGGATGTGGGCAAAAAGTAACATAAAAGAATCACCTGAAGTGAGATATATACTCCATTGGCTAAGTGGACAGCTTCTGATGCTTCCATGGGGTTTGGAATATCTAAGTCCTGGGGTACAAGATGGCATTGCTTCAGCAGCTGCACAAGGCATGTGACATTGCCACTCATGCTGCAAAGCTCCTCCAGGAACCAGGCTCCATCTCTGGAAGTCAAATCCACCAGCTGCTCTCCAGCACTCGACGCTGCCCCTTCCATCATGAGGTTTCGCCTAGATGAATTGAGACACTCAGTGTGCCTGCTGGTGCACTCCTGACATGATTACATCACCTGACTATTCCTGTGATGTGTTCTCCATCCAGAACTCGGGTGGAATCCCAGGAGGGAACTCACCTGGTGAGCGCACACAGGGCGGAGATGATGACGCTTGCGAGGCTCAGCGAGCCCTCCTCGCCGTTCTCGTGCAGGAAGACTTTGATGCAGCGCTCGATCTCTTTGAGCTGCTCCTCGCACACGGGCACGGTGACGGCCTCCTGCTTCAGGCGCTCCACCTGCCGGATGAGCCTGCCGTTGATGTCTGCTGCGTAGCGCTGCAGCGTCATCTCCGTGGCTGTTATGAACTGACACATGCTGGCAGGGGGCTGAGGGGCATACTGCAGCTCATACCTGCACAGAACAAGCACAGACACTCACTTTTCCCTTCCCACGTGGCAGCAAATTGCATTCTGCTCTGTAGGCAGGAAAAATACCAGTGCTAGAACCATTCCTGTATCACCTAATCCTTATCAACAAGCAGTTGATGACTACCCTAAAGATGCTTTTATAAAGTCCTGGAATGCACCACATTTCACACCTGTTTGAAAGGACTTTGACAGTTGTCCTTGAGGCAAAGGATGAAGAGAAGACAAGAAGGAAAGAAACATGTTTCAGAGTAAATGTTTGAATACAATGTAGATCATCTTGAATATAATCTAGGACAAGCCATAATAATGCTGAAACAGCCTGACTTTAGATAAAAAAAAGAACCAGAAACTGCTTGAAAATCTACTAGATAAAAAAAACACCAAACACTTTCCTTAATTGATTTTTAAATACCAGAAGTTTCTAAAACCTGAAATATCACTACCCTGAAGCCACAAACAGGAATTCTTCATTTGTTCATTACAGGGCAATGTTACTTGATTTCCATGTTGAACTACACAGATTAAACCCTGGAACAGTATTTTTAAAGTGTTTTTTTTATATTTACTCCAAATTTACAGAATTACAACTTAATCTTGGTTTGCTTTATAATTTGATAAGTCCTTGCAAAAGTATGTATTTAAATGATAAAATTAGGGTCGTGGCTTGAAAATTACGTTCTTTGAACAACTGGTTGTTCTGTCAACTTACTTCCTAAAGATATCCTGACAACGGTCTATTGTCATGTTACAAATGAGCTCTTCCATCCAGGTTTTCCACTGCTCTATTCGGTGCTTCTGAAACACAGCTTTTGGATACTGCAGAGCTACTGTTGCATAGTTGTGCAATTGTTCCAGGCAACCCCGTAACACGGATCTTCTCTGCTGCAGAAGAGCACCAACTTCCCCTTCCAGTTGTTCACACTGACTGATCAGATGTGCCTGGCCTGCATTTTGCAGAAATGCTGTTGCTGGGACATAACTTGGAGGACCTTTTAAGAAAGAAGGTTAAAAATAAAGACATCTCTGAAGCAGACACATTTTATACCATACAAAGACTGAGCATTAACACCTTCTCAAAAATATTCTTTTATTTGTGATAAAGGAAGCACAGAGAATTCATACTGAGAATTCTGAATCTCATGCCCAGGTAGGATAAGACAGACAAGTTCCTTCAGACAGCTTGGCACTGAAACCTTCAAATGTTCTAAATCACCCTTTGAAAAAACCCTTTCTTTTAGATTATTACATACAGATCATAAACTTAAATTAGAGGATACTCATAATGCCTCCTGATGTTAAACTCAAGTTATTCTCAAACCATTAAAACCACCCCCAGAAATACTAGATATTTCTATATTTTTGTACCTAGGTCCATTTGTGTGCTGATTTCCTGGAGTAGACTTGCAAGTTGTGTTGCCTCTAAATTACTGAAGGCGGTTTGGTAATGTGTTATCCACTGCTCAAACTCATTCAGCTTCACCTGGATGGCTTCCTGGACAGCTCTTTGTTGAGACTGCAACTGTGTGTGCTCAGAATACCTGAATTATTGAAGCCACAGAATCAAGTAAGTACTACAAGAAAAGAAATACTCTACACTATAGACTGCAGAACCATATTGAACAATACAACTGTGTTAGCCAGAAAATGAACATGCTCCCACCAATTACATAAAACTATCAATGTGGCATTATTAATTCATTCTGTTTTCTTACAATACAATTAATGCCTGTGCATATTCAAGCAATTCTGAAATACCTGATCAATTTCACAGAACCTTCAAAAATTACTTGAAGAATTACAAGTTTAGATGAGAAGATCTTTGTGCTATTTATCAATAGTTCCCTTATGTGGATTATTACAATGGGACACCACATTCAGAACATTCCCTCTCTTGCCTTGAGGGTCAAGTGTGGAACTGGGACTAGCACAGGTTATATTGATGGAGTATGAGGTGCAGGACATAAATAAGATCATTCAGTAGGAAAAGGTTTTAGCAGTTCTTCTGTACAAGGAATGACCTGCTTACTGTAAGAGTAGCTTCTACACAGCTATTCACTCACATACAGATTTCTACCATTTAATCCATAAGAACATTACTAAAACACCATCTGTATGATACTGTGAGACTCCTGACAGAATTCCTGGCTCTTCTGTACCTGTGCTGAAGTGTGTGGGAGGGATGATCCACTCCTTCTGCACCTTCCAGGAATTCTGTCTCTTCCAGTAGTTTTCCTTGCAACTTTTCCACATCTGTTAACTGCTCTTGCAGGTTCAGATACTCCTCCAAACTACTGTCCAGTTTTGGCAGCACAGCGAGCATTTCATCTCTGTTCTTAAACCAGTTCACCTGCAATCAAGACACAGATGTTAATGAACTGGACTTAATTCCAACTGGTAATACAAGGTAAGATATGGCAGAACTTAACCCTTCTGTAATGCCATTCATCTAGCACTGCTTCCAGTGCTACAAGTGCCAAATCTTAACAGACATTCTTTATATAGACTGCTCTCCAAACATCTTTTTATTTTCCTAACCCAAACTCAAGCAAGGCACTAAAACATGTTTTAGAATTAAGCATGCAGAAACTGAAAACCAAATACTTGCAAGTTCAGTATAAACACATCCCTTCATACAAACTCAATTTATCACAATAAAATTCATGAACTATTGCTAATATAATGACCCTATCTTCCCCCACCCCCGAAATGCAAATAAATGAAAGCACAGAGCCTACTTTGGTTAAAAAAAAAAAAGAAAATTACTGCAGCAAACTCACCTTTATCTCAGCCACTCTCGAAGAAAAGAGACTCCGTGTAATATCCCTTTCCATTTCCCTTTTGCTCTGCTTGTTTTCAGCCTGCTGGCCACCACCACCATAGACAGCTCCAGCAAATCCTGCCTCACCTCCAGCTGTCCAGTCCACCAGTGGGTCATAAACAAAAGCCTCCAGCAGTGTAAGCAAAGTCTCTCTCCCACGCCGCATAATGTGAAGGACCTGCATCGTATTTTAAACAGACTCATTCTGATTCTGCATTATCCTTGTAGAACAGTGGAAGCTTAAGATGCAAAATACTGTACTTGAGTAGGTACAGAAATCCATGTGTCCCTGACCACTACAGAGACAGGAAGAACACCACAGTGGGTATAAATGTAGCTAAGCGTGCAGGAACATCACAAAGTCAAGACTGCATTCTAGGCTTCCACACAAACTCTATGTACGAGTCTCAGACATTTGAGGAAGAAAAATTTCCCTTCCTCAGAGCATTTTTCTTTTTGAAAAAGTATCTGTCATGTTTATACAGGAGGATAAAGGAAGAAGACAAGCAAAACGTTAGAAAAAAAATTCAGGAAAAACACAACATTTTAATCTAGAACTAAAAGTCCCCCTTCCATCCTAAATTTTAGTTGTACCACTACTTGTATGTGCATTTATTTCTTAAATACATACCACAGGATACAGCTAAGGTAAGTGCAATTAAAATCACAGCAGAAAGGTGACAGCTCTATAAACCAGCAGCAGAATGTAGAACAGAAACGTTCTAAGACAGTTTTTGGCCAGTGCTGGTATCAGTTTTGCAATCTCCTGCCTTACCTGCTCACAGGAAAGCCTGAACACCCCCTCCACTCCCGTCACTCCCAGCGCTGTTTCGATGTTGTGCGTCATCCGGAACGGAACCTTCTCTGGAACCCTAAGGCTCTTTCCTTTAAGATAAAACATTAAGTTGTTTCTTTTAATGACCAATTAAGGAAACCTTTTATTTGAATAACCATAGAGCATTTTTTAAATTACCTTTTTCAAAGCAAACATTATAATCTATGTGGACAACTTCTCCTGTAGTCATATCTATAAGAACATTATCCAGATGTCTGTCTCCAAGACCAATGATGTAGCCAACCATGGACATAACTGCAGTGGATCTTGCATACGACTTAAAAGAGAGTTTCAGGAAAAAATTATTTGTGGGAATCCTCTGCCAACACATTGGACTGACTACCATCTTAAAACATTATTTTAAGTGTAAGTGTAAAACAAATCAAGCCCAACTTATTCCAAGCAGTTTTCTATTTGTTGTCTGATGGCATCTTACAAGAGCTCTCATTTTTTAGGCTGATAATTCTAGTATATTAATGTAGATTTATCTGATCTACACCCATGTTTTAATTCCAGATGGCACAACTGCCAACATTTCATCAAACTCACAGCAGCACTAGCTCTCCAAACTCACAAGTATCACATCTCAGGCATTTGTTGCCCCTCATCCCATTAAAACCACAGCCTCTAATATGTAAAATACAGTTGTTACAACTCACCTGTGTAACTCTCCACCACTCATCTGGTGTGGTACAGGATGACCAGAGCTCCTTAGCGAGGAGATTTGGGGGAGTTGCTTCCATCAGTTCTTCCAGAACAGCCCTCATGACATTCAAGGGCCAGTCACGACGTGACACGTCAAGACTAAGCCCGACTGCCTTTAAAGCAGGTCCAATTTTACTGTAGTAAAGTTCACTGGGTCTAGGAACTATTCCAGGATTCTGAGGGGTCTGGTAAGAGTCCTGAGCCTAGAGGAGATAATGTTAGTGTGGATGTATTACCACAGAAACATATTCCATATCCAGTGTTGGTGAAAATGAAATGTGCAATCAAGGCCTCTACTGAGCATGACTTCTACAGCTCAGAGAATGCTTCCAAAACTCAGTAGTTAAGGTCTAAATAAACTGAAAACACATTGTTTTGGCCTAATTCTACCCTCAAAGTAGATCTCAAATGTAACTGCAAAAACTATATTTAGAATGAAATGAGAACAAGTAAACAAGATATGGAACTAAAATAATTTCAACCAAGGTTAATTCTATTTGTAAAAACCAGTTCTCTTGAATTATCATGCCAGAACAGCTTTTTTATGTTACATACTGCAATTATATATAAATAACAATTATACAATTTTACTGACTTCTGGTGAAGTCCCACGACACGTGAAAACACAGAACCTTCCTGCACTATTATGAACAAAACACAGTGCCTGTAATACCACACGCCTTAGAATTACAAAGCAAATCAAATAAGTCTCTCTCTCGTGACTTGCTCAGCTCAGAGCTGTTACCTTCTGTGCCTGTAAGGCAGCTTCCCGCTGCTGCCAGCGCTTGTAGAGCCCAAACAAGGGGGTGGCTCCATCCACCCACTGGATGAGGCCGGACCTCGTTCCCAGAGGGGTCACCGAGTAGTGCCTCGCGTGGAACCGCGGCGTCTCCTGCCGGTTGATCGTGGCAAACATGGTGTTCACAATGGATAAGAACTGCATGATTCTCTCATCCAGATGCAGGTCCTCCAAACCTGCGGTGGATTTGTTTAAAATTTAGCTACTAGATGAAAAAAAATTCTCTTAAAGCCCAAAATTCAGCATTTTTTTAAACCTACTACATTTCAGACTATGAGTATCTTTGTAATATGTAGATTAAGGATGAGTTGTTCAGCCTAAACCAGTGCTGACATGGCATTTACCTACCAGTTTATGCCAGCTTGCTGTGTGAGCAGTACACAGAGTAGTTACTACACAACAAAGAGGTCTTTCCCTTTCAGGGAAAGCAAGAAGTCTCTAAAATTCTCTTTTAGAGGCTACCTCAGGCTTCCAGAAAATTGCATCCAACTAATCCTATCAATATAGAAGCAGAGCATTGCTTCTGATGAAAGCCTTGCAAAGAAGGGATTTGACTTACAGTTTCACAAGGCAAAATTCCTTGAAAAATGTAAGGTGAAGTGGGAGGTAGGGAAGAGAGAGAGAGCAAATGCTTCAAACTCCTCTTTCTTTGTACTATTCAATAAAACTAAAGTTGCACTGTGCAATCTTCCTAACTTAAATACACTGTAATTTATAACAAGAGACAGTACCTGGTATGAGAAAAATGCAGTTACTTACCTTTGAACAGGTAGGGATAGTTCTTCCCATCTGAACCCAGGAAAAGCAGCTTTTTAGGTTTGGTTTTGGTAGGCAGGATGGTGATGGTGCTGCCCACACTGTGGATGGTGACTGTGTCCCTGGTGGACACCTCTCCAGGAAGTGCTATCTCAGTGCTCATCATGGCAGCCAACCAAGGACTGATTTCTTCCAGTCGCAGGAGGTAACTGGCCCGTTTCTGTGCTCTTTGCTGCAAACTTAGCATTACCTATTCCAAAGAAATTGTTTTCTTTTAGGCTGACCTTCACCTTAACAGTTAGAATTAAGAAACAAAACCACCATCAAGCTGGACTTAATGGTGGTCATTTTCCAGAAAACAAAGATTTTTCCTACAGTCCCTTTCACCCCATGCTGCTAATCCAGATGCAGTTTAGGATGAAGATTACAAAAACTAAACAACATGCTTTACACAGCAAATATACCCTGTGCAGTGACAAGCACCAAAGTCACAACAAATCATGCTCCTCAAGAGGTTTGCTCCTGTATTTGGTGAGTATTTGAGCTGTGGTTAAAGGCAGCAGCATTCAGCAACCTCCTGTTTATGTATCTGAACACTTGTTTGTTCTGCAAAGCAGAAGAGGAAGTACAAGGAAAAAAGGTCTATGTGCATGTAAACCCCTGGTTCTGTCTAGCAAGACTTTTAAAAATACCAGGATGGCTCTGGATTGCCAAGTGAATATTTTGTTTCTCTTCAGACTCACAAAAAACTAAGAGGAGATGACATAATTGACAAAATACCCCTGGGAAGGGTTGATCATCTGAAGGCTGCTGCACAGCCCAAGGACTACACTTAGATAAACAGAGAATCATCTTGTTAAAATTTAAATCCACTAAACTCAGAGTTTCAGAAAGACAGTATTTAAAAGAAATAAAGCCCTCTGCTCCCAAAGGTGACATCATCCCAGACAGCAAAAGATGTAAGATTTGAAAAACCTAAAATAATTTCAATTGTTTTAGATAGAAATGCAGTCACAGACAATCAAAAGGACTGGCTAGAGGCAAAAACTACAGTGCTTTAGTGCCCAGTGTGCCTCTGCTGACTGCTGAGCAGACAAAGTTCCAGGCTGCAATTTTAATACAGCAAGAGAAGGAAAGGGTCAAGTACATGGTGCAGCAAGAACAGCCAGTGCCTCTACATTGTACTCTTCCTCTTGCATGTAATACCTCTTTAAATGGGAGCCAGCTGCTTCCAGGTTTAGCAGGATTCAAAGGATTCTTAAGTTTCTCTAGTGCATTTTCAATTGCATCTCCATAGTTATCCTGAAACCACTTCTCATGAGGAGTTTCTGCAGGAGCTGCAGTGATGCTCCTCACATGTTCCAAAGCAAACACAATGGGCTTCATCAGAGCTGTGTGCTTTTCACGCATGATTGCTATTTTCTCCTCTCTGTTATAAAAAACACACAACTTACTCTTAATGCCAGAAAACCAAGTTCTCATAATCAGAGCATTAAACAACAAATGAGACATTGAAGAACTCGCAAAAATTACTTCTCTAAACGGAGGTCTTTAGTTAAGATCATATTAACATGAAGAATATTTCAATCCACATTGAATACATGTTCCTCCAAACCATATTTAAAAAAAAAAAAATATTTGAAATGCATTGCTCACCACCAAAAACCCTCATTAGAAGCTCTGAGAAGAAATTAATTAAGGACTTTTTACTACTATTTCTTGAGGATGCACCACACTATAAAGAAGGGGGAGAGAGACTCAGATCATTCTGTTCTCCCATTCCATGTCAGTCCTTACTACAGAATACAAGAATCATTCTTAAGTTTAGCCAGGTGCCCAGTGAATGGATCTGCTCTTCCACTATTCTGTTCACAGGAGAACCCAGGTGAGGGAAAAAGACAGACTTGTTCAACACTGAAAACTAAAAGCAGACTGAGACATTCTGTTTGCTCCAAATATCTGAATTTACAGTTATCTTTAACTAGATTACACCCTTCAACATGCTTGTACTCATTTCATCTGACTTGGAAACCAAGAACTATAGGATCTCATCATCCACCATTTAATATACATTAGGTTCTAACACATTATTACTAAAGAAATCACAACATGGACTCACAGGTACACTGTCTCTCCCATTTGACTGCAGTTCTAGCTGTAAAATGTTCCTGAAATAAGGTCCCAGGCTTAAAAGCAGCAGCTGGGACACTTTGAGGAGCAACACCACTGTTGATCTGTTTGTGTGCCTCCCCAAGAACAAACCTTTTTAACAACACAGTGAGGACAGAACAAGGACATACTTCCGTAAAGTGTTGTTGTTTTGGACCCTCTTGACCTCATCTTCCAGCTGCTGAATCCGTCTGAGGACGTACATGTGCTGCTGCAGTAAAACCCCCAACCAAAGCTCATCCCAGAGAACCGTAACTCTGCGCAGCTCAGCCACCAGCATCTGAACCTGTGGGAGGGAAGAGTCACTCCTTTTACAAGGACCAGTATTCAGGATTATTTTTGTAGATGAACAGGTTGGAAACAGATGACAGCCTAACAGCAAGGACACACCAAACTTTCTGTAGGCCAAGACCCAAAATATACAAATTACATATTAGTAGTTCAAGTACCCAAGTCTCATACATTTGGATTATTTACCTGCAATACCATTGTTGGATTTGCAGCAGAGAGCTTCTCCACAATTTTACTGTAGCAGTCTTGCATCATTGCTTGATCTTCATTTAATCCAGCTTTGGTATCATCTTTACTACTTTCCTGGGAAGCTGGGGTGCTCCCTCCATCACATTCACCACCCAACAGCTCTTCTCCTTGAATATTACCTAGCAAAGTAGGGATGGCAGAAGGCAGCTTGTTTCCTAGATTAAAAACAGATGATAAAATAGTAGCTACAGTAAGATATATCACTCCACAGTTTATTTACAATCAGGTCCCCATTAAGTACTGGTGAAATAAACAAAAAATGTGCAAAATTGCAAAGTCTGGTAAATCAGATTAAGGGTATCAGTGAAGCAAGCACCAAAACAGAAATATTCTTACAACACAAAGCATCAGAGTTACTGAGGAAACAAAAAAAAACCCACCTCAGTATCATTTTATGCAGTACATAAAGTATTAGCTTAAGTTTATTTGAACACTTTTTCTTTTCTCCGTACCTGAAGTCTGGGACTCACTGCTGAGTGAAATGGTCCCCACTATTGCAGGGTAGAGGATGAGATGAGGAGAGTCCTGAGCAACTCGACACAGTAAGTTGCAAATGCTCTGACGAACGTAAACCTCTGGGTGATTGAGGCGGGAGAAAAGCTGGGGTATAATACCTGCACAAAGAGGAAAAGGGAATGTGCTGGGTCACCTCATTCCACTTCAAATGAGGCAGAATTTTATATTCAAAAGCATGTCATTTTGTGCATAGGGAGAATGCAAATCAAAGAAGTACATATTTACTAATTTACTAAAACTCCAAAAGAAAGTGCAATTTTACAAGAGTTGGCCGCCTCTTTTTTCCCTCCCACACTTTGAGGGAAAGTCCCTCAAAAGCAGAACCTGGAGGGTAGTGACTAACAAGTACTTCTGAATCATGTGGCTTTAGTTACACATCTTTCTCAATCATAACAAAAAAAAAACCCCTTTTGTTTTTTAAAGTGGTTATATGATGTAATACTTGATAAACTACATCTCCTTTCTCCCTCCCATGTCTTCAAGTGGGGGAAGGAGGGGATCAAAATCTGTGCTACTTATCTACTTCACAATCAGAGTGTATGGCAGACTTTAACATCTTCAATTACATCATTTAGTAAAAGACACAGTCTTGCCCCATCACACTTAAACAGAAATATTATTAAAGTGCAATGAACAGCTTTCTGCATTTAGAGAAAATGTCTCAAAATCAGTTTTAAGAACTAGATAACATGTATTTACCTCTCCAAGGAGCAGTAGGTGTAGTTTCCAGCCCATGCTCTAGATACTGTCTAAGTTCTCCAGCATGTTTCACAAGCAATCGCAGCAGTCTCAGGGTTGCCATCACAATTACATCATCAGTGCTTTGCTCAGAGGTGTTTCTTAAGTGCAGTCTGGGATCTTCTTCATCAAGTGGAACCTTGAAACAAAGAAATACTCCCCTAAGCATACAGTTCATAAAATCATTTAGAAAAGTTTGTTGTACAGTTTCCACATCAACATGAACACTAACCTGACCAGCATTGAGTTTGAGGAAAGTAAAGTATGCACTGCAGGACAGTTTATAGAGACTGAAGATTCTGTCTACAACCTTCCTCCA
Source organism: Lanius collurio (assembly GCA_020086605.1). NCBI lineage: Eukaryota > Metazoa > Chordata > Aves > Passeriformes > Laniidae > Lanius > Lanius collurio. The sequence continues at coordinate 12,469,606 of JACBWW010000025.1, read as the reverse complement.
GACTTTAATTAATCCTTCTGTTGCATTTTCATCAAGATCTGAAAGCCAGGGACAACTTGTCAATAACTGGCGCCATATCACATCCACCATATCATCTTCTTCATTGTCCTCATTTTCAGTGATTTGTAGAGTTATATCTTCATCCTAAATGCAAATAAAGAGAAAGCAGATTTGATTAAGTCCTCCAACAACTTCTATAAGCAATCTTAGTTCCCAAGTCAGTTTTTGTCTAGCAGCTCATGCAACTGCATGACTTGACCACACTACCATAGTTCACCCAACAGGTGTGACCACTTGGCTAACAGATGGCTTCTTGCACTGTCTGAATTTAAGAGACTTGCAAGAGTTAACATGAATTGCAGGAAGAGGAAAATAAGGCTCATCCTGAAGCTCAACATTTTTTTTAAGCAAGCACATCTACACTTACTTGAATCCCAGCTGGCCGACACACTGCCTGCCCAAGAATTCCATAGATTTTCTCTTTATCCTCCTCTGCAATGTTGTCTGGAAGCAAGTTCTGAACCTCAGATTTCTCCCGGGGGAGCAGCCGAACACCTTCTCCCTGACTGTAACATTTAATGAATTATTGATTCCCATTACATGGGTACTTTTAGATTAAACTTGTACATTAAACTTTTTGAAGGAAGACATCTTTATCTCAGAATTAAATCAGCTTTGTTTTTCAGAGGGCATGTAATGAGAGAATATTCATTTCTCTGTTCACATGCAACTTCAGACTATGAACAACAGAAACCATAAGTACATAAGTAAAGTTTATCTTAAGGAAACCAACTGTGCTGTATAAATTCAAGCACTAAGCTGAAATTACCTGGCATTATCAACTACTTTGCGGCCCCACCTATAAGCCCAGCTAGCCAGGGCTGCCCAAGACTTGGCTACTTCAGGTGCCTGTACTGAAGACAAGTGATACAGCTGGCCCAAGATGAAGTCTGGTTCTCCAACTCCAATGTTTACTGTGATGGGAGAAATAGAGCAATATATGTTACAACATAAAACCTTCTTCTGACTTCTTAACACAGATAACAACACCAAAAATAATGGGTAGACAGTATTTTTTTTTAGTAAAATTAGTACCCAACGGTACAAAATTTTCCAAACTGCCATTATTTTTCAGTTCTGACACCACTTCAAAATAAAGCCCAGTTTCCATTTACCAACAACCACTGCTGATACTCTACAATTCCTTCCTCTTTCACAGAAAGGGGGAACTGAGGCAAGGAACTTGATCTCCAAAGGAGCTCAATGCTTCAGAGAGCAGACTTCTAATGAAGTACCCAGGGCACTGTGGTTGTGTTTATTTATGTATTTCTTTTCTTTGCCATCAAGTCAGAAAGCACCTACTGTCCAACATTCACCAAGAGCTCTAAAATAATTCTGACTCCACATGAGAGGAACTAAGTTGTTTACAAAACTCATGTTTAAAGACAGACAGAATTTATCTTAACATTTAAAGAAAAGTCTTCTGGAAATTAACACTGAGAACACATTCTGCAGCAACAGCAGAAGTGTTCAGATTAAGTAATAGTTTAAAGAAAAAACCTAGAGTACTTTTCATGCTTTGGGGGGCCTTAATGACATAAATCCTGTCCATGCTTAAACCTGAAAGATCTAATTCAAACTTTAGCAAACACACAAGTTGAAAGCAAACACAGGACAACAGCCAATATCCTGAATACAAAATAAACACATCCCAGTTTCATCAGGCCACCATTACTTGAATGAGAAAAATGTGACAGAAACATGAAATATTATTAAGGTGTTTGGGTTTTTTAATTGTGCATAGTAACCCATTGCACAAAATACACACCCTTGACATAGGTAGTGGGAAAACAAATATATGAGTGATGGAGCATTTAGTCTTTATCAATATAGCTGGTGTTATCCCTCAGTGTAATGATCAGTAGCTAATTTTAAAAAAAGAATGAGAACAAATCTACCTGTAGATTCACTTTCAATCCTGGGGTATTCATCTTCTAGTGTATTAACAGCTGGCAGATCAATCAAATTATATATGTTCTTAGACAAGGTAGACAGACCAGTGTGATTCTGCTGCTGTCGAGCTCTATAGACTTGTTTCAACTGTCCTGAGATCTCTTTCCATTCTGCTTGAATCCATTTAGCCAGGGTGAGAATAGATTTAGCAACTGCATATTCAGCTTTGGCAGACTTGCAGAAAGATATGGCACAAGAACTCAGCATTTCCATGGCATGTGTTGACTGACCTGCACATCATGAAAAGCAGATCTTCAGTACACTGTTAACATTATTTAAAAACAATTCTGAAATTCAGCACACTTAGATACAGTTTGTAGCAATATATTTTTACACAGAAAATTCTCTTTTGAAGTTAAAAAAGACAAGCATGAAAACACTTGTGAAAACACTTTCAGACACACAACAGTTAATGGATGAAATCAGTTCCTAATGATACTGCCCTGTTATGAGTTCTCCAAGGTGTGGGGAATTAGTCTGGTTATGAGGAAAAAAAGCTCAAGTCACTCCAACATAACACCCACCTGCTGTGTATAACAACTTTGTTTTCTCAATATCAAGTTCAGGACCCCATTTTTCATCTATCTGACCTGGTGCAGACAATTTTTTAAAGTGCTGGACTAAGTCCTGTGCAGTGGTGGTTTTCCCCAGCTGAACTTCACTGCACTGGGCGAGCAGCCGTGTAGCCAGGGCGATGTTTCCTCGCTTCCGTGCAAATTTAGCTGCTGTTAAGCCCAGTTCCATAAGATGGCTTTTAATTGGGACTGTTGGTTCTAAGGAAGAGAGCAAGACATGGCAAACAAAAGTATTAAACCATTACCCGACACACAGAGAATTTCTGCCCAATGTATTCTGTACATGGCCATCAGTAAAAAGTTGTTCAGAAATTCAGATGACTTCTGTCTAGAACATTTATATAACCTATCTCAAACAAAAATTATATCCATGGATTATCTGCTGGGCAAAAGACTTTTTTCCACTATACCATTCTTAGCTAATAAACCTACTTGTCCCCTGACAGAACTCTTTTGTCCCATTACTTCTAATCATACTGCACATTTAAATGGCTTTCATGACTGTTTTTGAAGACCCATTATTGATAATGTTGAAGCGTTCAAAAGTGAAAACAGCTAAATCTGAAGTGATGAGCAAGTAGGGGGTTTTTAGGAGAGCAGTATATAACTATTTAACACTTCAGAATGCTGTTTTTCTTTCTGACACTGTCTACATCACAGCAGTAATCAAGACAATGAGTAGTAAAGACACCCTGAAGGAAAAAAACTGGCTTTTAACAAGTACTCCATCTAAATAATAGAAAAAAGACAACTGCTGCTTTCAGCAGAAGACTGAAGTTCAGATTCTGTATTTACTTTTCATAACACCATAATGAGAGCTTACACACCTTTAAGCTTTTCCATCAGCTGATTCTGGTACACCGTGTACCTCAGTGCATGCATCCATGGCCTTACATCGTGCTGCTTGCACGACCTCAAAGCTTCATTGAAGAGAGGTACAAGACAGTCCTGGAAGAGGCACAGAAGTTGCACAGTTGTCATGAGAGACAATTTACTACAATGCATTTTCATTATTTAAAACCAAAGGTCATTTTAGAGCAAACATTCTTATTTGTATTAGTAGCCACGTTTTATCATTAACTGAGAGAAAAACGTTTTATGCTTGATTTTGAGAGGATAACACTAAGAACTGCTCAGAATCAAGCAGAATTGTTTTCTGAACAATGACTAGAAATTAGATCTAGAACATTCATAGTGGTTGAAGCTGACATTTGGGTTTTAATTGCTGAAGTGATTTTTTTTAAATTAGAAAATTTTTAAGTTGCCTTGAAAGTAAATTACAAGCATTGTAGGAATAAGTGTTACAAGGTATTGAGAGAAGAATTACCAACACTCTAGAAGGCAACTACCAATAACACTTCAAAAATACTGTAAGTGTAATTGAAAGAGAGGTATATTTATAACTACAGAAAGATTCCAACTGAGATGTAAATGTTATAACAACTTGGGTCAAGGCACATTAGAAAACTAAATGAGCCCTTTTCAGAGCGTGATTAAAAGTCAAAACAATTAATGTATGTTCAATATTCAGTACTCAGTACATGACACAGAAGAAGACACTATCCCAATTTAGGTTTTCAACACACAGAATTACCTCTGATGTCAGCCTGTTGCATACAGTGTTTTCCAAAGCAGAAGAACAATACAACTGCAGAGTGCTCAACACGGGCAGAGACTGGGACACGGTGAGCGTGGACAGGCGCAAGGGCCCGATGGCGATGCGGGACGTTTGCTTCAGGTACTTAATCAGATTTCTGGAATAAAGGGATCAGCACAGTCATTTCTCTTAGCCAGACTAAGAGTAAATAGTCATATCAAAGCTACTGAAGAAAAACCAAATTCAACATCTTTAAATAAAAATGATGAGAAGGTGTTACAACATCATACAAGTTATAACACTTTATTATTAAACTGACACGTAGAAGTATTTTATCAACTCATGTACTTTATAAACCATATAAACTCCAAGTTAAACATCATCTCATTTTTCCTCAGTAAGCTTATAACTCACAAAAGCTAGAACTGGCAGCAAACTACTGTGGATGCTGAAGCTTTACACAAAGTTATGTTTAACAAACTAGAACAGGTTTTCACAGGGTATTACATTAATTCATAGCACATTTCAACTTACTCAGATATTGACTGCCACTTTTGCTCCTGTTCTATGTGGTTTACAGCTGTTGCCAGACATACTGAACTTCTCAAAAGCTGTACTTCAACTGCTTTTTGAAGTTCTCTTGGATCAGGACTTAGCATATTAGGAAGGAGCTTCTTCATGTCTACGTGGAGATTAAACAATTGAAACCAACTAGAACTGCCAAATTTTACAACGTTTCACCATATAAGAATTCATTTTTGACAGTAAGGAAGTTTGGAAAAAAATCCTTTTAAAAAATATGCTTTTTATATATATATATGTATTCATATTAGAAATTAATCACAGATCATTTATAAACAGTCACATTAACTCCAGAAAACCCACTTGCATCAACATTTAGGATGACCACTGCCAATCATTTTGAAGCTTGATTCATAAAGTTTGTGGTCAGTCCACTGAACACAGCAAACTGCATTCAGAAGTTTCAGTCTGTCATTTATAGAGACAGATACATGAAGAAATATTTACTTTTGCATTTGAAGTAAATGTTAATTTATGCATTTATACCTATTTTTTCTTTGGATCCCCCTGCAAGCAGGTTGATATTTTCTCCTGGTAATAATTCTAGTTGTTCAGTGCACTCAGTAAGTTGTCCAGACTCAAAGCTGCTCAAAGATCTGCAATTCAATGTTTATAGTTTTATTTTCACATTTCTTACTTCACTCCCGTTACTAAGTACATTATACAGCAAAAAGAAAAGATTCAAGGCTAACTCCAAATCCTACAGAGCACTTAAGATAAATTCTAACCAAAAATCTCCACCATATGTACATCAATAAAAGGCACTGGTTCTGCTCCAAATGAATGAATCCAGCACCAAAGTGTAAGAAGAGCCCCTTTCTCTGACAAAAGCAGTCACATTTTCAGACCTGCAAGACTTTACTTCACTGCTAACTTCTGTGCTTTTATTTTCAAATCAAGATATTTCAGCCAAAAGGATTTTACTATGTTTACTACAATCATGCAGGAATGGAAAGCAATCAGATTGTCAAATCCTTCAACTTCAAAGGGCTTTCAATGTCACAAGTATTTTTTCAGGAAAATATCGAAGGTCGGGAAATAAATGTACAAGCTACAATTCTAAATTCCTTTTTAAAAAAAAACAAAAATTAAATTAAGCAGCCAAGACCACTTCTTTGCTGTACTTTTTACATTAAATTAATAAATTAAGATATTTTTAAGAACTTTACCACTGAAATACATTTTATTTAAGTTGTGCAAAAGGATGTATTTTCTGCTGAGTGAAGCAGAATAAATTTGGGATCTTTTTTCTTCAATGAAAGATTTTTTTCTTGAATACTAAGCAGCCTCAAGGTACAGCAGCTATTTAGAAGGATGTTGCCTCTTCACTCATTTGTGTCATGGCCACGTTTTCATCCTCCCAAGAACACACCTTTCTTCTTTGCATGCCTCTATTTAGAAACTGACACCCAATTTTAAAAATCCATTAAAACTTTAATATTTCAGCTGCAAAATAATGAACTATACGGTGCTGTTGAATGAATTGATTATACCCTTACTTTATGTAGTTAAAATCTGCTTTCAGGTTGATTGAGGTATTACTATTGCTTTTCTTCAGTTCCTGGACCATGTTTTGCCACTCCTGAACAGCAGACCAGTCCGCAATGGAAATGTAACATTCACAGGCCTTGTTACCCAGGTAGTTTATCACTTCAGGGGAAGAGTCACTTGGCTTAGTCAGAACAGTTTTTCTAGTTTCTCCTGTGAAATTAAAGAAATTTATATAAACACATAATTAAATATATACTTTAAAAAGCAGTTCTATTACTCAAACATTATTTCTGTCTTTTGCAAGAAAAACTCTTAATTAAAAAAAAAATCAAGCAGTTACACAACTTTTACAGTATTCTTCCACTGACTTTTTCTAAGGGAAAAAGAACCTTTTCAAAGGAGGTTTTGAAAAAATTTGTTCATATCTGTAAAGGAGCATTAAAACAGAACAACTAAATTAGGAACAAAGTGTTCATTTTCAAAGATGAAACAGAATACTGCAACCAAGTCTTAGCAGTTAAAAACCTCTGACTGACTAGTGCACTTATGATACAATTATGCCATAAACACGAAGGTTTAAGCTATGATGATCTAAAACAAACTAGATTTAAATTTCTAAGTTACAGAATACTTTTCCTATTACCTTTAGTTTCATTGAGCGAGACCTCAGTACTGCATACCCTCCTATCTACACACAGTACTGGGTTCAAGGGCACTCAAGTGGTTCAGTTTAACTGCAGACAAACAGGTTTTCAGATTTCAGAGTTAGCCATTGCCATGCCTGCATCACTGAATGTTCTCATTCTATGCACACACATTTACACCATTGTATTTCTCTTAAAAAGAAAACAAACACTGACCATTCAAGGAATGCTTTGGGCTGGCATTGTTCACACTGTTTGAATTGGCCAGCTTCAGAACAGTCTTGTCAAAGCCTGCTATACAGCAATCCACTCCAGTCATGGAGCACAGGTGCTCCTGGTACTCCGCAGTTGCTTTTTCAAACCTAAAACAGTTCAATATTGCAGTCAGCACCTTAAAGAACCAGGCTGAGGTTTGTGTAAACTGACCAGATCATGAGCATTGTATTACCCCAATACTCAAAAAGCTCCTATCACCTTCAGCAAATGAAAGGGATTAAGATAGGATAGGAGTTTACTGGCTGAATTTCCAGGTTGTAACATAGGATAAAAGCTTGTCCATACAAGTTTTAATGCCAACTTCAAATCAAGTAGAGACACAAGGAAATAAATGAGTTTTATATTTGACTGTCACAGCTTTAACCTGAATGACTAGACCTGAATATTGACTAAATAACATATCATTTACTAGAGAATTGCAGAACTTCATCTAAGGGGAACAATTCACACCTGAACCTGGACATTGCTGAGAAACTTCTACTGCAAAACTGCATGTGATTTTAAGGAACTTTACAAAAATGGGAAAAAGACAGTTATAAATTTAAATCATCTTTTTGTTTGGGGATTTTCACATGGAAGGTAATTAATGAAAGGTGTCCTTCTTCATTCCACAGAGGAGAAAGGATGCATTCCTTTAAGGAGATGAGAACACCACAGTCAGGGCACACCCTATCTGGAATGATGACCCACTTATTTGTATCTCTATCCAAAGACTCTACTGCAGTAGACTGAGAAGTCACTTTTTCAAATGTGAACTAAAACTGCCAAGGATGTTCCTCTCTTGGCAAAGTGAGGTGGGTAATCAGATCACACAGTGATCACAAACGTCACTAGAAAATATTTAAAATTTAGTATTAGTAACATTTTGCAATGGAAACCTAAGTACAATACAAAAACAACATTACTGTGTAGGAAAAACTAAGAAAAGCTATTTAAGAACACAATTTATATTCAAATCCTAGTAGTTTAACTAAAACTAACAGTTAAAATATCTGAAAGTGCTGGATGCATTAGGTATCTCTGAAAAGATACATGGACTATAATTGACACAGAAATGACATCAGCAGCCTTGACTTGTGCCACAATTTGAAAGACTCGGAAGTAGAATTCTCCACAGAAAAACACCCCAAGTTTGTAGCATGCAATTATTGACAAAAACTCACCGCCCCTCTGCTTGCTGAGCTACGGAATTGATCCAGGAGAGACTCTTCCCAACCACAGCAGAAGACCAGACAGCAATACCCTGAATAGCTTCAGGACAGTGAAGCTCACATAGTGCTTCTACCAGCATCATAATTGTCACTTCCAATTCATTTCCCTAAATCCAAACCAAAAGTGTTATTTAACAAAACTCATCTATTGCAAGAGCCACATATCTGTGAGTAAACACTCAGAAATGGTGAAGCAGCATTTCATTACATGCATCCACAAGTGCTCCTCACATCCAGCCACTGCACTGCTGTTGGAAAAGCAGAGGAGCCAAGGGAAGAGGATGTGCTGTGAGTCCACAGCCTCAACACCAATGGCTGGCAATCACTTTGTGGTGGTTTATACCTACATGGGCATTCATTAAGGAGCACAAAGTAACAAATATCAAACCTCCTTTGGCAAAACATTTAAGCAAATCAAGTCATGTACTGAAGAAAAATTCATCCTTTTCTAGAAGGCTTTAACTACTTTATCCACCCATCCCACCCCTGTATTTATCTGCTAGTTAGAGGAAGGATAATCCCCATGACACAACCCTACTTCTCCTACCCACAGGTAAGCAAAGACATCACACTGCCACACTTGGGATGGCCTCATGCTAATGCTACACCAGCTTCACAAGCTTTCCACTAAATCAGAAATTGCTCAGTTGAAACTGAATTAACTATAGCACTCATTCCTGTGCAGTATTTGACCACACATCTACAGCGCTTCCTACAACCACAACAAAAACATACAAATTAAAAATGGGGCTTTAAATAACTCATTCTTTTCCAACCAGTTGGTTTAATAACTACTGATTGTCTTAGCTTAGTTATTCTAGAATATCATGGTGAATATTATTGCAATAGTCTACAAAGTTTAAAAAGAGAGTACCTGAGAGATACTATTATTAGTTTTCATTTCTGTGAGTAAATCAAACCCATGCCTGACTGTCACAGCAGGCTGGCCAGCCAGCAATCCAACTCTCATGATGGAAAGTCTAATCCGTGTCAGCCAATCCTGGCACGTCTGACGATTGGTATAAAAGAACGTCCTGATAACCTTCAGAGACAGCAAAGAAGTTTCACAACAACATTCTTCTGTACAAACCAAAATAGTTAAGTACTTGATATTTATATCAAAGACAGGAAGGTTTCTTTTCTCCAATTTTCAATTGAGAGATGAAAAAACAGAAAAAATTCTAGATCTTTACTTATATTCATGTAAATAGTCTGAAATCACACAAAGCATGCAACTGGCCAAGCACACTGGCAAGACAGAAGTCTTAATATGAACTGTCTATAAATTAGGTATCAGTGTCCCATTAAGTCCAGTAATTACACAGCTTATTTAAAGAATGAAGAATGTTTTGCACTTAGAACTACACAAAAGGGTACATTGCTTATAAGTAATTACTACATTCCTCAAAAAGCAATTTAAACCCTCAAATAACTGTGTTACTTTATAACAGGATTGCTGACAATCTACAAATAACTGACTGCTACGAATCAGAGTACTACAGGTTTGCTGGGTTTGTACCAGTACACAAGCTGAGACTCCAGAAAGGAAGCAGAAAGGAACATACAATGTTCTTAGGAATAAGTCAAAGCCTGAGTTTTTTTAGAGTCTCAAACTTAGTTCGAGAAGTTTTTCTGAAATTCCATGGCTAAGAACTGCATAACCCTGAAAACACTGTTCATTCAACAGACTGCTCTCCAAGCAACATCAGCACTGTAAGACAGACAAACCTTGGGTGGAGAGGTAAGGGCATTGGCACATCCTTCATATGCATTGTACATCAATTTTTCCAAGTTCTCCAAATACTGCAGAAGAAGAACAAGCCTAAGCTGGTTGCTACTGTGTCCTTCATCATTGTCTGCAGTAGTCCACTGGCTAACATCTTGATCAGGGTTTAACGTGTGGGCTGCAAGGCTCCTAATAATACCTACACATTTTACCAAAACACAGAGGAAAAAAGTTACCAGATGGTATTGTATTTAAATGGGTCGAGGGATAGCAATGCTATCTCTCAAAATCAAGTTAACAGTAATTATACAGTATCTTTAAAATCTATAAGCACTGAAAAATAAAGCCACAGCGCTCTTTGCCTTGGCCACGAAGACCTTGGCTTCACAACCTTACCAAAAATCTCATTAAAATAAAGTGCCTTTTTTAGTTCACCTTCAATTGTTTGAAATGTATCTTGTGCTCTCCCCAGAGGAGTTCGTAGCTTTGAGAGAACAGTGAACTGAGCTGCCTCCCAGACAGCCCATTGCCACAGCACAGCATCAGTCTTCAGCAGGTTCCGAGGGATGGTTGGCTGGTCTCTCTTATCTAGTCTTTGACAGCTATAGAACAACCTTTCCAACCAATTATCCTTCCTGCAAGAAAACATCAGCACATGAACACCAGTTTATACTGTACACGCTTCACCTCCCTATTGCTCACAAAATTAATTTCCAAGCAGCAATGTACACAGGAAAATATGCCAAAAAGTATGTATTTATGACATCTATTAATATTTAGAAGTACAAAAAAAAATATTTAAAGTAAAGCAATGTAGTTTGTAATGATAATAAGATATTTTAAACTAAATATGACTCGGACTTGTTTATTAGAAAGTCAATTTTCACAGATTTCAGTTCTACAAGCAGTTCTTACCCAGTTCGGTGGAGGTTTCCATACAAAATAAAACTAATGACATCAGAGAAATCCTGTGGGTGGAATGTATTACTTGGAGCTTTGCTCATGTGACTTCTTATGGCCAAAGAGATTTCCTGTATTTCAGTGTGAGTACGGTTACTGCAGGGAGAAGGGGAGAGGGAAAACAACCCATGCTATAATGTACTGAAATAATCAAAAAAACTTGTGTAAAAGAGTTACACACACACACACACACTATATATATGTGTGTCTATACATGTGTAATGACTAGAAATAAATATACACTTTGGTATTAACACCAAGTGCTTTCAGAATTCAGGCCTTCAAGACGAATTATAGGACATAATATTGCTCAAACTGCAGGACATGATATTGCTGAAGCTCTGGATAACATGGACCTTCCCAGGAATCCAGTATTTGCTTCATGAAGTGCTGCACAGCTTATCAAATTTGTTAATTACTTTGTGTTCTACATACTGTTCTTAGACCTGTGAAAGCACAGGAGAGAGAGCAACACACTTGGAATCACAGAACCAGCAGGGCTGGATGAGACCTTTAAGATCATCAAGCCCAACCATCAATCCAGAACTACCATTGTAAGCTCAAGCTATTTGATTCTGAACTAAGGCAGTCTGATGACTTTCCAATGGCATTATTCTTCAGGTTAAGGGTCACTGAAGAAACTGAGCCATTATTTACACTGAAGTTGATCTGAGTGACTTACCTCAACACAACATCTAAAGGAATTGACTTCAGAAGTTTTCCAAAAGCTTGTCTCACACGAGCACCACTATGGACTAGCTGAACACGACACACATCAACACACCTGCAACACCAAAAAGGAAAGAGGTGTTAACATCTCCATTATCAGCATAATTCAAATAACATACAGAACTCTGTGCAAGTACCTTTGTAAAAGGTCATCTGGAAGGGAGGAAGATAAGGCATGGAGGCTACTGCATGCTTGAAGACAAATGTTCACATCTTCCAGAAGTGCTGAATTAAGGAGTTGAAAGGAGAAAAACAAAGTTATTCTTGCTGGAATTAGGTAACTTCTGCACTACTCTGCATTTGTCCCCAGATTATTGTTTACAGGTTTTGAAATTGAAACATCACATCACAGAACTGTTCCCGTGCTTTTGATAAAGTAATGATTTGTAACTGAGACATTGATCTACCAAAAATGTCAGTGATGTGTCCAATCTCTTAAGACTGTATTTTAAGAAAATTCATTGCTCAAGTAACAGGCAGGTATCCAGTTAAAAAAAAAAAACAAAACAACAACATAAAAAGAGCCTAAGTTCTTGCACAATACAACCTTGAAACATCCTTGAAGTAAATGCAACAAGTACAGCTGCTACTATCAGTGGGACAGTGTGACAGCAGGCCCCAGGGCAGTGGCCAAGAGGGAGAGAGAGAAGGCCAGCAGGCAGGAATGATGGTACAAGAAGAATTAATTTATTAATTAATTCCCACTATATCATAGACCTTTTCCTCACAAGCTAATTGGTCAAAGACATCACCCCCTTGGGGTCATTGGCTAAAATCCTAAAATATTCATTATCAAAATATTTTTTCTACTGAAACATAAACAAAGCTTTTACAAGGTCACGGGTGTTCTAGTTTACAGAACTTAATTAAAGCTTTTGTGAGAGAGAAAAATCTCCCACAGGACTAGAAAAATGGCAGCATTTTTGTGTCCACGGGACAAGGCCATTTATGTACTTAATTTTGAAATGTAAAAGACAATTAAGTAAAAATATGCAATATCTTACTGTTTGCTAAAAGTCCTTTGCAAAACTTATGAAAAGATGGGAGAGAAAATAATGGTGCATATGTTTCTGACTTCTTCATCAGAAGAGCCACTTCCAAAGCCCACGTTGTAAGTAGTTTCCTTCAAAAACCAACAGTGTTAGTCACTCTACACAGTTACAGAAAGGTATTATCTAATAGAACTTAACCTACTTCACACTGCACATCAGTATTATACCACAGCTCATACTTTAAACATGGCATTTCTTAACTTTCAAAGTGTCCCCAGCTTTCACAGCATTTTGGTAATACAGGATGGCAACTATTGCAAAAGGGTACTTGCAGTGAGCAAACCCTTCCTTTCAGTAAAGTTTGATAGCTCTGCTTCTGCTGGATAGATCTTAGGATGGTTTAAACTTTTCTAGTTTTCATTTATAAAAATGAGCAGCTACTTTTTTCCACATTTCATTAATAATGTTTATAAAAACCTCAAATATTTGACTAGTTAAATTTACCCCAGGTTTTACAAATTCAAATTACCCTGGTTTCTGAATTAATGTATTCTACTGAACAAAAAAAAAAATTCCCAATTTCTAAGAAAGTTTTCCTTACCTGGTATCTTGAGTAAGGTTATCCTTCTTAAGCAGTAGCCCCAAAAGGTTCAGTATGATTGAGAAATGTTTTTTTGTTGCTGTGGTTACAGTACTTATAACTGCTCCATCAAACAGAGAGGGAGAGGAAGAACTGAGGCTACTGGATATGAAATGGTCATGCCTGAAAAGGCAAGGAAAAACAACTGTAAAACTGCTCTAAGATTAGGGATACTCCCCTGAAGTTCACAGGAGGAGAGAAAACAACAATAATCAGCAGCAAAAGTTAAACAAACACACACACAAACCACACTGTGTCAAGATCCATCTATTTTATCCCTAGCCTAAAAGAACAAAGCTACAATTTGCTATCAGTCCATGCAGGCCAGGAACCTGTTCTCAGCTGTGTCTGGTATCCAATGTCTAGTGAAAAATCACCACTAAGAGTGGAAAGAGTAACAGTTAAACTGGCATATTCCCTTACTTTGACAACAGTTTGTATTGATGAGGTCTGAAATAAATTTACATCTGTTGTTTACAGCTCTCCTTGATCTCTCAGTAAGCAAAAGTTAACAATCTTTCCTTATTTACTTTCAGTGGAGTTCTCCCTCACTTATCTCTATTCAAACAGAGGATTTCTACTCTGCCTTTGAATAAAAGGCCAGCTTTAAGCCAGGATATGCTCTCCTGGCTGAGACACAGCTTCCCTGTAATTAATGAGAGTAAAAAGTGATCAGGGAAGTTTGGGCAAAAGCTTGATCGTATCAACCTGTTTTAATTCCCCCCCCAACAATATATTCCACTCAGATCAGTCCATCCTAGTGCTTTTAAAACCCTGCTGAATTGTTACAGCTCGTACCTGGAGCAGTGGGAGTACAATGTATAGAGCACTGCATACTGGACAGCAGGGAAGTGAACTGCTATGTCACCGTGAACAATCATCAGGTTTTTACTCAGCAGTGCAAACACAGTCGGTGAAAGGGCCCACATCTATAAAACAATTGCAACACAAGCACAGGAACATAAAAAGGAGGATCTACTTTTCACTGTAATTGTCATACCATTAAATAATGTCTTTTGCTTTTTCCCCACAGGAAATAATTTAACTCTATTATTTCCTGACTGTAATTATTTTCTTTGCCATTCTTTAGAAGTCTGTTAAAAGCAGTTCATGTTTTTATATGGAAAGATCTGGAAAGTGTTCTCATATGGCTGATAAACTACCAGAGGATACACTACAGCCTTTATCTGTCTTGATTTTCAAAAGCAATTACTATGATGATCTTAGCATTAAACTATTAATAACCCTGATAAAATGCTCTTCCCTAGAAACTGCTTTTCATTATGCAACAAATAGAGATACAATCCACCCACTGTTTCCCCTAAGTTTTGATACTGGAAGTTTTTCTAAAACTTAGGAAGTTTGTAGACAAATATGACCATTTTAGTTATACAAATGTGCCCCTACTGGTGTAATACATTAATTTTGAGTAACAAAGTATTTTTTACACTTACTGAACAAACTGTCTGTAGAGTTTTTACTCACCCCAATTAATGAGTTTTTAGCATTTCCAATAGTACTTAGAGCACTGAGGTCAAATATAACAACAAACTTGGCATTATCCACGTTGGATATAAGCTTCTTGAAAGAGTCATGCTGGATTTCAGAACAGGCCTCAGGAAGATGTAAACTATGGAGAAGACTATTTAAAGCACAAGTCATTTCTCCTAGAATCAACCTGTAAGCAGTCTCCAGAACAGGAATGTTCTTCAGGCTCAATACAGCTTGGTATACAGCAAGGGCTGCTGCAACAACCTTGAGAGCATAATTACAGCAATAATTGATTAGAACAAATCATAAAATATACTAATCAGCAACAAAAAATTTAAAATTACTCTCCTTTATCTATGAATAACTTAGTCTGATACACACACCTATCTTCAGTTTTCTGTACTTCTGACTTACAGAACCTACACATTATTTTCATGATTATCCACCTAACACACTGAGTGTCAGAGCCAGAAGAACTAAGGACTTGTCTATGTGGAATGATGACAAACTTACCAATTTCTTATCAAATCTAAATGCTAAAACCAAGAAGTAGATATATCTGCCTTTTCAGAAGTTTCAAGATATTCATTAGACTAAAAAACCTATTTAAGATGAGCTAAGTTTTACAGCTTAATATATTCTAGGAAGTGCATGAAGGCTTTTGGAATACACCTGTAGAAGTTACTTACTCTTACCTCTTTCTCCTTATGATAACGAAGAACAAGTAGTTTAGACTCTGGTATAAATAATTTCTCTACAAATGATGATGGTAGTTTTGTATTTATTTGTTCAACAATCTGGGGATAAAAACCAGAATAAGTATCTGAACTTTTACTAATTCTTAAAGACTAATCCAAATACTGTTTTTCTAGCCCCCCACAATAATAAAAACATGTACAAACCAGTGTCAACAGATTGAGGACTGAAATGACATAGTCAGTGCCACAGGTCTGACAGTTTTCCATTTGATCTAATCCATAGGTGATGACCATGTCACAGTGTATGGTCATACTGGGATCCAGGCTGCCAAGTAAAACCCCAACACACTCATTGGCAGCTGTAAGCACAGCTTCAGAAAAGAACACCTGGTTTGCTGCAGTCACACATCTCATTACTCTGTACAGAACCTGCAAATTAAAAACACAACTGATTTAAACTCCATTAAAAAGAGATGCTATTTAATTGTATTCACATCCCTTTGATATCCTGTCCCATCACCTACTCTGCAGCTTGATCAAGTCTATTCTGAATAATCTTGGCATTACATTTCAGAAGTGTAAGAAAAAAACTAACTTTCAACTGCTTGGCTTCCAATTTAGTTTGAGACCTACAAAACCCAAGATCATTGCTCACAGTTCTGTTCAGTCCCAACCAATGCCAACAGAACTCCCCTTGCAAAAGACAGACGAGTTTTCTTGAGCTTTCCTCACAAGAATCCTCTGCAGATTAAGGCAGAAGTTTCATAACTGTCTTGTCTTCAACTGGGAAATCCATACACTTATTGACCCAAGAAGTTGTGTCCCTCACAAAATTCTGCAAGGGCATCAATTCCAGTTGTGCAGGTCATCCAGCAACCACAAGACTTTGACTGTAGATATTTTTATCTTATCTCCTCACCAGGTACAGAACTATAGCAGCTGCTTAGCATTATTCTGAGTTTACACCATGCTAAAGAGCTAGGGAAGTTCCCTAAGATTTAATAGATACAATTTCAACAGGAATAAAAACCATCACATTTTATAAAATCCTAACTAGAATTCGATTTTCTATAGCAACATAGTTATCTGAATAAACATGGTTTCAAAGATAACAAGCAAACTTAGCCACATGAAGTTAAAATGCCTAAAAAAGTTAGTTTCTGATTTGATTCCCATGTGCCACTATTCACACTCTATACTTTAATTAAATTATTGTAGCTTATTTCTTTAAAAAAGTAGATTTACTCAAAGCTGAGAAGATACATATTCATGTAATATTCATAAAACCTAAATAAACTCAGTGAATGGCATTGTTATATGGTGATAAATCAGGTGAGCAACAAAGAAAATGGAGTTCTTACATCAGTTACATAAGCTTCTGTAATTGGTGGTCCTCTGATGGGGCTGAAGCGCTCCCCAATGCTCCTCACCACAGTACTGAACACCCGAAGGAGTGCAGCCAGTTTGGGCAGTGACACCGAGGGGGGAGGAATATCCTCATCCACAGACTCCCCAGAAGCCACGTGGCTGAGGTCCTGCAGCACACGAGGTTAAGGGAGCAACACAAATCATTAACTCACACAAGGGTAAAATAGCAAAATATGAGACTGAAAATAGAGACATTAGAGTGTACAATCCAACTACAGATGGATTTATCCAGTACCTCTTAACTACACACATGAAGGGGGGATACAGGCACACAATGACAATGAGAGGTCACAGAGTAGCAATGGGTGTGGCCACTGAAAGAAAAAGTACTCAGACTACATCTTGTAAATTAAACCAGAGGCTATTGAAGTTCCTGGCCTCTGGAACGTGATCATCTGTGTTGCTGCACTGTTACAACAGTTGTCTGCACACTTCTACCACTCTTCCAAAATATTCCCACCCCCAAACTGGAGTCAAGATGCTTGAGTGGCCATTCCCATCACTCGTGCAAACTCTGAAGACTAAGAGTTCACTGCCAGGGCTCCATGCCAGCCAGCACCCGTGCCTGGGAACAGTCCCAGAAGTGCTGACCCCACTGGTTTAGCTGTAGCCTTGGTCTAGCCCACTGGGAGATAAGAAACATTGCCTGGAAGCACCTCCTCCCTGCTGGCACACGTTATCTTAACACTTCCTGACTAAGAACACACACATTGACCAGTGCAGCAGCCAACCTGATAAGCAGTGATTTACTGCACTGAGGCCTGAAGCTGCCCCAGCAGAAGCCCTGGGGCACACAGAGGGCCACTGACCAAATTCCTGATTCTGCTTTGAGTGAAACACATTATGCTCCCAGTACAATTTAACATACAGGACCTGCACATTAACATACTCAACACAGGATAATCTACCTATAGTATGTACTCATATGAGCACATACACCTGAAAAGACAGCACTCCCCCCATCCCAAAGCTCTTCCTTCCATGAAAGCATCAGATAAACTATGCCTTGTTAACTAAACAAAGGTTACAAAGTCAAAACTAGGTATGCTAAATGAATGTAATCTAGTTTTCATCAGATTATCTCATCATTATCTCCTGCACAATATAATCTGCTGCTTTATTTTAAAAAAGACAGATTTATCATTAGTCTTGTGAAGCATTAAGATTTCCTCTCTATCCCCAACAGTTACTAGTTCTGAAACACCTTGAGGCTGGACAATTAAAGAAAACACTAAGGAAGGACCATGAACTGTCTTCACATCAGCTCTTTAGAAATGAAGGCATTCCTGTTTGGTCAATTGTTTATAATTTTATTACAACATTGTATTCTCCATCAACAATGGCTGAAGGCCTGGTTCTGATACTAATGAAATAGTTCATGAGTATTTAAACAGTTGGTCATTATACACAACTGAAGTATACTCCATAATTTGGCCTTCTTTTCCCCAGGAAAGCCATGTAAGTTTATTTTCTACAAATGTAATACAGCCATAAAAATCACAGCTGTGGATTTATTAAGAAAACCATAACAGTTAACTCTGGCATACACCATAAAGTCCTGTTTACCTCAGCATAAGCTTCCATATCTTCCAAAAACTGACCCAAGAGTGTGGTAGAAAAAGTAAGATCAGCCACCCAAAAGGGCTCCAAGCTCTGCAGCCATCCTGTATAAAAATAGCAAGCCAATTAATACAGGGTAACATAAAAACTATTACATTTTAGTTGCATATTGCTGAGGGAAAAGTTGCTGAGCTAAGAGGAGATCATCCACATGGAAATACTAACACTAGATGTTTTTAAAATAAATATAAATTGTATTTCCCTTGTCTGTCCTTTTGCAAAAATCCTTTTAAAGTTGAGTTCTGCCCCTCAGCAGTTAAACACTAAGCATAGAATCTAGGACTTGTATAGACTTGTTGTGAATAACTCCCAAGGAAATTGATAAAGTTATAGGAAAAACTTCCCCCTTTTTTTAAATGCCAGTACAGTATCTTTACCACAAAGATATTCTTAAAGTACTCAGGAAAAAATATATCTTTTCACAGAGGATATACTAAGACCTATAAATTTATTTAAGTGTTTTAAAAATATACTAAACAACTGGTGTTTAAATATTCCCTGAATAAGGCATCCCATTTTCCCAGAATCAGCATAAAATGGGAAATGCAAATTTACTAAAAAGTTAGCAACAAAATCTCTTGCTATGTAGCCAGAAAACTCAATTTGGTTTTATGTCAACTTCCACATCAGTAGAACCAAACTTGTGTAAGTAAACCCACAACTTCTGCAAGCCAGAGCAGACTCAGACTCCCCATGAGCTCCTCTGGCCACACTTACCAGAGACCTGTTGTGTCAAAGAAGGTTTCTGAGTGTGATCTATGTGCCACCCAACCAGTATGTCCACTGTGTCCTGGAAAGCAATTGTGAAAACAGAGTGATTACCCAATTTGCTGCACCAACCCTCCTGTTCAAGAAAGAAAACACAGAGGACAAAGAAAGCTTACCCTAAAATTGGTGCTGAAAATGTGTGGGTAGCATCGAGACACCATAAGGATGCACTTGACACACTTGCACAGTAACTCTGGGGTATCAACATTCTCCAGGATGGACTGCAGGCTGGTCATTACAAGCTGAAAAGCAAAGCAAAGCCACCAGACATTTCACCTCATTAAAACATGTGAGAGAACACATTGTAACTTTGATTCAAACAACAAAACTCTTTCTGCAGGAACAAAATGTAAAAAGCATCACATATACTGCACAAAAGGAATCACTTCAAGGAGGCATTTGCTTGAAACATGGCAGAGCCAGGGAACACTCTTTAATTCTTTAGCCTCAGAACAACTGTGAGTTGCTTTAAGTTTTATTTCTCCTGCTGAAGCTTTTTGGCTCTGTAAAGTAACTATTCAATTGGAGCACAGACCTGGCCATAGCTGCTCCACACCCAAAATAAGAGACCCTAAAAGGTGAACAAAAGGAACACATCTTGTCTGCACACACCCTACTCCCTCTCAGATCCATCCACAATTCAGTCAGAAACCGTAAATAGGAGATAGCACAAAACAACAAAAAGGTTGGGTTCTGTGTACCATTCCACTGTAGATCTCTTTTTGGTCTCAACAAGATTCTTCTTCTTGGATCTGCCATAAATACTAGAAAATTGCATCAAAATATGTATCAGCCTCCAAAGACTTGTCATTCTTTTCTAACGTAACCAGAACCAAAAACCCCATTCAGTCAGAAAGTCATAATCCAGTTGTAATGATACTTACTTATTATGTCAATATAGCATCACTTATTGTTCATTCCAGTTTTAAAAGTTCATTCAAGTACTACACTGAGAAAATCATTAATAATCTTGTTTTAACTTGTAGTCTTACCTGCATTAAAGATGAAAATGCTTTCTTTTCTCCTACAGTCTCCAGTGCTTTGTAGGTTGCACACAAATAAAGTAGTTTAACTTCATCTTTTGTGGATGAACTGAATTTGCTAAAAATCCATTTAAAGATCTTCTCAGCCTCGTAGCTCAGAGAAGCACAAAGAAGGCCAAGACAGCAAGCTCCTTCCTGTCTCAATTCTTGAAGCAATTTGCTACTGCAATTTTCAGAGAGAAAAAAAAGAAACTTGGGATCTCCAGCTATGACAGCAGAACAGAAGCATGAACAAAATAAAGCATTTTCTAAAGCAAAAGAAAATACATGCAGAAATGAAGCTGCTTCTCTCCTACCTAATAGCAGCAGTGGCAAAGCTAAAATAAAATTCTAAGAAATATTATTTTTATGGAGTAAGTCAGCTTGAATAAAAGTATGGAACAAATGCACTGCTCTACTTACAACACACTATCCAACAGGAATAGTTCTTAATATGCAGCTGACTCTGGGTAATAACATCGACCTAAGCACCTAAAATACCAGATAAACCTGAGCATCCTCTAAATACACTCCTAACTGGATGTAAATGAATCATCTTGTACAAAATAACTCCACTTTGGAAGCTACACCACTACAGCAGTGCACAGCTAAGCAGCTGACTGAACACACCAGAGGCAGACTCCACACCACCTGCATCAAAGCCACACTGGTGCCTTCACATTCTCTCCAAGGGAGCTGTCCTCTGGACAGTCCAACTGTATTGTTGATAGGCCTAAAAATCTTTATTCTCCCCTAATTTCATTCTGTTCCTGCAATGGGACACTCATGCAAAATTAGTGAATTAATTTCTTTCAACCTTTCCCCTCTGTTTCAAACCTAATGCTGTCGACATTTTTCCCCTTTACAGCATTTTCCCAGCTTACCTTTCATTGAGTACATCATGAATAGCAGTCAAGATATTATCCAGTTGTTTAACTAGTACCTGTAATATATGATACATAAAAGGCATAAGCTTAATAATTGCCCAAAACTGTTTCCACAATGGGTCCTGTTTACACCCACAATAAACACAACACCCAGGCCTCCTTGCCAAGAGAATGCCATTATGCTTTCCATGGCCACTGAAGACTAACATGAACTATATTAAGCAATACTGCAATGTTATCCTAGATGTTATATTTGATATTTATTTACAGTAGCCATGAAAATACTGGCAGCCTGCTATCAAGATCTGTTCTAAGTTTAGCTTTTGCTGATAACATTACATCACGATGGAAGACTCATCACACAGCTCATGAGTAGCATCTGCTGAAGGCCAAATCTTAGTACTAATAAATTAATTGTATCACCAGAAAATTTAATAGAACACATAATATAATCAGAAGTATTAAAGTTTCTACCTAGGCAACCCTGCATTTCAGTGAAATGGAACACAATTCTGGGGATGAAGCATTACTGATGGAGCAGTGCTTCTCAGTCAACATAACCAGACAGACTTGTTTTCCTGACATGCACTAACCCCCATCACGTTAGTGAGTTGTTTCAAAAATCATACATTAGCTGAAATTGTATCATATATTAACAAGAAGTTTCACTGGCAAGTTAACAAAAAGGTTTGTTCTCTTTTCTTCAGAAAGACATTCATCTTTAACACAGTGGATGGTCTCAGTTTTGCTGTAAGCTTTGAGCAATGTGATGCTTTTGAGGGTGGGGGACAGAGATCCACAGGCTTGACCCCTCAGAACTCACAAGGGCATTTTTAACAATGTGCCTGGTACCTGTGAAAGAGGCTAAAAAGGAAAAGGCATCTATATATTTTAGAAGCTAAAGCAGGACACCACCAGATGACAAGTGACTACTGACTTCTACTACTTTACTTTGAACTCATATTTCAACCCTGAAGACAAAAAGAACTCAGTCAAACTACACTTAGTAGTGTCAAGAACTGCAGGAACTACTGCTAGGTTAAACACTGTCCATTATAAAGTTAAGGCCATGATATCACTTGACATCTGATCTTATTCTCATTAGTGAGCTCAGAGAAGCTTAACCAAAAGTTTCTCAGAGACAGACTTAATATTCTGACCACCAACAAAGCCTGACACCACTGAGTGAGACATTAGAATGGCAACTTCAGTATGTTCTGAGATACCAATAAACCCAAATAAAATGCAGTTACAAAATAAAATTTAAAAATGGGGAAAACCTCATAATGGAAGTAACTGAAAAAAATAACCACAGCATAACTGTGGGAAGCATTTACTTCCTAAATCCTCGTAGTAACAAGATGAAAGGTGAAGCATTAACTAGGCTTGCACAGGGGCTGCTTACACCTGGGTGCACAGACTGGAAGACTGCCCACATTCAAGTCTCATGTCCTTTGTAAAAGAGCACAGTTATGCCTGGGTAATTAAAATACAATGACAAAATGAACCAATTTCTTATAAATAAGGACAAACACCGACCCCAAATCTAAAGTATCAGAGCACTGCTTGAAAATGAGTGGCAGGATATTAAACCATCACTTCTTTTTTAGTACTTGGAAAACTCTTAAGCTCTCCAAAACAGTGGGGGAGATGTGTCAGACAAAATGCTCTATAATATTTCATTTCAAAATATGTAATACTAAAAATGTATATCCACAGTGGGATACTTCCCATCCCCAAATCCTCAAAAAAAAAAAAAAGTTGAGGACATTAGAGACTTCAACAAACTATCAAAAATCCTAAAGATTTAATGAAAACAAAGACTTGGTTTTCTTCCCATGAAAGGGAATCCACATACAGAAATGTTTACTTAGAAAGCTGAGTAGCTCTAAGGTGAGCTGTTCACAAGACTAAATACCTGTATATTTTTAATTTAAAACCCAGAAACAGTTTCTGAACAAGACAACACCACTTCCCTTTCCCTCTGCTTCCTTGCTGAGGGAACCAGAGGCTACTCCTAAGACCAGTCAAAGAAAACCACACACATGCCATGTTAATTCCTACACTTCAGGCATTCAGTAGCTTGGTCTAAGGCAATACACCATAATAAAATATTTCCTGAAGTACAGAAACAAGACAGACAATCCAGGAATACACTCTCCTTTCTTGGGGAAAGAAATTCCTCAAGTACAAACTAATCCTTGCAGACATATCCCAACACTCAGAACTGAAAAAGAGTTTTATAAAACAAGAAACACCCCAATGCTATGGCAAAGGAAGAATTACAGACCAGTTTGTTTTCTGGTTGTTGAATGAATTCTTTCAGTTGCTTTACAGTAGCCAGTCTTCGGTCTCTGTCGTCTTCCCGAGTAATCCTCCGAAGAAGATTTGACAGTCGAGACTCGTCAGAATAAGACAACGGTCGCTCTGAAAAATGCAATTATTTTTTTCCTACAGCATTTATCAACAGTACCTGTATTGTCCAACATGTGTATGTGTGAAATCAATCAGTCACAATAGCAATTTGAGGAAAAAAAATAAGAAGAAATCCTGATTGGTTTTAAACTTTCATAAAAAGAAAGTTCTATGCAAAAATCTAATTTAGCTACCACAATATTTAATTTCTTCCCATGGACAGCCCAGTTCCTGTGTAGAACTCATTCAGAACCAAGGAGAACTGTTTTACCTCTACACAAAACCCCGGACTTAGTTCTCTTCTACTTGAATGGAACTTAAAAAAAAAGAGTGTGAGGTAAGGTTAAATCACACTTCTGATTGAATAAACAACAATAATTCAACAAATAATATTTCGAGAAAACCTTGTGGAAAAAACAAGCTGCTTCCTGAAGCAAAGAGCCAGATTTAAGTTCAAGCAACTACAAAGAAACAAGATTTTCCCTCTGATAGGTAGTAGGGCTCTGCTTTGAAAAGGAAAATAGATCTGCTCTTCCTTTATTGAGGAACAAAAGCCCCCAGCATGAAGTTGGACTTGGCTGTTCACTTAAGCAGATCATAATGGGGGAGAATCAACACCTTCCTAAGAAAACACTTCATTAAACTTGGCCAACAGAACTCAGTACCAGAGAAGGTCACAATGAGGTTTACCTGATTACCTATTAACTCATACAAATAATTAATTAATTTTCCTCATTTTCAAAAATGAAACAAAATTTCTTTCAATAAATTTAATATTAGATAGTGGTTCAAATTAGAGGATTCATGGAACATGATGAGGTTTTCTTAGTCAACATGACTTTAATGAGAGAATCCAAGACAGCTACAGAGAGGTTTTTGCTCTGCTCGACATCAGTCATCTGATGTGACTAAAGCAGCTTTGTCTTTATTCAGTTAAGAGCTAATCTGCACTGGCATTACTCCCCAAGAGTGTCAGCTAATTGTCAAGTCACAATCACAACCTAAAAAAAAAATAGAACCAAAAAACACTAATCAAGAACATGACTGAAGCTACACTAATCAAAGCATAGTTAACTAATATCTGTGACATCCACTCTGAAAATTCAGCAAGGTCTCAGCCACATGCTAACTCACTCACAGAAGACAATCTTTAAAATTGTTTAATGAATATACTAACAAGAAGACATCGAAGAATTTAAAACAAAATCTTGTTGCAACACAACCCCATTGTATTTTAAAGAAGATATGAAAACCCAAAATTACTTGCTGAAACCTACAACAAAGACAGTCAAGTTCAAAACAAGAAGCCCCCTCAAAATCCGGTATCTCCAGGAGAGGGAACATACAAGTCATAGGCAGTAACTTCAGGCATCCAAAATTCTATATCCCAGCCTTTTAAGGATTAAAGAGATGCTTATATACCCACAAGAACAGGCTGAATTTACTATCATTTAGTACTGGCAGAAAGTTTTTTTATTAAAGAGTTTTCTATTTCCTCTACACAGACATAAAAAGACACTTAAAAGACTACATGGTTTTAATACCAAGACACCAGAATAGGGTTATAAAGTCTGTGCTTAATCCATTCCTAAAACCATATTTTTGAAACAGTCATGTCATCACTTACACCTCATTCTTTCACCTGCAAAGCACACTGAACACTCTTAAGTCTGCTTTGGAATATTAATCCTTGAGAAGGAACAGCATGTCCTCATGTTTACAATGTGCCTGGCATAAAGCAGGCAGTTTTTACCAGTGGCTCAACTACTACTTATCCTAAGTGATGCAATAAGTGACAGTGCTTAGTCATAAAGTTTCTATTTTCATCCCAAAATGCTTGGAATAACTTTTTTGGTTTTTTTTAAACTATGACTCAAACCTCAACTAGTGGGAAGAGTGAAGCCTTCTTCCTCAAAAACACAAGCCCAGCATTCCTGCACCTTCTTGAAACTCCAAATTTGTTCTTGCTGCATGTCCCAAGACCTTGCCCACATTCTTAGGATGCTTCCAGTTCCTCCCTGGCCTCTGCTCCTCAGCTGAGCAAGAGGGAGCACAAGTAGTGGCAGGCTCAGGAGGACTCAGTGACTGAGTAAGCAGCTGGCAGGATGTGATGCCTGCCTGACCTGCAGCCCAGGGAGAGCAGGAAAGGCTGAGCTGCTCTTCCCTCACTGGGGGCTCATTAATTAACAACTTTTTACTCAGGCATCAATTTGCAACAAATCAAAAGCAAATTCTCTGTCTTAGAGATGTCTTTGCCAAATCTGGCTAACCTAAGTAAGGGTTCAAAAGCCATTTAAAGGAAACTGAAAGACTGACAGCCTAAGCCAGACAGCTGAGAGATCTGCCAAACCTATGGAGGAAGCCTCAGCACAAGGAACAGTAAAATAAGATGACAGTTCCCATCAACACTGTCTAATCATACATCACAGAAAACAAAATCCATATAGATTGCCTAATCATAGTGAACTTCTTTTCATATTCTGAACACAAGAAAAGTTGCCAAAAGAAATACCCTCCTCCTGAAAACTGCCAATGTCCTTACCCTGTGATTTCCTCATGTCTTTTGTGGCTAAAGCACGATTCCCATGCGGAACACTGGTAAAATCAGGATTGGTCACATTGTTAACTCTCAGCTCTTGCCCCAACGACTTCCGACCATAAGTATTTTCCCCAGATCCTCCATTGACACTGTAGCCACCTGTGGACAAACCAACATGACATTAAAACAGGCTCTCAGACCATATATTTAGGGTGGTGAGCTGTGAGTTATTCAATTCACGTGCAAATTAACAGCCCTATACTCTACCAGCTCCTTTAGTTTCCTTTTTCACTTCCACATGCATCGATGTTTTGTTACACCCTGTAAGTTTCCAGGTCACAGATTTAGAATTTCATCCATCTTACTTTTGAAGTACATGAAGAAAACACCACTGCCATGAAGTTTAGTGTCAATTTTGTTGCATTTAATGTTTTCTAATTATTACTTTGACATGAAAGGCTTTGAAAAATACAAGGTCAAACAGCTAGTACATGTGGGATACATTCACTTACTTGCTCCTTTATGCACGTGAAATCTCCATTCTGTTTTTGCTATAAATCCACAACAGGCTCAGTAAAATGGCCAAAAAAAGGGAAAATTTTTGAAAAAAGAAATATCTGTTATGCACAGATTGAACAACTGTCCCCAAATATACAAAGGTCAGTATTTTCACACACTAATACTGGTATCACCCTTAATTAAACTCAATCCTACATTCTCCCACTTGAGGTACATCTTTGGTAACAATCTAAAATGAAAATAAAAGCATCATTTTGAGGAACTCAATTGATCTTACTCCTAGATCCACAACAACAAGCATACTCAAATGTTGAGACTAGAAGTGTTTCCAGTCTGACACACCACTCAGAGGCAGGTTCTTCCCCTCAATCCTGTCCCCTGAGCCTGCCCAAAACTGCACTCAATGTATTAGAGCTCACTTCCAAGGCAGATTTCTGAAGTGCCTTCCCTGCCCAAGATAGGGAAGAATCAACTAATAAAATCAAACCCAGAACAACAAAAAATAAGCAAGATTTCTTTCAGAAAAGATACTTCCACAAGCTCACCTGCTGCAACGTATAACACAAAGTCTGGGGAAAAGGAGAGGTGGCTCCCCATAAGAGGCTGCCTACTGAGACTAAAGGATTGATAAAAAATTAAGTTCAAACCTTGGGTGAACCTGGACCTCAGTAGGTGTGAAGAATGTTTCTTTAAGGTGAAATTCTTGATCAAAAGCAGATGTGAACTACTGGTATACATCTGTGCATTTCTATACCCCACCAGTGCAGAAAACCCTGTGCAAAGTCTCACTTGTAATTGGTTAACTACAATTACAGTAAAGATAGTTTGTGTCTATTTAGATTTACAACATTTTTTACAGCTCCATTTTTAAACATAAACTAGCAGGCATGCCACCTTGACATTACTTTATCAGAACAAACCAACACTGTCCTATGAAGGAAGTAACCTCTAATAGCAATTAATGCATTTGAGCCTAAACATAAGTCCCATCCTCAGAGGTTTTCAAACCTGAAAACTTCCAGAAATTATCAATTTGGAAGTAATTTTTATTATCAACACCAGAAACTGGGGGGAGGTGAGTAGGGGGTGTATGGGAGCCAAGAAAGAAACTCTCAAATGAAAATTCCCTGCTGGCAGACTCCAACAGATGAACTGAAAAATCTCAGTAAATATAGAAACTATTCTGCATCTGTAAGCTTACAAATTTCTCCAGTAATAAAAA
Organism: Lanius collurio; assembly: GCA_020086605.1. Lineage (NCBI taxonomy): Eukaryota > Metazoa > Chordata > Aves > Passeriformes > Laniidae > Lanius > Lanius collurio. The sequence continues at coordinate 12,441,561 of JACBWW010000025.1, read as the reverse complement.
TGAACTAGATTTTATAGTTAGAATATATTAATCACCCCTTTTCAAGTCACCCTTGAACAAAATAGCATAAAGTGCTGCGCTAGCAGAGACATGCCCTGCAAGATGCAATACTGCAGGGAGAGCCAGGTACATTTTTCTTCTCAAATGGCAGCAACTTCACAAGGTACCTTTCTGAATTTGTCCAAAACTTACTATTTCACTATGCTGCCAGTATAGTAAATACTAGCACGCTTCAAATTATAAGAACAACCTACTATGCCAGTCTGTGTTAAACACAGTACACCATTCCATGCTGGCATACAGACAAATACACTCACTTCCTAAGCAGTTTCTCTACTGAAATTAAACAATCTTAAGGTTCTCAGACTATGCAGATAAACATGCTTCATGCTTCTGCCACCTACTAACATCATCTTCTACTTATGAAAAAAAATAATGTGCACGCAGCTGTAACTTCCCCTAAGATACAGCAATTATTTACAATCAGTTCAGGGCAGAGGAGTAGGGGGAGTTCAAATACTTTTTAGGTTCCTGAACAAAAACTCCCACACTACTATTCCTGTGGGATTGTTTTTTTTGAGTCTGGCCTGTCTGAAGATTTACATAGTTTAAAAAGAGACTCTGCAAGTAAGAAATCCTCCTATTTGACATCTGTATTCAGCAATTAAAGAAAGAAGTGAGAATATAGATTTCTTTCTCATAAATACCAAACAGACACGATTCTGAACATTTAGCTACTTTCTAGACACAGTATTTCCATCTTAAAAATTAAAAAAAACCAAAACCAGTAAAAATGTATGAATCACACATCACGTGATTTATATGAAGCCAGACTGAGGTACATGAAAGTAGAAACTGCCATTAATAATAAAAATATAGGTCTGATTACTAAACTAAGATTCCAGTTTGGTGCAGTAAAGCTACAATAGGCAATAGATCAGCATAGTAGCCTGTTTAATCCAATACCAGGAGTACTGGAGACTATTCTGGAAGAAACTGCAGCCTGAATACCAGACACCTCCAGAATATTG
>JACBWW010000025.1:12386739-12430532 GCA_020086605.1 Lanius collurio | reverse complement strand
CTTCTCTGTCTTCCTCACGGGAAGCTTCTGAAATGCATTTCGAAATCAAAATAGTGTCTTTCTAAGCCTGGATACGTTTCCATGTAAAGCTGTCTCTGCAGCTGCTGGAAGGGCATTTGGTGCCCAGTGTGGATAAAGCCTGTTTGTAACCAGGAAGGCAGATAAATCTGAGGAGAGAAAAAAAGTCTCCTCCATTTGGTAGATACTTTAAGGACATTTCCCAAAAAAATGTGTGTACACTGTCTCTGACATATTTTTATTTCTCCTGCAAGACCTGAAAACTTACATTATCTGATATGATAAGTCCCATTCCTGACAGCAGAATATTCCTTAGTTATGAAAAACCATAACACTTTGGTCAGATATTCAGCAAAGAGAAGTGAGTAGGTCCAAATCTTATTTAAATTGTGATATGCGACTCTTGAGACCACTGCAAGACTGAGGAGACTTCTGAAATTCTCCTGTGCCTGTCTCCGTATTAGAAATCCTCCGAATATGCCATGGTGCTGTTGGAGACTTCACTCAGACAGATGGCATACTGCTGCCTCCCTTGGACTGCTCTGGGCAGCCCTCATCCTGCTGATACAGTCCTATTGGCTTGCAGTCAGTAAGCAGTGCCTGCAAGACATGGAGATTTTAAAATCAATTTCAGGACAAAAACAAAATTGTATCACAAGGCTTCATCACAATAAATGCCACTTTCATGGAATAACCCCGTGCCCATCAGTCTGAGTTTCAACTGAAGTACATTTGTGTATCTTATAAAGTGAATTAGTTTTGCAAAACCAATCAATTCTATGAGCCATGACAGATTTCTTTTCCATCCTTTATAATTGAGATGGACATCCAGAATTATACAATATGCCACAAAATTATTTTCTGTAAGTATAGCAACAATACCTGCTACAAATTTGCTGACCCTTCCCAATTAAGCCAAGCAGATCCTCTGCCCCAGCGATGCAGCAGGGGATTCTCTTTGTTTCATTACTGAGGAGCATCCCAGTGGTAACAACATGAATCACTTGGGGGACAAGGCAATAGTAGCAATGTATTTTTAACTACACTTCAAATTAATTCAGCAGGGGGAGGCAAGAAAGCAACCTGGATACTATAACCAACACCTGCCTGCATACACCAAGAGTTTAAGAACCACTGATTCAGTGGAGTAAATTTTGTATCAGAAATCCTGTATTCTAGTGGTGAATTTGCTGCAGTCTGTGTGGTCTAATGCAGATCCCTCTTCAGAGTGCAGTTGTCTCCATTTGTAACACGGATCAGTGATGCTCAGCTTTCTAAACTGCTGTTGTGCACAGCCTTAAAACTGTAAAATCTTATATAGCTGCCAAAATAAAAGATATTCTAGATTTATTTCTACAAGGATGATTATATTGTGAAATTTGCATAGTATAACAGATATGAGTTAAAAACCTCATCAAGATTTGTGAGATAGAGTAATAATTACTCCTATAGCATTTTCTCAGTAGCAGATTTCAATCAGCCAGAGAGGGATAAGCCCATTCAGATATCACAGTAGCCATTAAGAAGCCCAGGGAAGCTGAGGCCAAGATTTTCCAAACTGCCTTCTAAATTTCAGTCCTCAAGTTTGAAACTTGCATACTGGGTAGCCAGCACAGACATCAGTTGCAGCTGTACATTCTAAGTCTTGCTAAAAAATAAAATGTTTAAATCTGGACCCACTCAAAACAGAAATATATGTATCTAAAAGACCTGCCTTAAATTTCAGAGTCAATGACACTTGTGGAGATACAGGCCCTGTCTCACTCCTGGGTGTATGCCCAGTCCACTCCATCAAACTGCCCCCATCCATCCTAATCCACAGCTCTGGAGTGACAGACACTGTGAACCACACTTCTGCTTTGTAATTCATGCTAATGATGTCTCAATTTAATGTATCAAAGAAAGCTGCATTAATCTGAGTGCTATTTTTAGTTGGAATGGAGTGCAGAGTGTATATATTTAATGTGCTGAAGTAGGGTGGTAAGCACCATATTGCATCTTTTTCCCGTCGCTGATGTATTTCCTTACTAAGCAGTAGGTCTGGAGAACGCAGCATGTGCTGAGGATTGCAAGTCACTCCCGGCCCTTGGCTCCCTCTGATCCATAACAAAGCTACAGATTGAGAGAAAAACAATCACCAACCATGAGAGGGAAAGAGATGCTATTTCCTCTTGTGGAAATAGGACAGAAGCCAAAGAGCAAAACATTATTTAACTAGAGCAGAGGAGTACCAGGCGCCAAGATCCTGTGGTCTGTGCATTTCAGATGGATGCCTCTTAAAAATTATAAAGGATTCTTAGAAGAATTACTCCTTTTACCTGCCAATTCTACTGTTTTGATGGCAGAATCCAGTTTCTGTCAATAAGCACCCAAATTTTCAGTGGAAGGGCCGCACAGACTGATTTGTGGGCACAGCAGCCTCAGAGCACATGCGATGTGTGGCCAAGCCGTGCAGGCGTTGGGTGCCCAGCACACGCCGAACCGCGGCGCGGGCACAGCCCCAGCCCGTGCCCAGGAGATGCCCCAGGGCTCCCGCGGGGCTCCTCATTAAAAACAGCTACAGGGACCTGGGCAGGTCGGGCTGCCCAGTCTGTCACACTGAATCCCACCTGCCCCTCCTCTCTCTGGGATACTGCCTACCAGAAACAAATGCTGCGGCCCCTCTTGATGCCTACCTTGTCTCATCCCAAACTGGAATTTTTCCTTATCCTATGAGGAGTATTAATACAGAAATCCAATGCACCAATAATCCTAATAACTGCATATTGAACCACCAGTTCATCACCAGTTTTGTGTTGAAAATCATTTTAGTGTAAAAAAGTTTTGGAATTCCTATTTGAATGTTACCAAAATCATCTTTTACCTTCTTTTCTTTGCATAAAAGACTAAGGAAAACATTTTATTTTCTGGATATCGCTATAGCCACTTTGAATTTAAGTGGGATAGCACATGCCACCATCTGCTCCATTTCCTCAAGGTCTTTTAGAGGATATCTTTTCCTGAACAGTATTTCCCTACAACACTGCAACAAATACAATACATTACATTTCTCAGAACTTGTATCTTTGCTTTCCTACATTTCCTTATGATTATTACATCTTTTAAGGCATTTTAAATCTCCTAGGTAAGCAGTATTATGTACAGTATTTGAGTAAATATCTGGGTTCCTGCCACAGACATCATCCTGTCATAGATTTATTGTATCGTGGGCTACATTAGTCCTTGTTTGTGTGTACAAGCTGTTTCTTCACATTCTGTTTATTAACAGTATGTTTTTCTGTTTATTAAGAGCATGCTTCCTTAAATATCCTAGACATCATTTACATGTTACCAGCAACAGTCATACAGAAGGTACAAACCATTTAAGTGACAGGTTTCTAAACAAGTAGTTGTTGCAGTAACTTCAACCTGACAAATACGTAACCCAAACTAGTGTCAGACCTTTAAATATTTAGGCCCTGAAAGTCCAAGGAAAAATAGTAGGAGAGTAATTGGGTTTTTTTGTCAATACAAGTAGTCATATTCTATCTGTTAAATTTCAGCCAAGGTAAAAATGGGGAGATAGCCCAAAGCAGTAGTTTCCATGCTGGTTCCAGGAGAGTGGGAACTGCAGCAATCCTTTTCTGAGTGTTGGAATCCACACCGAACTCCTTAGAGGAAAGTCATAATCTGCCTGCAGTGTGTTCCACAGTTAAGTTGACAGCATGGTAACAACTCAGTTACAAAAATTTTTCAACGTCTCCAAAAATCCAACTTTGTGGAACAGCTGAATGTCTGACGTGTAGACAGCGCTGGCTGAGAATCAAGTGTGCCTTTACTCACTCCTGCTGAAAGGTGCTCCAGGAGCAGCAGCTCCCTCTCCTCTGCTCGGTGGGACAGTGCTGTGCCCCAGGTCCCGCCCGGGACGTTCTGTCACCTGCAAGCCAGGCAGGGTGGCTGCAGATCAGTGGATGTTGCTGCAAGAGCTGTTCAGGCAGCTGTGAGGAGATCTGTGCTGCTTGGGTTATTCCTGAGAGCCTGGGCAGAAGGCTGAGAAGCACTGCATCCTGCGAGAGGGAAAAGCTGAATGGGCACTCAGGAGCAGCTGCACATCATGAAATGCTGCTCAGTGCTGGAGCAGAGCTGGCATGTGCTGCACTGCACTGCAGAGAAAGGCAGAGTTGCAGCAAGAAGCAGCTCTCTCTCACTGTGGATGCTGACAGTACAAGACTGCTATACTGTGAAGCCCTTTTAAAAAACTAATGGTGTATTTGATGCTTCATCTTTCTGGTGAATCTGAGAATTTCCACCTGTTAAAATAACTGGTCTCGCACATAAATTTTCATGCTCTGCAGACCCAAGTTTATGTCATGTTTGTTGAAAGGGTAATTTGAAAGAGGCTGCCAGGAAAGTATCATGCCTTTAAGGCATAATAAGCCCAGGGAAATTTGTTTGAATGGTGTAATGAATCCAACTTGTTAATTTAGTTCAGTTTGGTGCTTATGCTGATAGTGGAGTGCTATGAAAATTAAAAAAAAAATTGGTCTAAAAGGTGGGGTACAAATAGAAGTGAAACATACAGGGAACTCCCCCAAGGTATTTATTCTTTAATCTTCTCTAATTTTAATTGCTTTTTCTAGGCTTATTTTCCTACCTGTTTTTTAATGTGTTCCAGATCTCGACATTACCAAGTCGTTCTCTCTCCGTCTCTCCCTGAAGCCTTTGGAAAAGACTTTGATGAGATCAGTAGAGATGTCACTTGAGTCATACTTCGTGAGACAGCTCGATAACCAGCCTTTCTGAGAAAAAAACATAGTATCAGAGCACGAAGGAGAGCAGCCATGAGTCCAGAGAGATTTAAGCAGCAGCTCCATATCTCTGAGAGTTTCGTGCTCGGACCCAGACAGTGTTCCATGGGACTAATATTAAGTGTGGTGTACAAGCAGACTATCTGTCAGTTCTGCACACATTTCTCAAGTGTCACTCAGGTTTTCTCACAGCCCTTCTGAAGGTCATTTTTGTGGAAACTCACAAGTTGAGGTGTACAACCATAAAGCTGGCAATGGGACCAAAAGTAATTCTTGGAGGACTCCTGACTCATCTGCTGACCAAGGGACCGTGTCATCTCTGCTTTCATGAGAGCCCAGCTGAAAAGACAAAATCTTGCACGTCTCTGGATGTTCACATGATAACGTGCTAACAGGAGGGGAAAACACTCATCAGCAGAAAACAAACTGAGTTGGATAGACTTGTGGCATGTGGATAAAGCTGGGCTAAACACAGGGAGCAACAGCAGTTTCTCTGGTTCTTCTGCAACCAGGGCACTGCAGAGGACGGGCACCCCTGTGACAGTGGTCACTGGCACTATCTAGAGCAAACCCGGGAGGGTTCAAAGGCTCCACAGGGGGAATTAAGGCCCCAGGCACTATTTGGTTGAAATCTCACCTGCATGGTTGTTATTGCATGTTATTTTTGCAAGAAAGGCTGTGTCTGAATAATGACACAATTCAGTCTGAATCAAAGGAGGATAGATTGCCTTTTACTGCCAGACACATTCAGTGCAAGGACTTAGTATTCTTTTGAGCCTATGAAAAGCTTGGTGTGGGAGACCTGTCTGGCATCATGTAAAAGAGAGTCTGATTTGCCAAATAACACACATGTATTGTAACCACTAAATCATCTTCCCGTAGTGCCCTGTATAAATCACTACAATTTGCAGCTTCTCTAACAACAGCCTTACAAACCACAGCTTTCTTCAAAAGCAGCTTTGACCCATCTCCAGGCCAGAGTGAAAAAATAGCACATGGCTTTGTGCATGAAGAGTCCATATTATTCCCAGTGAACTGCATTTCTGACTTTTTCTCCAATTTTCAAGTTTTGCTTCTTTCAGCCTTCGTGAAGTTCTCTTAATTCAATTTTTGCATGTTTACAGAGAAAACTCCTAGGCTTTACTCAGAAATAAACAAAAGAAAGACAGTGGATCTCATCAAGCTCTATTGACATGTTCTTTCCATTTTTTTGTCATACTCCATAGTCCCCAGTACTTGTGATTTCTCACACAAAAACGTTATTCTATAAACTGCTGTATATCTTAAAGCTTTCTAGGCAGAAATTACATTTTTGGTTTTTTATGTTTAGAATAGTCAGACCTTGATCAGGTTGGCATCTTGAAGCATGACATAATATTGTCTAATAATTCTGCTCTAGAAGAGAGCTTCATCATCTGAAGCATAATCAGGCCTTAAACAGAGTACATCTCTCTGTCCCTCATTGTTTCCCTAGACCACCTTTATGCTACACTTTTTCCCAGTTCCCTGTAGCACTGCCATCCTCCTTACCCACAGCTTGTGCAGCCGGTGCACACAGAGCATTACAGCCCTGTAACAAACATCATCAGCCTTCCCTTCAGCTAGAAAAGTTACAACTTACTGTTTTCTTTCACATAAGTTCCTTTAAATTCTTATTTGAGATATTAATTAGGTTTTTTTCAGCATATGGTTTACAATTATTTGGTTCTTTCAGTTCCTTGAACTTGTTGTTCTGCAGACTTAGAGATATGGCAGTCATTCAGAATGAATAAAATTAACTTTGCAATAATCACTAATGCACAAAGATAGTGCTTCATCATGGTGCTTTTTCTTGTTATTTCTGTTCACTGAATATAAAAACAGTCGATGGCTTGTTCTCTCAGCTCATTCATTCAGATGTTTTTGTAAAACACTGACACTAGAAGCTGCCCTGCATTTATTCCATGTCTGATGTGCCATTAAACACCTACTCTCCAGATAAATGGAATTTAGCTCCAAGCATGCAGACTCAGTCCATCAACCCCTTAACGACATGTTCGCAAATCCATAAATCCTGGCTGTAAGCGTTCACCAAAACACAGCTGAAGAACAAGCCAAGCCTTTAAACACCCAGAAGAAAACCCATGATGAGACAAAAAAGTGACTCTGAGAAATGGAGCCACATGAACCAGAGCTGCACATGGAACTGCTGTTTGGGCATGGCTACCCCTATGAAAGGCAATCCCCAGTATGGTGTGTACATCCACACATTTCTAGGTATACGACCTGGATCAACATAATCAACTCCTTTCAAATCTGGGATCCAAGCTGAAAACAAGCCTAAATTTGAATGAAATGTATCCTTTACCTTTTGAACGTCACAATATTAAAATGGCACTGAAGCAAATTCCAAAGCAGCCCACCACTGCTGAGACAGGCTGAAATGAGCTGCTCAGGGTAGATTTCTAATGCATTTCCCTCCTCTTTCCCTTGTCCACTGCCTGTGTTGGCTGCAGCGTGCTGGCTCCATGATGCAGAGGGGGATTTCAGGGTGCACACCCTACACCAGCCCAGCTCTGGGCTATGCTGAGCCAGCCACAGTGCAGCACATGGAAACAGCCCAATACACGTCAGGGAGATGCACATCAGCACTTTAAAGCAGTTTCATGTGCAGCCAACTGATTTTATAAATCAGTGAATAGAGAGTGATTTGCATAAGTGACAGGGTATGTGTGAATCCTTTGGGTTTCCCAAACCCTACTTCATTAGGAATCACATGCCTTAGTAAAATATGTAAATTTGTACATTTTTGTAAAATGACTGAATTGATTAATTACTTCATTTTATATACATACTCATATTCTATTAGCTGGGTTCAGCTTTTCCTAGTACCTGTTGATGATTTATCATTCTGTGTAGCACTAACAATTAGATTTGGAGAATGTCTGGCTACTTACGGATTTCTGGGTACAGATGGACTCTGCCTTACACAGGGAAGGTAATGGAGTCACTGTCCCTGTCTCAGAGCCCTGCTGTGGCCTTCTGGCCCCAGCAGCCAAATGACAGTGTATGTGCTCCTGAGGTACTGCAGGGCACAGGCTGACATATTAATGCAAACTGGAATTGGGGATTACGCTGATGTGTCAGATTGTGCACTGGAGTGGGGAAACGGGGCAGGGAGCTGGGAACTGCAGCCTCAGCTGCCATCTCAGCATGACCCACAGAGCTGTAACTCCCACCTTGAACACAAGACTTGATTATTTTATAGGCTGCCCTATTTATTTTTGCCTGCTTACTAGCATCTACTTTAGAAAGGATCTTCTCATGGTATTAAGCCCCTGTTGGATCATTTTGCAAGGATTCTTCTCCCTTGTGTCTCAGAAGGAAGATACTCTGGTGTGCTCAAAGCCACTGCTGCAGGCCCTTCAGCCCCACAGTGCCTGCTTTCCTGTGCAGCAGCTGCTGTAAATCCCAAGAGATAACTTCTCTTATGTCTTGGTTTACTCAGTAAAGCCTACACTTCTGTGCTGGCCAAAGTGCTTTGGGTGCACACACCTGGATTCCTCCAGGATGCTGCTGCCATTCTGCTGCGGGGTTGCTGCTGTCTCCAGGGCAGCTTCCCCACAGCTCTTTGGAAGCCAAAGTGCTGTGGCTTGACTGACACAAACTTGGGTGCTGCCCGAGGGGGTGCAGCCCATCTGCAGCTTCAGGAGGCTGGCAGCCCTTGCAGCTGATGGAACTGAGCCGTGGATCCCCCCTGTCACTGCTTCCCTGCACCCTGCACGCCCTGCTGCACTGTTCTCTCTCTCCTGCCCTGCAACAGAGGCCAGCAGAGGGGTTCTGCTTCCCTCTCCTATGCACTACTGGAGTTAGGCAGTTTTTTCTTGGTTTCACCTGGATTAAGAACTAAGCAGACTGCCAGCTGAAGACCTGGAGAATAAAAGGGGTTTGGACATGGAGAGCCATGTCAAGTAGCCAGGGCATGCACTTGGCTACCTCCCACACACGAGGTTTGTCTCAGCTTCCAGACTGTCCCCGTTGGAGACACCTTTGTGTAGCCCTGCCCTTAGAGCTGTGCTGAGTCAGCTCGGGAGGGCTCAGCACAGACAGCCCCTGGCATTGCCAGGCTGGACATGCAGGTGAGCAGCCAAAAATTAAACTGCACTCCTTGTTCTGAGGGGTGAGTTATGAAATACACATTCCTCGTGGGGCACTGGGAGTTGCTAAATGAGTTTGCGATAGTCTCCATAGCAATGGGAAAGCACACTAAGAGGAGAAACCACAGAGAAGATGTGTGCCAGAGATATGTCTCCTTGACAACAACCCAGGCATGGGACTGAGAGCTGCCTGGAGCAGCTAAAGCTGGATCCTCATGTCCTTCTCTCTGAAGTGACTTGGGACATCAGAAGGGGCTGCTCTTAATAAAAGCAACAAGCACCAAGACAAGAATAAATTAAACCACTAACACTGATTTACATGAGTTAGAAATACATGTCTGGGTGTATCAGTTCCTTTACTTACCTATATGAATCATGTATGAATTTTATATATTCATATGCTGTGAAGTCAAGTATTTAAAAATTATCAGTCTTACTCTAGGCCATGCAGCTGTCTCCAGTCCTCCTGCCTCTTTGCCTTTCAGGATATTCTTTAATAACTTGATCAAGGAGATTTTTCTTATAGGACCCATGCCTTGCTCAGCACAGTGGGCAGATGATGTTCACTGAATTGTTGAGTCAATATTTTGTCTTTTCCTTGTTCTTCAATAGCTTGCCTCAGGCCTTCTTTATTTCATGCAGTGCAAACATACAAAGACAGAATAAATTCCCTCATGACAATTTCTGCAGCAGTTATTATAGCAACAAAGTTAAATGCTACCAAACTGGAATAATACTAAAAACACCAGTAAAAAACCCAAAAATCAAAAAACCTGCAACTACAAAGGCAAAAGAACAGGAGACAGCAAGCCAAAACTCCAGCTGTGCTGCTCACCAGCTCACCTGCAGCCATCAAATCCAGCTGTTTGTTTTGCTCTCATGTCTCTTTCTCTTTGCCCAGATTTTGATCCATTACTCCAGCCTGGGACTACTGGAAGTTTCCCCTCACATCTTGCTGAGTGCTCAGCCCTTTTAGGGCTGAGAGCCTGAGATATCTGTGTGCTCTGCAGAGGAACTACAATACTTGGGGGCATCTAAAAAAATGTTCATTATAAGTAATACCCAAAAAAGCAGCTCATAATTCAGTTTAGTGCCAGTTCCTCCCAGTGAACTTTAGCACTCATAACAGACACTGCTGCACAGACTTGGGACTGTAATTTTTAAAACAAAGTGTAGGGCCCTGTTTCCTTTTTCAATCAGGTGCTGAATATTAAGCACAGTCCATACCATGGTTTATTGACTCAGTGGTGAAGGTAAAGCATGGCATTTTCAGGCAGAGTATTGCAATGCAGGAAGTTCTGTCACTTTATATTAAATTAAAATCATAGCTGAGTTGGTCGAGGTATTATTGAAATTAAATCCTATTGTTTCCCTCATCTTGCTTATAATTAAATGAAGTAATTGCTCTTTGATTGTTTAGGTGATTTAAAATTAATTCCATTGTTATCCTACTGCATTTATTAGCTGATGGCTGCAAATCTCCCAGGACTGTTGAATAGCTGTGGCCGTGTTCCTCCTCCCTCCCTCCTTGCTGACTCTTCCCTGCCTTGGGGTTTGCAATATTCCCTGGAAACCAAGAAAAGCCTGTGAATTCTCCTGCAGCGATGTCAGCAGAGAGAACTTCACAGTTTGCTGCCAGCAGTCAGTGAAGAAAGAAGAAGAAGGAAAAGGGAATCTACAGTCAGTATGTGGGGCTGGGCAGGCTCTAGTCCTGAAGTGACAGGTTCTCCAGACAGGAGGCTTGCTGAGGAGCCCTCCCTTCCTTTAGGTCAGCTGCCTCTCAGTCCTGGCAGGTCCTTCTGGACCACAGTTTGCCCTTGTGAGAGGGAAAGGGCCACCAAGGCACAAGGGTGAATTTGCTGAGAGCTGGGCTCATCCCACACACGTAATTGCTGGGACAGAATGAAGCACAGCCACATTGACTTTGGGCTCACCAGCACATTCTCTGCTAGCAGTCAGGGTTATTACTCCCTGTGATCTTTCTGAACATATTTTTTGTTTTCTACACAAAGCAGTGGATTTTTACTGTACTTAGCCCAAAGCTGCACACACAAAGCCCTGCTCCCTGAGGACGATTTTCTTCCAGAGACTGTGAGGTCATCAGTGACTTGGACCTGGCTCCTCTGGACACTGTGTGCAGACTCTTGGGTGCCAAGTGATAAGGAACAATGGCAAAATATCTCCAAGGCTGCCAACAAGACAGACCATGGTGTGAGGTGTCTGCCTGGGAAGCCAATTAAACCCACAGAGCCTGAGGAGAGCTGGGAACACACTCGGTGTGACAGCACAGCCCCCGCAGGGTCAGGCCCAGAAAAGACAACACATCAGAAAAACAGGGGAGATTTCCTTAATGCCTTTTATCCAAGTGGGCAAAGCTGACAGTCTTCAGAAGTCCAGGCATAGATCTTGCTCACATTGTGTGAGTAACACCACAAAGATATACCCACCTGTGTCTTGTGGCAAGAAATGACTGTGCCTGCTTTGGTCCAGCCTTGCAGATCACTATCCTGGGGTATCTTTTGCTGTTGCTGCAACACAGGCGGTTCTGAAGCAGGGAATAACAGCCCAAAATACAGCTCAGCAATTCCCAAAGGCAAACACACGGAGTGCACCTCTACCATCCCAGGCTCTGGGAGTGCCTCAGGCCCTTTAGAGGTCAAATATTCTCCTTGAAGTTGGGGGATTCCATGCATAAAGGGAAAAATGGCCCAGCCTGGCACAGGGGTAGGGGCTCTATATCTCAGTTGACTTCAGTTGACCTACAGGTAAGCAGAGCAAGCGGGTATACATCAGGAACACTAATGTGAAACTGCCTTTTCTCCTGCTTTTGCTTCTCAGAGGTTTTTTTTCTTTAATGGAAACAGATCTGAAACAAGTACCCTAAACATATCAACAACAAACTCAGCATAGAAGAAACTATTCATGAATATCCAGCTTTGTAAGGATCGATATTCATTCTGCACCATGAATTCCACCATTCAGTGGCATGAAAAACACCAGCATTAAGTGCTACTCAGGATATTATTAAACTATCAAATAAGAGGGGAAATTGGAATACAATTGCTAATGTAGGCTACAGACAGATCTCAGCCATGTGTGGAAAGATTTTCACTTACAATTAAGAACTGTGGTAAGAGAGCACAAAGCTTCTCACCAAGCAGGGTGAAGGAATTGCACAGGATTCCTGGTCAAAGGAGGGCTCTGCTCTATAGGGCCCCATAACCAGGAGTTTGCCCCCAAACCTCTAACACAAGTACCTTGCTCTTCTCTAGGACATCTCCACCAATTCCTGCAGTATATGGCAGGTTTATTCCTCACTCTAAACTGAAACAAAAACACGGTGCTGCAACAAAACAGCAACAACACTGCACTCAAACTCTACAGTACAGTCTGGGCTGCATTTGTTTGAAACAGCTGGATCCAGATTTTGCAAATTGTTTAGGTCTTTATAAAAAGTCGAGCTATAAGCTTTGTGGCAGATATCTCTTGCCCAAAATGTATCCAAAACTGATGCTGCCTGTCACAGAGAAAGCACAAACTTGAACGGTTTCTGGTGAGACACTGAGAAATATGAAATTAAAAACTGAGCTGGAAAGCAAATGGGCAGAAGTGAATCAATATATTGCCTGTCTCATATAGAAGTGATTTTCAAAGTGATGACAGGTGAAAATATAAAAAGCCCCATGTTTTTTACAGATGCAGTCAGAGTCCCCACCTGACACAAATCCATTGCAGCAGGAGCATGACCTCAGGGCTGAAACAGGGACTGGGATGTTCAGGTGATGACTTTTGACAGATGAGAATTTCCCCCAAGAAGAGCAGAGCAGCAGCAAGCACACCCTGAGGACTGCTCTGCATGCTGGAGGCTCCCAGCACTGGCCAGCCTGGGCCCCCCTCTGCTATTGAACCACATTGATTCAGCACCCCTGCAATGCATTTGTCACCTCCTACCCAATTCTAACTCTAACTGTAGGACATGTCCTCCCAGCTAACAACCCCCACTGGAGACTCAGGGGTGATACAGGTGGATCAACAACTCAGCTACTTCTGCTGAGGATGGGCTTGCAGGGTAGATCTCTGGCTGTGCTGCAAAAATTCAAGGTGAATTGAGCAGGGAGAGATGTAATGAACATGTTTAGGAAAGATCAAAAGAAAATGGCTGCGCTACTTTTTAATCTCACTTCTAGAAACCTTCCCCAACTCACTATGTTTGTGTGGGTTTAAAAGCTACAGCCTCTATTTTCAACACCTGAAACACCACCTCAGTACCTGCTGTGGGATGCCAGGGATGAGCTTCTGAGAGCTCCCTGTGATGGGAGGAGCATCAGACACTCAGATATTGTCAGAGCTCACCTGAGTGCCTTCCTTTGGGCAGGCTGCAAAATCACATCCTCTTACAGAGCTGTTTTCATAAAGCACAATCCCAGCTTTCCCACCTTCTTTTAACGTTGACCTTTTCCACATTGTGGTTTTGTTCATCTCCCCTTCTTTCTCCTCACACCTCTCCTTTTCCTCTCTCACCCAGATATTGTACCCTGGTTTTGTTCCTGGGCGTGGTCCATGACCCTGCAGGTCCCACACATCAGGTAAATGCATTCCTACAAACACCTCCAGCCACTGAAAGACACAAACTTTTCCAGCAGCCTGGGAGAGCTTCCCACGGGCCAGCAGGACCAGCTGCTGGTTGCCACCCACAGATACCACTACAGACCAAGATGGTGAGCTCCAACCTGGATTTAGGTTTCTGTAGATGTCAGGAAGTCCAGATGAGTCTGTCGGGCCCCTCCCACTACGTGGAGCAGATCCCAGAACCTCTCAGGGTGTTGGGGTCCCCCGGGTCCCCCCTCCTGGCTACAGCTTCTGCAGGAGTCAGTGTGAAAGGGCTCCCTCCTGCCATGCCTGTGCAATTCTTACTGCCAGCAGCAGATGGCCAAATATTACCACACATACATAACATTTACATCCAAAAGGGCACATAATTGGGTAGAAATCGCCTCTCCTTGCCAGCATTTATTTATAAAATGGCATATGTACACTTGGCATTTACCTTTCTATATGCAACATTACTAAATGTGTGACAAATGGTGACACTCATTTCCTTTCCCACTCCTGACATGCTTGCCAAAGTAAAGAGCTTTAAGCAAACAAGTAATAGGATAAAACCTTGTCCTAAACCATGTAAACCTTATTTCTTATTTCTAATTGTTTTTTACAATATAGAAGAAGCCCCCAAGGCCTGGACCCAGCTGCAGCAAAGCCAGGTTGGCAGCAGCGGGCAGCAGGTGGCAGAGCGAGAGGCATCTGGAATTTGAATGCAGAAAGTCTTTGTTAAACACATCAAAAGGCCCAGCAAGGGCTGGGTTGGGAAATGAGCAGGTTCATGGTTTGAGCTGTTTGGAAGCAGAGCACACAAACCTGTTCTCACTTTCCCACAAGGGCGGAGGGAGGGCTTTACCTGCACGATGTAGCATTGCACAATCAATGTCTGAGAAGAATGGATACTGGCACAAGTGCTAATGTGACAAACAGGGGCAAAAAAGCAAGGAATTACCTTTCCAGCATCACCTCGGGGCATGCCTGTGCAGACAGTCGGGTGCATGCTGGGTTGATTCAGCCAGGACACATCCCAGACACTGAAAACAAGGCTGGAATTGCAGAGGACTGGGAGCACAGACACCACAGCACTGGATTCTGTATGGTCTCTTGGGGATCATGGCAGAAACATGCAGCTGCTATTCAGTGCTTTGGACAGGACTCTCCAGTCACTGGTGCTGCTTCTGCCAGATCATCTTTCCCAGGGCTGTTTGGAAAAACAGCTCAGTAACTGGCTCCACATCCTTTAGTGTGCATCAGGTAAAGAGCACAAAGTGAGAGGGGAGAGCTCCACCACTTGAGCATGCTTTAAAGGAATGATTTTCCTGAAATGCTGAGTTTCCAGGAGCTCAGAAATTGCCATTTAATCTTAAAGTGATTAAAGATTACTCCAGGGTGCCAACCATAACCAAATAGAAATGCCTCTGTGTACTACTTGTGTAGCACTGGATTTTACTTTTCCTCAGACTGTTTGAGCTCTGTGCTAGCTTGCCAGCAAGCTGGGTAGTAGCACAGGCTACTGCAAAGGTCCTTGGTGTCACCATCAACTGCAGAAAATGCATGACTGCCCCATTCTCACACTCTACTTAATTTTTGGCTGGCATTTACCAACAGTGGCAGCCTATAACTCTCACTTACAGAAAGAATGTAGGATGGCTTTCTAAAAATGCATGATCTGGGGACTAAGCTGGCAAATAAGGATGAATTGATATTTGATTTCTGCTTTATGCCAAATCAATAAGACTACAGGTATGCACAGGGGCTTTCATGCTGGATGATAGTGCTCACACCTCTTATCCCTACCCACAGCCTAGGAGGGGTGTGAAGATGCTCCGGATGGGATCCTGGGTGTAAAACACAGCAGCATAACCTTCTCCAGACTAAACAGGGTGTGATATTCAGCAAATATTTCCCTTGAGCAGAAATCCAGTCTCTGGTTTGGATGCTGCTTCCAACACACAGCAGAAAGCCTCTCCTGCCATCAGTGTTCCAGCCCCAGTGCCTGACAGAGACCTTCTGTCTCACAAGCAGCATCCTCCTGAAATAGCATCTGTCCTTGCAATAGCACGTCCCTCCCTGATAACCAGGCAGTGGGTTATCACCGGGCTTCTGGACCTCCAGTCCCTCCCTCAGCTGCCCAGGTCAGCTTCCCACTCCAACAGCCCTCCCTGCACACCCTTGCTGCCCTCCTCTTCCCAGCGCCTCCCTTGCCTGTGCCCAAAGCCCTGTGGCTCTGCATCACCACTCTCCAGCTTGGACATGCTCCCACACATGTGGTCACGCATGATGAGGGGATGCAAGTGCAGGAACAGGACCCGGAGGGTCTTGGGCAGGCAGGAATAGGATGTGCCCCAAAATACACAGACAGCTTCAGCCCAATTTTTCAGGTTTATCAGATTATGGGACATGCTTACAATTATGCATCAGCTTGGGCTCCTGCCATTATGGAAATCAGTCCCTAAAAGCCCTGTGTATTGTATTTGTACCTGCAGTAACTCATTTCAGGATTTTCTTGCTTTAAAAGAAGCTTGTCAGGGCATGGAGACTTAAAAGAAATCTTTCTTCAGCTTAATGTATTTACAGACTTATCTGTAGCTCAGAAATCTGATTTAATCAACTTGAGCAGATACAGTTTAAGAACCAGAGTTTTGAATTAGAGAAAATAACTCCTTTTGTCTTCCAAGAGCCCTAATTCTGACTGAGGGTATCAGAGACTTTCCAACAAACACATTCCCCTCTCCAACACCAGCTATCCTGGTAGGCAGCTTTAGACACATGCAACTCTACATTATATCAGAGAAAACAGATCATCTGAAAGTAAAATGGCTCACCAAAGAGTAAACAAAGCATCCTGCCAAGGTTTAGTGCACCGCGTTTCCTTGGCCGTGGGTTGGGGACGGCCACAGGGGCGTGTTTTGAGCCCAAACCCCTCTTTCGATGCCTGTTCCCACACAGAGCAAACCCAGAGGGACGGGTCTGCCTGCCGGGGGGTGAGTGCAGGACAGGGGATGCCAGAGCCCCCCGGGCATCGTCACTGCGGCACGCAGGGGACACGGGCGCCCGGGGCAGAGCTCCCCGGGGGCGCAGGGGAACCTCGGCGCTGCGCACCCATCGCGGCCGCTCCGTCCCCACCGCCCCAGCGCCGCGCTGCTAAGCAACTGAACCCGGCCGGGAGGCACTTGCGAGATTAGGCTAAAAATAGTCCCCAGCAGGCGAGACAGCCGAGCAGCCGTAGCCGGTGACGTCAAGTTCCTCCTTGCTGCCCTCTGGCACTGCCCACGAACGCCTGTGGTGGCCGAGAGCTCCTGCGGGCATCCCCCGGGAGCGGCCCCGGGCAGGGAGCAGCGCTGCGGGCAGCCCCGGGGCACGGCTCCGCTGTGTCCGGCTCCCCTGTGCCCAGCCTGTGCCCGGCTCCGCTGTGCCCGGCTCCGCTGTGCCCAAGCCTGTGCCCGGCTCTGCTGTGCCCGGCTCCGCTGTGCCCGGCTCCCCTGTGCCCGGCTCCGCTGTGCCCAGCCTGTGCCCGGCTCCGCTGTGCCCGGCTCCCCTGTGCCCAGCCTGTGCCCAGCCTGTGCCCAGCCCGTGCCCGCAGCCGGGCTCTGCCCTGCCCACGCTGGATCCGTAACGAACAGAGCAAGGAACGGAAAGAAGCCCCTGGGCGAATCTAGTGTTAAAAGGAGCAATTTGATTAAACTGACAAAATCATGCGCGCCATTGGAAATGACAAATGACATCTACAAACACAGAACACGAGGCAGAGCAGACACCTCCCTCTGTCTGTTGTATCCAGCAGCTGAAATCACTTTGGTACCTCATGTGTACCAAACCCAGTTTGCCTCTCATGCAGGGATGGCAGAGAACACAAACCAAAACACAGGACCATGTAAAAACCAAAACACAGCGTCCACGTGCTTTATGCAGCAGCGTTTGAACTTCTGGGTCTGGAAGAAGGACAAATGGCAGGAAGGAGCCTTGTGTTTTATCTCTGGCCCCAGCACATTGCCCCCATCTCAAGGGGAGAGGCTTCCCTCCACCAGCTCAGTCCTGCCCAAACTGGGCCACTACACATTTTTGGGGGAGTGACAGTGCAAAACCGTTCCAGTGAACTGATGCAGTGCAAGAATCACCCCACTTTTTCCACCTCTCCTCTCTTTTGGCAGCAAGTTATTTCTTGAGCACGCCCTTCCTCCATGACTGCAGCCCCTCTCCAGCCCCCTTAACCATATCAGGGAAATTATCAGGGTGAAGGGAAACCCCCAACTCCCTTTCCTGGGTGTTTTGGCCCAGGTCTGCTCACTCAGAGCACTATGCTGGGCACCCCGGGTTCCAGCAGGGCTGAAGTGGGATGGAGGGAGGGCTCTCCTGTCAAGAGCTGTGGGCAGGAAGGGTAGGTTAGTCACAGGCATTGAGCAACAGCCTCTTTCACCTCCTTGCAACACCAACTGCAGGAACAGGAAAGTCCAGGCAGGTGCCACCCCACATTTAAGGATTACTTTGTATAATGCACCCAAGAGATTTGTTTAGCTCCTTGAAATACCACTTTCTCTTAAAGCAGTTGTCCAAGATCCCAGGGATGTTATATCCAAAGCTAATTGAGTACAAAATCAGCAGCAAGAGTCCCCTGCCTCAAACCAGCAAAGGAGCACACCAGTGATAAGCAGGGCCCAGTGACACCCATGCAGGGATGCCCCTGGGAACTGGGACATGCTTAACTCAGTGTTCCTGCTAACACAGGCACGTACCTTCACCACACATTCTCCTGCCTCATGTCTTTTTCTAAAAGAGCAGCACAAAGCCTCAGGCACCAGCCTTGCAAAATGATCCCACCTCACTTCCCTTGGAGGCACCTGGGATGCTGCTCCTTCTTCTCCCCTTGTGTTGCTGTTAATGACCCCAGGGTGCAGCTCTTATGGCAGGTGATGTGGTTCCACCTGCAGCCAACACACATGACCTGGATCAGCTCCTTTGGTCACCCAAAAGAAGCCCCAGGAGAAGGGAGCAAGGTCTGATGAGCAGCAGGGGGCTCCCAGCTGGCACTGACCTGTTTGTTCTTTCCAGGACCTTCCTCCCTGTGCACAAGAACACACTCAAATGGAGAAAGAGCAGAGCTAGAAACCAAATTCTGATGTTCATTGCAGAGAAAATGGCCTCTCTGCAGTTGGGCCATAAATTTCCCAGTGAGTGTAAGGGGGACGTGGGTGCATGTATCTTCCAAATGCCAATGTCATTTTCAGTGGGAGTAAAACCTAACTGATCTTTAACACGAGCACTTAATTTCAATGCCTTTTGTACATCAACACTACTAGGGAAACAAACACCAGATTTTACTAAAATGAGTATGTGTCAACATATTGGTGACTCACACACACCAAGTTGCAGACTCTGAATTATCCAGAAGCTTTCTGCTTCAGCACTTTTTATCCAGTAATGATAGAAATATCCCAGCTGGAAATCCTGGTGCATCCTGGGTCTTTCTTGTTGCCCTAAAGCTGAGGTTTCAGCATGTTTGGGAAGAGATTTCCAAGTGGGAAATACCGTACGTGTCAGCCACACTTATGCAGCATTGGAAACCTCAAGGCAGCAGCTGCCACTAAACCTTTCTACAAACCTGACTGGAGAGGGTTCAGCCAAAACAGGAGGTCTGTAAACATTTTTCAGCAGGCTCGTTGTGACCCTTCCTGGGTCATCCCTGCCACTCAAACACACCCAGCACTTCCTGGGAAAGTGGACCCTTGGATGCCCAGCCTGGGGTTGCAGACTGCCACAGCTCCAAATATATTTGCTGCTGCTCTTTACAGCTTACTTTGAATGAATCACCACAAAAAAAGCTGAGGGTTTGATACCTCACAGCTGTGAAGTATAAAGAAAGACCTGTAGAGATATCTTGTGCCATAAATGTATTTGTCTGTGCTGGTCTGTATCTGGGTGATAAATGAAGACACTTGAAAGAGCTTCTTAATCTTTGAAAAGCAAACCAAAGCAAATAATCCTTTCTAGTTTTATTATACCATCCATCCAATTTCTTTTGCTCTGCTTCCAAAAGCATTTGTGGCAGATGGGCAGCCTACAACTTCCAGCCTGGTTGGGTTTGCTGGTGAGGTTCATTGCTGGGCCAAGGCACTGGAACTGCTGAGAAATTATCCCCACTGTGCTGGCCTCAGACTTCACCAGGTCTGCCAGCCTTCTTCCTCAAGGCCAATTGCTGACAAAATCTTGTATCAAACCAGAAAATACAGACTGACCTTTAACTTAATGTGTATAAATATCTCAAAGGCGGGTACCAAGAGAGTGGTGCCAGATCCTTCAGTGATGCCCAGCAACAGGACAAGGAGCAGTGGCCATAAACCACAACACAAGAAGTTTCACCTCAACTTGAAGAGCTGCTTTACACTGAGGATGGCAGAGCACCAGAACAGGCTGCCCAGGGAGGTTGGGGGGCCTCCCTCCATGGAGGCATTCAACACCCAGCTGGATGCATTCCTACGTGACCTGCTCCAGGTGACCCTGCCTTGACAGAGGGATTGGGCTGGAGGATCTCCAGAGGTCCTTTCCAACCCTAACTATTCTGTGATTCTACTAGATGCAGCTCTACAAGCCACCTCTCATCTCCTGGGAAATCTTCCTGCTGAGCTCTGGGGATTCTCACAAATTCCAGGTGTCCACCCCAGCCTATAGCCACCCACAACTCTCTGAGGACCCAAACCCAGCTGACAAAGAAGACCTACAACCATCACAACCCCCAGTGAGGTGGGAGGATCTTACAGAATCAGGAGCCTGTTGCTATGCTTCCTTTTCCCTCTGGGCTCCACCATGAAGTCTCTTCAATAATGGCTTTATGGCTCTATCAATCTTATTTAAACTTCAGTACAAATAAATTGCAGCACATTCAGAGTCCCATCACAGCACTCTGACTCACCCAGTCCCAGCAGACTTCATATATTAAATTAGTTTTAGAATATATTCAAAAGCAATCGTTTCAGCTTCTTCAGCTGAGACCTCCCCATGTTGTACGTTGGGGGAAAGCAGAGCAGGATGTCCCCCCCAGTCCCTTTGGGTTATGGGGTTTGACATGGCACTGAATTCCTCCCCTTGTTCCCAGCCTGGCTGCAGCAAGGGGTTCCTGCTGCACTCCTGCCTGGGACAGTTTGCACCGTGGGTCCCTGTGGGTTGCAGGGACACAGCCCGTGTCACTGTGCACCCTGGAGCACGTGGAGGAACCTCTGCTGTGGTGCCTGGAGCACCTCCTCCTCCTCCTTCTGCATGGGGAGGTCTCTCCACACGCTTCCCTTGCTCCAGCATGGAGTCCCTCCCAGAGGAGGCAGTTACAGGAACTTCTTCAGGTGAGTCCTTCCTGTGGCTGCAGCTCCTCAGCAGCTGCTACAGCGGGTCCCCCACGGGGTGCAGCCCTCAGGAACTGCCTGCTCCTGTCTGGCTTCTCTGCAAGGTCACAGGTCCTGCCAGTAAACCTGCTCCAGCCTGGGCTTCTCATGGGGTCACAGCCTCCTTTGGGCATCCCACTGCCAGACCTAAAGAGACAGACTGGGAGATGTGGTCTTAATCTATCACAGTTTCCCCTTCAGAAAACCAAAGATGTATTATTAAACGAATTCAATATTATCTAAAACATGTGGTCCTTTATGACTGAAAGCAGTTAAAGACTGAATTCCTTTCTAAAGGGCCCCATACTTGAGATGTAATTCAGGGGTTTGTTGGATGCAAAAAAACCCAAAAACCCACCATAAAACCACCACCAGAACAACAACAACCAAAAAACAAAAACCAAACCAAACAAACTCCAAAACAAAACAAACAAAAAACCTCCCAAACAAACAAAAAACCCCAAATATCCTCCCACCCCCCCCCCAAAAAAAAAAAACCCAAACCACAAAAACCCCAACCAACCAACTAAAAAACCCCAAACCCTGATGTTTTCTCCTCCTTTACTTTCCTGTAGCAGCAAGAGGCAAGGCTGCATGCAGTGTCATCCCAGGGACTTGGGGGTGGTTGTGTCCCTGTGTCCCACAGAGCTGGGGGCATCCATGACCTGCAACCTGGGCAGCATCACAACAGCACATGGAGATGCTGAAGTGCCAAATATGCTTCCAAGTAGCCAAAAAAAAAATAAAAGTGTGCTTAAACTGAGTTACTTTTTCACTCACTGGCTGGGAAGATAATGATCTGACACAGCTAATTAGCAAATTCCTAAGGCTGTTGTAACCCTCAGACCAGAGCTTGTTAATTCTGCTTAGTCTCGTCTGCCTGCTCTTATTGGTACCCTTATCTCATTTGAGAAAGGAACGGGAAACACCTTCCCGTTTAACTGCCTGTGCTCTGGAGTGGTTTCCAATCAGTGGACATCAGCATCAGCTTTAGATGCAGAAATCCAATTAATCTAATCTTCCTGCCGGGTAATTGATATCTGTGAGGTTGGTGTTTAAGGGAGAATGCCTCGGAGCGTGCTCGGTCAGGCTGCCGTGTGATGGCAGGGATTATGCAGGCTCACGCCTTCCCCACGCCGTGGCTCCGTGTGTAGGAGCAGCCCAGGCTGGGCAGAAGCAGCAGCTTCCAGCTCTACTCCTTTCACTTCAACTGCGTTCCAAAGCAAGAGGCAGAGGCTCTGTGCTGACAAGGACTTCCAAGGCAAAAGGGTGTCCCTACTGCCCTTGAAAAGCTACTGAAATATTTCCATCTGTAGCAAACTGAACTCAGCCTTCCCAGATCCTGCCAACATTTTTCACCATTTTCTGGCTTTGCTGGTGTTATGGGTCATTCTTGTTCCTGCAAGGACCATGGGTCAGCTCCAGCCATGGACTGACCTTTGCCTAAGGTGTGCTGATCAAGCCTGGAAAATGACTGAGGCTTTTCTGCTTCCTTTCTAAATCATATCAGGCTACTCAGCAAAAGCTGCTCTGTGGTGTCTATGCTGCAGCTTTCCTGGATAAATCCAGGTATGCCCCAGTCACTGGCCATGTATGTGTTCAGGCATGGAAGAGAGGGCTTGTACAGTGCCTGCAGCCCTGGCACTGCCCCAGGATGTCCCCTCTGTCCTGCCAAGCACTGTGCTGGTCCTCCTGCCGGGAGGTTTTGGGTGGGCAGTGCTGGTACCTCCTGCCTGCAGGGCCATGGTGAACCCTGGGCACTCATCATGGAATCATAGAATAATTTAGGTTGGAAAAGACCTTTAAAACTATTTAATCCAACTGTTAGCCCAGCACTGCCAAGTCCACCACTGAACCTTAAGTGCCACCTCTGCGTGTCTTTACCTCCATGGATGGGGACTCCACCTCCAGATGAGGAAGGGGCATGACCCCACTGACCTTGACCAGCTCTGTGTGAGTGGGTGCATGCAGGTTGTTCCAGTCATGGGTCTGGAGACATGCCAGGAGGTATCTTGAATTCATATGGGCCAGGACACCACAGTGCCAGACTCCCCTATCCCCACCTGATGTCCTGGTCTCTGTGGGACAGGCACTCAGCTGCAGGGACCAAAAGGGTGCTGGCACAGCTCAGCTGGGGCTGACCCTGCTCCCCTTGCATCCTCACTGAGCTGGGATGGGGAGGTGGAACGCTGGCTCTGCATCCACAGGGATGCTCTGGCAGTGCTGTGGTGGCAAACAGAGTGTAGGTGGTGCAGGGCAGGCTCAAACCAGACTTTTGTTTTGCTTCCTCTTGCAGGGCTCTTGGATCACCATCACAACAGTTCCACACCACTCAGACCCTCAGGGGCTGCCTCTGGGATCGGCCAGGCAGGAGCACTGGGCCACCCATCCCATGGCTCCTCTTCCACAGCATCCACTCAGACGGACTCTGCCCAATCCTGCACAGTCTCCCATCCCAGCACAGGAGCAGGGCACTGCTTCTTTGGTACTGAGAATAAAACCTAGGGTGTCTGGCTTCTGAAACCATGTTTCCATGGAGTGATCCTTGTTTTGGTGCCGAGGATGGCTGGGATCAGTCCCGCTGCTGTCAGCAGCAGAGGAGAGCAGCAGGTTTGGGCAGCCTGCGCTCTGAGGCGCTGCGAGCACTGTGGCAGCTGATGCTGTCTGCCGAGATGAGTCACTGCTGTTGATTTGGGCAGAGGCAAGAAAAACAGCCTGAAATGCATCAATTTAACATTCTTATTCTCAGTGATGGGCTATTGGCTCAGAGCAGGTCCCCATCCCATGCTCCCCCCCATCTCCTTTCAGTGCGGCATCACTGAAATTTATTTTTCAATATTGGAAAAGTGATTTATTGAGAGCCATGCATTTGGGAAACCAGCTTACATCACTGCCAGAGACGTCACTTACAAATGGATCACATCTGCATCAACAAAATACCTGGTCCACTTTGCCTTGCTAATCTCCTCAGGCAACTCTTTTTTGTTTCATGGCTGCTCAAACATTGGCATTATCACCATGGGAAGGATAGGAGCAACCTGTAGAGCACGTGCTCATGATAGCTGCTCGGGATAGCTGTCTCTGGGCTGTTCTCCCAAAAGCATTCATCCCAAAAGAGAGCTCAGGGTGAGCCCCGGGGAGGTGTTTCAGCCCTGCTGCAGCTGCAGCTAAACCACTGCTGGAGCAGAACCAAGTGCCAGTGGTGGGTGCATCCTGACTGGAGAGGGGATCACACAGCACAAACCAGCCCCAGGGGGGCTCAGAACCTGCCACTGCAGTGTGGGAGGCAGCCTGGCTCCAGCCTGGTGAGGGAAGTGAGCTGTCAAGTTGCATTTCCTACATCCCGCCTCAGCAGCCACGAGTATTCCCTTATATTTTTCCAATAATTTCCATTTTCTTTTTTCCTTTTCAAAGAATCACAGATGAGCTATATGGTCTCACACAAACGAAAAAGAAGGGCTGTCATTCCAACAAATAACCTCTACAGCTGCTGGTACCCTGGAGCTGTCAGAGCATAATCTGTTTTGAAAGAAATCACACTGGCAGATTTTGTGGGGTTGGATGGATTGAGTCATGCTTAGCTCTGGATGGGGCTCACCAGAGAGGGATCAGATATTCTATTTTCTGAAGCTCATTTCTGAAACCTGTTGTGCCTGGTGGTAGTAGTTACCATTCAATCCTGGGCCACACACACAGACACTATATAAAATAGAATGCTTGCTTGTTTGCTGCTTTTAAGCTCCATTTTTAAGCCCAGGAAAGGGCTCATTACACGGCTCCAGATATTGCAGTGTGCCCTGAAGCAAACAGGTGGGCCCGAGACTTTCCATTACTTTCAGTAAACAATTTTCAAACTTACAGAAAATCCTTACCTGTGTTGGGTTGAAACACTAAAAACAGCCCCTTGAGTGCGGTGTTTGGAAGGAAGGGCCGCTGGTGTCCCACGCACGGCGTGGATGCTCAGCTCGGGCTGCCAGGTGCCACCACGGTGCCACCTCGGGCAGCGCTCAGGGCTCGCCCCTCGCCCCCAGGGTCACTTCACGGGCTGAAGGGAACAGCGGTGAAGGCGCAGGCCAGAGGAGTGGTGCCCAAGGGGCACTTTGCCCGGCCAGGCGAGCTGCAGGGGGAGGCGCAGCGAGGCGGGCGCGCCTCCGAGCGCGGAGCCAGGAGAGGGCAGCGCGCTCTCACGGATCGCCGCTGCCGCCGCCCGCGGGGACACCGAGCCGCGGCCGGGCACTGCCGAGGGACAGTCCTGGGACACTCCTGGGACAGTCCTGAGACACTCCTGGGGCACTCCTGGGACACTCCTGGGACACTCCCGGGACACTCCCGGGACACTCCTGGGACACTCCTGGGGCACTCCTGGGACACTGCTGGGACACTCCTGGGGCACTCCCGGAGCACTCCCGGAGCACTCCCGGGACACTCCTGGGACACTCCCGGGGCACTCCCGGGACACTCCCGGGACACTCCCGGGACACTCCCGGAGCACTCCCGGGACACTCCTGGGGCACTCCCGGGACACTCCTGGGGCACTCCTGGGGCACTGCTGGGGCACTCCTGGGGCACTCCTGGGACACTCCTGGGGCACTCCTGGGACACTCCTGGGGCACTCCTGGAACACTCCTGTGCCCGGCCGCGCGGGGCAGGGACGAGGCCGCCGCTTGGTGCAGCCCCGGTGCCGCTTCTGGTCCCCGCCGAGCAGCGGCACCCCCGGGGACACGGCAGGAATCGTTTTGCGCGCCCCCGGTCATCCCCGCCGGCCCTGAGCGGGTGATGGGCTGGCCATCCAGGCCTTGGCCGGGTGTCAGTGACCTGTTCTTCATCTTCTGAGTGTTGTTTGGGGGAGAAAAAAAAAAGAGCATAACAGCATCCCTTGTCAAATTGTGCATCTGGAGTGACTCTCCTTCCCCTGTCCCCTGCACAGTGCAGCTGCCAGTGCTCCCAGTGCACACCAACTCCTTGTTGGAGTGCACCATCAGAGCTTGAGCAGAGAAACTCAGAGAAAAACCTCAGTCTTACTGTTTGCCTTTCCCAAGACAATAAATCCACCACATGATTGCTTCCACTTGCTTTTTTCCCTACTCTATCCCTATTTCTTGCCTGGCTTTGCTCTTTGGGGTGCATCCCCAGGAGCCTGCTGTGCACCAACGTGGCTCACTCCCCATGGGATCCCACCAGGCTGTTGCCACTGCCTGAGATGACCCCAGCACTCTGTGAACAGAAGAACCTGAGGTTTGCTTCCAAATGCAAGGCTGTGCTTTATAATCCCTGCGAAAACAGAAGGAGCTACGTGGGGTAAAGAGCTGCAGGTAAATTCAGATTGCAGAGCAGCTCACAGGAGGAAAGGCTCAGGGTGACAGTGGTGCCCTGCCATGGGTGAGGTGGGTGCCTGCACCCAGAGGAAGCCACTGGTACCGAGCAGCCCATCAGGGACAGGACACAGCAGCTCACCAGGAGCTGCCCTGTGCTAGGATAATCTCATCTGTGATGCATTAAGGGCCAAGTCAGAGCTGAGCATTTCCAGTGCCCCAGGCCCCCACCTGGCAGGTCTGGACAGCCCCCAGCAGGGGAGGTACCCTGGCTCTGCAATCTTTTTGTGCCAGATGCTCTTCAGGGTTACCTTCCCAGCCTGGCCACAACCCCACAGCACTGGCCCACCCACCCCATGCTCACCCTAAATAGTTGTGTATCATAGAAACAGCAAGGTCCTGGCAGAGAGGATTTCGGTAGTGGGAGCTGGGATTCATCCCCTACAGCCTGTAGCTCACCCAGCACATGGCAATGCATTTCCAGAAACTCGGCATGCAAAGAGGGAGACACGGCGTGTGCCAAACCAGGGAGTGTGGCAAGAGGCTCTCCTGGTGACAAAGCTGGCACAGATGGGCTCCTGCATCCCTCTGTGCCTGCAGGAGATGTGTGAAGCCCAGGAAAGAGAGCGTGGCTGTCCTACCTCCCAGCACACCCTCCCACTGCCTCACCTGAGTGAGCTGCTCTGCTCACTCCCAGTCTGCTCGACTTCCCAGCAGGGAAGGCAAGCCAGAGGATTCCCACAGCAAACCATGCATCCTTTGGTAAATTGAGACAGCAGATTCCACCTTGCCAAAAGTGTTTGTGTGGCTCCTTCTCTTGTCCTGGATGGTCTCACTTCTCCTGAAACATCAAAGGAGATTTAGCCCAACTACAGACTGTAGTTTCAACCACTAGGACATAAATCTAGAAGCGATTCTACTGCCATTAACAGTGGTGTTCTGGGTTCATTCCAGCACACTAGAAATGAGAGCCTGGCCTGGGTCACGGGCAGGGATAGATGAATTATCAATATATCATTGTGTCTGCCTTGTTCTCCTCCTTTTTTTTTTTTTTTTTTTTTCCTTTTTTAAGCAATTCTGGAATGATTTACCATTGCTACACATCTTAGTAACTTCTTTTGGGGCTGCATTTGCAACACTCTGGGCTCCAGCTCAGCACTGCCTCTGTGAGATTTACTGCAGCACCAACACAAACTGGGGCAAATGTTGTTTAAATGGAACCACTCTGGATTCAGGACTAAATAATTTAAAGAAAACCACAGTAACTATCCAGGAGCACAAAGGTTCAGTAAGCCCTTGGTGACAGCTGAAACTAATTTAACCCTGTGGTTGTGCCATGTAATTAGCATTCTTACTGCTGAATCACACACTGATTGTTCAAAATCATATTCCAAAAGAGGGCAGAGGAAATCACACTGATGCCAGAGATTGCCAGGGACGTGGTGGAGATGTGCTGCAGTGTCTGCATGATGACAGCTTGTGATACAACCTAGAGCAGCCTTTCTGAGAATGAGGCTCAGGGCTGTGCAGCTGAGCCCCACAGAGCTCCCCTGACCCCACGGAGACTGCGGGACCAGAGAGCAGCCACATGGGATTCCCAAAATTCCACCCCCGAAGCCTGTGGTGTAAAACTCTGTCCAGCTCTGCTGGGCACTCTAGGAGGCACCAGAAGTGCCAGCACTGGCTTTCCCAGGGTGATGAATGCCATGGGGGCTGATTTATCTCTCCCTCTCTATCCCACCTCTCAATCAAACCTGACAATTTTCTCTTTGGTGAAGCTGCACAGGGGATTGCCTCTGCCTTGCTTCCTGGGATAGCCAAGCTCAAGGCAGACTTTCAGCAGCTGGAGGGGGCAGAGGAGACCAGTGGCCAGCACAAGCTGCCCCCAGACAGCTGGTGCTTGAGCTCCCTGAGTGCTGAGGGGCTGAGCTGGGACATGGCCAGGATGGATCCTCTGCAGACTCCAGCCTGCTCCCAAGCAGGTGCCAACTGCCCCTCTCCTCAGGGCTCTGTGCCTGCCTCCCTTCCCACCTGCTTCTTTAAAACCCCTTGCACATCTCAGAGGTAGCACTGCCATCCCTCAGCTCCCCCCAAACCAGAAAATGGGTCAGTCCCCAAAATACTCTTCATTTTGGGGAGCCCATGCAAGCACCATCTCTAAATCCACTAAATCAGCATTGGTCCACTAAATTAGGGGTGCTCTTGAGCACACTTTGAGAGTCTGGGGGCAGACAGGCACACTCATACCACCTCCATTTATAACTAAAAAATGCACAGGGCTCAGATACAGGTTAAAATAATTTGTGTGGCCTCAGCTCCCATGAACAACCCCCCAGCATCAAACCTCTGCACACCCAAATGCTGTCCTTGGAAGACAGGGAGGACAGAAACATGGCCAGGCTCTCCCCATTGCACAAGCCCAGCTCCAGAATCGACAAAGCTGTTATTTTCAGCAGATACACAATAAGCAATAGCCTGGGGGGAAAAAAGGCAAAGCTCAGTGTGCAAAACTAATGGAACAGGAGGATGTCTCAGTCTCCCAGCAGAGCTGAGCTGCACAAACAGCCACTTATCCACAGGGCCCTTCCCAGCACCTGGCTAGCCCCAAAATCTCCATGCTGCCAAAAGCCTTAGTGACTACTGGGCTCTGTTTCTCTCAGCTCTTCTCAGCAGAGCACGAAGTGCTGGTCCTTCAGCTCAGCCAGCTAATCAGGCTAACGAGGTGATATGCACCACATCTTCCTGTGCTGTACAATCAGCCTGAAATTAGGTTTTAGTGTAAATCTTACCAAATATGTCTGTAGAACTTCAAAATCATGTAATTGGTCTCAACTGCAGAAGAAATGTCCATGGGAGACCTCGATGCTGCTTAATCTGCACAGGGTGGGAGGAAGAGAGAACAAGGTGGGGCTGGATGGGGCTCAAAGCAACCTGGTCTGCTGGAAGGTGTCCCTGCCTGTGGCAAAGGGGTTGGAATGAGGTAATATTTAAGGTCCCTTCCAACCCAAATCATTCTATGATTCCATAATTAAGTGTTTTCACTTGCTGGAGACTGAGGGTTGGCAAGATGCTCCAGAGAAGTCAAGTTTTGAAAGTGCAGATCAGGGAAAAAACAACAAAATGTGAGGAATGTTATCCTCTGTCACCCTGCATTTGGTACCCTTGAGTTACCATACTACCTGCTAGACTCAGAAGGGGGTGTTTAAAGTCACACTTTGGGGAGGGTTTTGGAGGCAGGAGCTCCACAAATATTAGGGAAAATACATCTCAGCTCATAAATAAAGATATCATTTTTAAAAGAGTGTATTGCCTCCATCTGAGGTGGGGTTCAGACAGCCCAAATGGTTCGTTTGACCTCTTCCTAAAATAAACTTGACTCTGTTCTCTGCCTGTTGGACTCTGCATTTCCCTTTACAGGGAAATCTGTCACAAGGGGTTATTTTGCCCACAGTTTAATGAGGTCTGTGCAGAAAGCAAAGAGCAGAGCTTTGGGATCCAGCCCAGATGCAGGTGGGGTGGTTGTTCTGAGCTGCAACCCCACTCTGTGACCATTCTGCTCAACTGAAAATGCCTCCCTTCTCCTGTTCTGCTTCTCTTTTGTGAGCAGCACCCTCTGGGAAGGGATCCCCTTCTCCTGCTTATGAGAGGACTTCCAACACATTTCTAATATGGAGAAAGTGTTAAGCATGGAAGCAATATCCTTCAAAAGCACACAGACACTGCATCTATTGCATGAAGCCATTTGGCATATGCCATTCACTGAGAGGGCTCCTTGGTGAGCACAGACAAGGCTGCTGCCACTGCTGGAAAATTCAGACATATCCCCCAAATGGCATATTAATAATGAGATCTTTCAAAGGAGGATCCGTGACTCATCCAAGAAGAAAAATGGGTCATTCACTGCACTGAACTCCCTAAACAAAACAGCAGCTTTTTTTGGGCTTGCCCAGTTTAAACCAGAAAAACGGAGAAAGCAATGGGAGAGAAAATATGGTGGCTGCAGCTGCCAGACATGAGCAGCGAGAGCCTGCACTGGCATTTTGGGGTCAAAAATCCCACCCCAACAGGCATTTTGTGTCTCATATGGCTGTTTGCTAAAACCAGGAGTGAAAGAACTGCAGCATCCTTCATCATCACCTCACCCCACTCCACCCAAAGCCACAAACTCTCCAGTCCTTCCCCAAAAATTCAGCAGTCCTTTCCCAGAAGTCACATCCTGGGGGTGCCCAGGGTTAAAGGGACCCAAGCCACCAGCACCAGGATGCTTTGGGAGCCTGGTGGCTTTTGCCTTGGCAGTCATCCTGCAAGAGACATCCCTGCAGCAGGGAGCACCCAAGAGGCCAGGGAAACGTGCAACGAAGGGTGAATTTGCTGTAGGTACAGAATACACCCAGAACTGTCAAATCTGAGCATGGATTTTCAGTGCCCAAACTGTCACTGCCAGGGCAGGAGCCACTCTGCCTCCCGTGTGTGGATGTGGGGCCCCAGCACTGAAATCCCCGCTGGGCAGGCGTGCCCAGGCCATCAGAGGGGTGCCCAGGCCATCAGAGGGATGCCCAGGCCATCAGAGGGATGCCCAGGCCATCAGAGGGATGCAAAGGGACATCAGCCCAGCCAGCTCCTGCTGATCCCGTGGTGGAGTCAAGGCAGAAAAAAGGGCAGGTTGCAAAGCTGGCATTTAAGATTTCATTAGAGCTGTTAATCTTATTGCTATTACCATATTATAATCACTTTCACAACCCATCTAAGTCCAGGGCAGCTATCCATACTGGATTATTATGTTCATCATTTGCACTCAGCATTTCTTTGGGACCACGACTTCATGTAACGCTTTGGAGATTAATAAAGGCCACGGCCCTTTCCTGTAGGCAGTTGTCCTCCACACTGATGAAATACGAAATTTAATTGCTGTAACCCATACTTCTGCTGCTTCCTTCCTCTCCCCCTGCCTGAGATCTTCACGTTCAGTGGCTGCTGAGTGCTGGTGGAGGGAGGCAGAGGCAGATGGCCACGATGGGGATGAGGTTCAGCAGCCCCTGCTCCACATGGGCACCTGTGCCAGCACTGCTGAGCAGAGAGGGACCCCATGCAGGTGTTACATCCTCATGTGGACAAGATGCACAAAACTTCTATCTACAGACCTGCCACAATGTTCTGCCTCGTAATTTAATTATTGCAACAAGACAAAAGAGGAGCTCATGGCAAGTAGTTTTTTGCTGCTAAGCAAATACTTGACAAGGAATGCTGAGCTCTTAAACAGCTGCTGGGTTGTGGGTCAATTGACTTTCAGGAACCCAAGGCCATAGAGTATAAACAGCATCCAAATCTAATTAATTTTTTCTTCAGGATTAAAAGAGAAGCCTGCCCTATCCACCTCTGAAAGTCCCAGGCAGCCCTGCAGCATCGTCCTCTCCCACTGCTCCACACTGAGTGCCAGTCTGCAAAACCAATACCCAGTAAGCATTTAATCTGAGCTGGCACTTTTCCAAGCCTCAAAGTGTCCATGCACTCTGGGAACAGAGGATGGTGGTTATTCCTCTGTGAGCAGGACCACAGCCATCCCAGCTCAGCTGGTGGGTGCTGCTCCTGGGGCCCCTCCTCTCTTGTGGCTCTCACCTCCTCCTTTGAACACACAGGGACACAGCAATTCCTCAAAGTACCTTTGAGTTAAACCTCTTGCCTTCCTGCTGTGTGGCCGATTCTCTAGAACAGCCAGAGGAGGATATTTTATTTGGAGTCCTTTCCATGCAAGAAGACAGCTTCCTGTCAAGCCTTCCCCTGTCCCATCCTGAGCACGATCTCCCATGACAAGTCACTCAGATTTTATGTTAACCCAAGCAAGGGCATGAGGACAAACGCATGTCAGAGGGGATGAGCAGAGCAAGCACCCTCTTCCTAGGCCAGGGGTATGTCCCTGGGTGTCTGAGGGAGGGATGCTGTCACAACCCACCCACACTCCAGCAGAGCTCCATTCAGACACCCGCTCAGTAAGGGCACCACTCGCTCCCTCACAGCCCTTGACAGACAGGGCTTTGTTGGCATCCTGACAAAGAGCTTCACAAACGAGGCAATCAGCAGCCCAGTATAATTTTCAAGAAATACAAATGAGCAAATATCTAGTTGCCATGGTAACCCTGAGAGCTGGACTAGACTTTTTTGGTAGATTCCCAAACCCAGCTACATTTTGCCAGCACAGCAGGAGCGCGGTGCCCAGGACCCCGCTGGGGACAGCAGCCAGGATTGCTGAGCAGCATCAGCTCTTTCAGCACCAGCCCAGAACAGCCCTGTCCTCTCTGACAGCTCCAGGAGCTCACATGCCCCGTGCCAGCTGTGGATCCCTTCTCTGCCATGTCACCTGTGCTGCAGCTCTGTGTCCTTCAAGGCTGACCTGCTTCCCGAGCAGGACTGCCCTGGAATTGCCTTCCCATCAGGTCTGTGCTTTGCCTCTGATCAGTGGCAGCTCTGGAAATTTGCACCCAGAAATGGAAGTTTCCAGCCAGGTTACTGAGCCCCAGCAGTGGTTCATGGCAAACACAACCACCCTTTTTGGGTGGCCGTGCTGCAGATCCCTGTGCCAAGCAGGGACAGGGATGCTGGCCCACAGCCAGCTCTACCCACTGAGGCAATTTTCTGAGCAACCCTGGAAAGCCTTGGCCACAAAAGTGGAGGAGACTTTTGGGGTACCAAAAGGGAACAATCAAAAGCACACTGGGCCCTGGCATGAGACAGTTCCTGTGCTGAGCCAGCCCCATCCCAGGGGCCCCCAGCCTGGAGGAGCCCCCAGCATCTGTGAGCCTCTCCGAGGGGAACTGGTGCTGCTGGAACTTTCACTGAGCTTTTGCAATTAGTTCAGGTGCCATTACACACCAGCAGCTTCCAGGGTGTGTAAGTCCAGCTCGACTGTGCTGCAGCCGAGCCCTCTGGCTGCCCAGAAGCAGACACATCTCCCAGCAGGTCTGTCCCCACTGGCTCCCAGCGTCCCGCTCATTCCCTGGCAGCAGCAGGGAGCAGATGGTGTGAGGTGGGACGGGAAAGCCCTCCTGCAGAACGGCAGGAGTGTCCCAGTGCAGCCAACATCCACTGGCACCCACACAGCACGGGGCCAGGTCCTGCTCGCCCTCTCCGTGCCCCACTGGCCCCCTGCTGCAGGATTTAACACCAACCCCACTGCACAGATGGGTAACATCATCTATCACAGGGGCTTGTGCCTTGGGGGATTTTGGTGCCTCACTGTTGCAGCCAGTCTGTAATGTACTCTCTGAGCTGCTCAAAGCATGTTTTTTTGGTCCCGAGGTATTTTTGTTCTCTGTCAAAGGGAACCACTCTGCGGCATCCTGGCCTCAGGGCAGGAGTTGAGCCACTGCTCAGGCAATTAAATCCAAGGAAAAGCAGAAGAAAAGCTCATGATTCAGCTGTGCAGCCCTTATTCTCCCAGTCATTTACGGGAGAAAAAAAATCTTAACCGAATTAATAGAGGAAAGGACAGCCCAGCCCAGCCCAGCCAGGCGTCGGAGCAGCCAAGATAATCAGCGGGGAGGAAAACTCTTGCCAGGCTGTGCCAGGGCAGCCCCAGCGTGCCCATAAGCTGTGACATCCATCTCCCATATCCAAAACCAACAGCTTGTCTCAGGAAATAATCACAGGAGGGATAAAAGGAATCACAAGGTCAGAGGTGCAGGCAGGCCCATCCCTCCCCACTGCCATGCCAGGGCTGGGGGCAGTTTTGCCCCCAGAAACAGGTAAGAAATAGGGTACAGGAGGGTAAAGACTATTTTGGTTCACTCCCAGGCTACATCACACACCGTTCTCACTTACCCCAGCTTTCATGCATTACAAAAGAAGATCTTCAACTCCTAAGAAAATCAGTGTCATAAAAAGACCCTCAGGAATCAGTCACTTGCAGGTGATGTGCAGGAGAGGCATCCGAGTCCTGCTGCTGCCAGGTTTCCCACTGCCTGCACCACAGAGCGAGTCAGAAGGGAGAAATTCAAAATAACAAGGGAGAGAGGGGTTATGGGACAAGGAGAACAAAAAAATAAAGAAGTTCAACCTGGAGAGCTGGAGCTGCTCCAGGCCATGCAGAGTCTGGTACCGTCCATGCCGAGAGAAAGGGCGTGGCCCATCTTTCATCAAGCCAGATCCACTGGAAGTTCATTAAGGAGGTGAAAACTCCTGTTGTTTTCTGAATTTTATTTGATTACTGTGAAACAGAAGACACTGGCAAGGACAGAGGGTTGATTTTTAAGTAAGGACCCTGGAGCCAAAGGAGAAAGACAGGGGGGCTGGGAAACAAAGCCCCTATTAACTTTTTCCCTGACTTTCAGGTCATGCATGTTCGGTTCTTTTTACCTGGAAATGAAGATGTTAATTGGAGGTGACAGCTTTCATTGGGCTCCCCATTAGCAATATTTTTAACCACAGTAGGGCCCAGGTCTTCAAACGCTTTCCCAAGGGAAGGTTTTAACCTTTCCTTTGAAACATCTCGTTCCACTTGCAAGGAAAAAAGACCATTTGGCTGGAGGCATCCCAATCCCCAGCGTGAGGAACCCCCAGCTCCTCTGCACAGGAGACACGGGAGGAAGAGGGAAAACAAACCGGGAAGGGGCAGCCAGGAGCCCAGGTTGGCATGGAGCAGCTGCCCCTCCACAGCCACGGGGGACGGGCTCGGGCACCCCCCTCGCACCCAAACCCTGCAAATGCACCCTCGCCCAAGGAGGAGGGTCCCATCTCCACACTGAGCAGCTCAAACAAGGCACACAGCAGCTGCCACAACCACACATTCCTCTCCAGAAATCATTTACCTGGAAGACAGAAGTGCTTGTGTGGTGCCAGTGCAGCAGAGGACATCAGCGAGGACATAGGGAAGAAACATCATCCCACGAGGCAGCAGGGCTGCAGCAGACACTGCGAGCTCTCCCCACCCAGGACAGGGTTGTGAGGGTGGGCTGACCCCAGCTGGGGGGTGGCAGCCCCTCACCCAGTCCTCCTGAAGCTGCCAGGGCCAAACCCTGCCCACCTGCCCACTCAGGGGTGCTGCCCAGCCGTGGGGCACTGACTGGCCCCACACACCCTCCATGGTGACTGGGTTTGCTGGGGGCCAGGAAAAGGGCAGGGTAACCACACAGGCTGCCCCACAGACCCCAAAAAACAGCCAGGGTCAATAAAACAAACTTTCCCAGGCAGCTGCTTCCCCTCAACACACCGCTGTAATACAGAGCAGGTTGGGAAGAAACAACTTCTTCCACATGAAACCCCAAGTCCCCAGGGAGTCACTGCCACTCCAGGGCAAGAAAGACAGTGGAGCCCCACCTGCTGTTTGCCATTTATTTTAGCAGAGAGGAAAATAACATGGACAAGAGGCATTTTGCATAACTTAACAGAAAACAACACTTTTCCTCCACTCTTTGCAGATCAACAGGCAAAAGCATTTCCTACACATGGCTATTTTTGGGTGCTAACACTTTGGTGTATTGGTAAAATCTTGGGCTTCCTCTGACACACTGTGACAGCTGATCTGAGATCCAAAGCCAGACTCGGGCCTGGGGGCTCCTTTGCTGTTGAACGTAGCTCCTGTCGCTGCTGAGGGCCACGTTCATCCCCACCACACTCCCAACAGGGATTTTGCAGCCAGGGACTGGCTGGGGATCCAAGCAGCTCCATGGCTCTCCCAACCCATGCCATGTCCTGACTGCTCTTCCCTGGCACAGCTGGAGAGGTGACCCAAAATGAAGGGGGGTGTGGGCAGCACCAGCAGCCTCAGTCCAGGGCCAGCGAGGGGATCTTGCAGACGAAGGGGA
This sequence comes from Lanius collurio, assembly GCA_020086605.1. Classification (NCBI taxonomy): domain Eukaryota; kingdom Metazoa; phylum Chordata; class Aves; order Passeriformes; family Laniidae; genus Lanius; species Lanius collurio. Next base: position 12,394,513 of record JACBWW010000025.1, on the reverse strand, counting down.
AGGCTCTGCCACAGGCGTTGTCGTTCCAGGAGCGCAGTGCTACCCCCCAAAAAACAAGGCATTAGCTGGAAAAAAGGCAAAAGGAGGGAACCATGCACTGCCCTTGGGACCAGGACCTCCTGCCATTGTGGGAGGCTTTCTCTGCATGTGCTCCTTCCAGCACCCCCCTCCCCATCTGGGGGATGTGGGAGGGGAGGTCAGGCCCCAGCTTGGACTTGGTAGTGGAGGGGCAGCTGCAAATGCAGTCCTGTACCCCCAAAATGATCAGCAGGCTGCCCATGGACAGGACATTTAGGTTCATCTGAGGGGTCTGGACACACCTGGCTGGTCTCACCAGCAGTGAGGGTGTGAAGTGGGACTTTTGCACAGGCAGGGTCTTGTCCCACTTCAGTGAGAAGCCCTGGCCCCAGTGTGGGAGAGAAAAGCTGGCAAACCTATGAGTGTCTCCATGGGTTTCCTGTGTGGGGGGGGAAATGGGAAAATGTGACCTTTGACTAAATTTGGTAATTCTTCAAGGCAGCTGATGCTCCTGTCCTGCTGCTACTATGGGAGAGGGAGATGGGCTGGGAGCAGAGGGAAAATGAGTGTGTGCATGTATCTACACAGTGAAACGGAAAATACACCTTTTCACTGTAAAGAAAAAAGAAAATAGTACTAAAAAATCAAAATGCAAATCTTCTGCCTTCTAGCAACCTCTTCAGAAAAGCAGGAGCCACGGTGGATTGAATTTATTGACATGCAAATAACCCCGAAGGTGCCCCGGGCACTCACCACTGCTGTGCCTGTACCAGATCTGCACGCAGTCCTCCTCCTCCGGGATGGAGTGGATCCCATCGTCAGGCTGGCTGCCATCCCAGTAGTGGTAGTCGTAGGAGGAGCCATCTGTCCACTCAAAGTGACCTTCCTGGTGTGAGACCAGTGGAGAAAGGCCGTCACCACAGAGGCTGCAGAGGGTGGGAGGCCCATGTAGTGCACACCCCATTCCCAGTGAAACACAGCCCAGGGACATGGGGAGAGACTGTTACCCCTCAGCAAAGGCCAAACAGCTCCTTTGGGTTTTACAACTGGAAACTTGCCAAGAACAGCCCCAGATTTTGCAGTGCTCTCACCAGGGGAAGCCCAGAAATTAAATCTATATATTTTATAACACCCCCACCCAGTTCTGTGTCCCTTGCCCTCTTAATTTTCCATTCCTTTTCCAGTATCTACAAAAAATTTGCTGACAAGAGACTGTTCTACTGATGATCTCCATTTTTCTTTCTAACATATTAGACTATATATTTCCAGCATGTCAGCTTTCAAAAGTCACTGAGTATCACAAGAGAGCAATGGAATGTGGTGATTTTTTGACACTGAAGACCTTTTCAGTTTATTTGCTGCTCTTCTTGGACCAACAGAACAGTACTCTTTCTATTAATCCAGTAATAAAATGTAGTATGAATAATTATTGATTAATCTACTAATTCTAGTAAGACTTCTCTTTCAAAAGCAAACTGGAATGGGAGAAACGACAACTTTCTGTGCTGCACCACAGACTCCACGCCACCTCCTGATTAAAGAGGGTATGAGGGGCAAAGAAGAGAACCCAGAGAGGTGGATTTTTCAAAGCCATTTCCCACAGGGAGCTCCCACCTGCCGCAGGTCGTTGAGCCCCGTCCAGATGTCGGTGGGGATGCCGGGCACGCGGCTGTTCACCAGGTCGTACACAAAGACGTTTTCTTCCCAGCTGGCAAACAGAGCAAGCAGTACAGGGCCATCAGGAGGATATGGCAGCAAATGGTCAGGGGTGTCCCTAAGCGTTCCCCACACCACACGACCCGGGGCCAAATGGGTCCCCCTCTTACTGCTGATGATTTGGTGAGAGCTGGGGGAGAGGGAATAGGGAAAAAAGCCTGTGTAATCATGTTGTACTTCTATCCCTTTTTCAAGGGTAAAAAACACAGTTTGGGGAGATTTAGGGAATATTATGCCAGTTTTCCTGCCAGTCCAGGAATAGGCACTTATTTTGTACGTCGCCTTTGTGTGACCAGTGCACCAGACTTGGCTGGGCCGCTGCTGCAGAGGGATGTGTAGGAACATGAGCCTGCAGCTGACACAGAGGTTGTGCTGTGGGAATGGGACTTTGCCCCCAATTTCCTCCCTCCCCAGGCTGTGTCAGCGTGGGATGACATGTTTCTGCACACCTTACCTGTGGATGGAGGCCAGCTTGGCTGATCTGATGCCAATGGAGAACTCTGCGCAGTAGAGGTCGGCTTCAGCCCAGGTTTTATTGACGGGGAAGTACCGGTAGCAGTGGCCCTCGTACTCTGTCCAGAAGAGTGGGCAGGAGTAGGCGTGGACAGGCTCTGGCATGGCTGGGGGCAGAGCAGAGCACATCCAGCAGCTGGTGCTGAGACAGCTTGGCCAGGCAGCAGAGCGGGTGGTGGAGGCAGCAGAGCCCAGCCCTGCTCCCCCACCTCAGCCAGGCAAATAACCACCAAACACGTGCAGGGAAAACCCAACTGATGCAGAAGACGTGCAAAAGTTTGCAAAAGTCAAAACACATTTTGAACAAGTTGTGGGTTTCCCAGTTCTAGCATTTATCTAAACCAGGAAGGACATTCCAAGCCAGCTTGACATCACTTTAGGTAGAGGATGCTTAAAATAAAGGCACCGACATTTGCTGCTGGGAAAACCGAGATAAGGGTTCCTCTGGCCTCTGTCAGCACCCCTGGAGCCACCGTGCTGGGAGGGGGCTGACAGCCAGGGCTGCAGGGTCCTGGCCATGTCCTGCCCTCCTGCAAGGACAGCCTGCACCTCCTCCCTCACCCCACGGCCCGTGGCTGCCGGGTGCAGCCGTGCACGTAGGCCTGGAGCTCAGCCCCAGGAGCAGCCACCCAGCAGCAGTGCCAGCCTATCTGCCTCCCTCCAACAGATAAGAGCCAGGCCATGCAGCTGCTCCTCCTCCCCTGTCGCCTGTCAGCACAGAGGGGAAGTTGCCCCCAAAGAGGCCGTTGTGGGGGCAGCACGTCCTGCCTAAACACAGCAGTGCCACTAACGCTGCTCCAACCTCCTCCATGTCCTGCTCCCCCACCTGTGGGGAGCATGCACCCTCAAATCTTGGGGCACATCGACTTCACTCTCTCAGCTGCTGGTTTGAGAACGTGGGGGAACTGCCAGCTCCCCCTGAGCCAGCTCCCACATCCCCACGGAGTCGGGGTCCGGGGTCAGGGCTGCTGTCGAAGCGAGTGGGGCAGTGGGCAGGGTGGGTGTGCAGGGGGTGCTGGCAGATGTCAGATGCCATCAGACTATCCAAGCAGGTAACAGGCTCAAGCCCAGAGAGGTCAGGGTGGTGCCTCTGGTACTGAGGGGCCGGGGGAATGGTGTTCCCCAAGGGTGGGGAGAGCAAAACCCTGCCAGCAGCAGCAAGGGATGTGGCAAGGGAAGCAACAGTGGGGAGAAAAAGAGAGGCAAGGTGAATCCAAAGCAGCTGTGTGAGCATTCATAGAGCCAAATCCTTCCCTGTGCCAGTGCTGGCAGCTCTGGGTGATAATTTCATCTTTCATCAGCTCTTTCCACATGGGGATCTCTGAGTGTTCTACAAACAGCCACCAGCCAGCCCACAGGTCCCTGCTGTCCCTCCTAGGAGACAAACCACAAATGCAAAGCCTTTTTTTCCTCCTGAGCAAGGCCAAGTCAACTGCCAAGCCCTGTGGGGCTGTCACCCCATCAACCTGCCCTGGGACCCCCAGAGGAGCTGAGGCTGGGGCAGCTCTGCACCCCACAGCAACAAAGCCTTGAGGGGCTCAAGGGGCTCTCCCATCCTCATCAGCACTAATTATGGGATATGGGGGGGAAAAGATAAGGCCTGCAGAGCTGGAAGAGCAAAAGAGCTTTTGGAGAGAGTGGGTAAGATGCAGCCAGCAGTGTGGTGGTGCAGAGTTCAGCTCTGAGTCACACCCAGCCATACCTGCACTGGGAAAAACCTTAGAACAGCCCTAGGAGATGCAAATTATTTTACTGTAGCAATAGAGCTGGACCAGGAACTCCTAGAGCTGATGTGATTCCTGGGAGCCAATCCCTCCTCCCCCCATGATGCTGGCCAGAGTTCCCTGCCTCCCCCAAAACCAAAGCAGAACAAGGGAAGAGGGTCAATCCTACAGCATGAGGCTTCAGCTTTACAACCAGGTCAGGTGAGACATGTACTCCCATTAAGGACAGGGCAGGGATCTGGTCCTGGCTTGCAGAGGCTCCAGATTGCTGTTCCTTCCTGCCAAGGACAGCCTAGAAGTCTGTGACAGACAGGCACCACCAGCTGCCCCAGCAACTGGGATTTTATTATAGTGCCTTGACAAAATCCTCACCTCTGGCAGCGTGGTGGCAAAATTCACAGGGCTGAACCCAGCAGCATCCCCAGCAAACGGAGCCTTCACTCCTGAGTGCTAATTGCAGTGGCTGTCCCAGTGTCCTGGCTCAAAGCTGGCCCATGGGCACCCCAATTGCCAGGGAAAATCACCCTCATGTTTGTTCAGAGCAGCTGAAGCTGAGTCAGAAATTGAGACAGTCCTTCTTTGTTATTCCATACTGGTTCCCATTAGGTAGCATTAATTTGACGAGCTTCAGTGAACCAGAGGTGCCTGAAGGAATTTAAGGTTAAATATACCAAAAAGGAAAATATGGGAGGTCAGCTTTTAATTAGCATCTTTTCCTTTAGGTCAGGATCAGAGGCTTTGGCTGTCTCTTTGGAGGAGAACCACTGGTCCCAGTTTTTCAGGCAGGAACAATTAGGGGAGCTGCTTTATTTGGAATATTTGCAGCAGAAAGACCATAAGAAATCTGATGTAGGGTTTTGAGTACAGGGGCCTACTCATGGCTCTACAGGAAAGCCTCTCAACCCAAGCCAGCAGCTGTGTGTGGTATTTTAATCTAGAAGGGGACAGGGGAAGCATTAGGGGCCTTTTTAGACCTGTTCCTCACTTTTAAGCACACCAGCAAAACATCACCCTGGCAGCATCAGCACCTCCACACTGGGCAGGAGCAGCACAGCCAGTGCCTGCAGGATGGGGATTCCTGCCAACCCCAAGTCAGTCCATCCATTTGTCTCCAAATTCCTGGTAAAAAATGATGGCAAGAATCCTTTCTCCCTTTGCTTATTTACAGTGCAGCAGTTGTAAGGGCAGGACCATGTTTTAATACAGCACCAGCAAAATAGATGTCCTGACTTGGCTGAGGACAAGATTCAGATCAAGCAGCTGTTACTAACTCAGAAAAGCTGGAAAACAAATATTTGGGGTCACAAATAAAGTTTTGTGCTCTCTGCATTTGTGTCAGTGCCAAATTGGAGCTTTTTTATTTATTTACTGTAGAATCACCAGGAAAATCACTTATCAAAATCTTACAGAAGCTGGCACTGCTCTGCCAAAAAAGTTTCACTTCCCCAACTGGCCTATTTCCAACTAGAAATAATTAACTGAGAAAATCCTAGCCAGTTCCACAAGGGTTTCTTTTTATTTCAAGATGCTACTAGAAAAAAACCTACCACCAGCTGCATGGCTCCCATGGACTCAGCTGGAGAAGAGCAGGTTTACCCCTGAAAACTTCATTCCAAGGAGCAATCCTGCCTCACTTCCAGGGATCTGCAGGTTTGAGATGCGAAATCTGGGGCTAGGACAAGGTTGGCAAGAGATGCCCAGGCAAGGAGGGCTCCTGAGGGGCTGCAGCTCTGTCAAAGGGTTTTCAACAGCAGAGCAGCTCAGGTCAGTGCTGGCAGCAGAGGCTCTTCTTGTTGCAGAGCATCAAAGAGCTGCATTTCATCAACAGCTGACAGCCTTCCTCAGACCTTGGAGGTGCTAGGAGACACCCCCACTGGCACATCCATAAGCTAATGCTGCCATCTGACCTGAAAAGGCAAGCGAAGCTCTTCAGCTCCTGGCAAGCAGCTGGGTTTGGAGAGTGTCCATCAACGCCCCAGAGGCTCGTCTGAAATTAATGTCAGCAGAGAAGAGCTGAGGAGATCCCCTTCACGTGGGAGGGAGTCTGGGTCCTTCCCAGGGCAGAGCCTGCCCACCAGGATCTGAGGGCTGTGGTGGTGAGAGCGAGGGATGGGCAGTGGTCCTGGCAGAGCTGGGGCTCGGGACCAGGGCCCTGGTGATCACCAACACCAAGCCACCTCTCAGCAGCTCGGGCCACGGGGAGGGCCAGCAGCAGGGCTTTACCCAGGGCTGGCACTGCTGCAGCTGTGGGGAGTTAGAGGGGATGGGTGAGACAACAGGGCTGGGACAGGGGACCCCCAGAACCCACCCCCAGGATGGAACTGCAGGAACTGCCTGTGGCTAAGCTGGGGGTGCCAGGTGAGCCAGATGTCCATCCCACCACATCCTCTTTATTGAGTAAACCCACAGAATAAGCATTTAAACAGGGGGTTGGTGGGCAGGAGCATGTGGCAGGGGCTAAGACAGTGCTGTTGTGTGATGTTGGGTGCCTCAACTCACTCATGGCTTTAGAAGCAAGTCCTCAAGCCCTGACATTACAGTCAGCATGGACAAACAATGCCACCTTCGTGTTACTTGCAATATTTGTCTTTCATTAACAGATGAAAGAGCCTCACACTGAGCACCCACCTTCGAAGGAAGTGATCAGGGGAGGGCTCTGGTCTCTGTGTATCTGTTTGGAGCTGCAGGGGATGGCATGTCCACTGGTGGACATGAATCTCATAACTGGGCAATATTTTACACACCCAGAAGAGTTTTTAAGGCACATGTCACCAGTTTCCAAGTAAAATATTAATCATCAGTTGAAGCACATTGGGAGGGACATCCTCTCACACGAGGGCTTTGCTTTTTCCAATTCTTTAGTGAAACCAAGCTGGTTTTACCACTTCAAATCCTCTGGATGTTTGGTATATTTGGAGTTGTGAGGCTACAGCCAATACTGGCAGCAGTGCTCCTGCAGCTGGCACTGACAGATAGGAGTTATCTTGCAGAGTTTTTTTCCTCCTTAATTAGTTTTGGCAAAGCTCCCACAGATTAGGCGTCTGGCAGGAAAGCCAGGCTTGTATCGATCCCTTTTCTCACGATCTCACTGAACGGCACTTAAGGAGTCCCTTTCCACTCCCAGTCCCAATGAACCTAACAGGGTTCAAACAAGCTTGGAGCAGCAACTCTCACTTGCACCAACGCCGTGGAAAAGTTTGGAAGAAACCTAAGTGACATAAAGCAGCAGCTCGGAGCAGTGAAGGGCAAAGGGAGAATCCCGTATTTGTTTCACACGCAGTAAGGGTGAATAAATGAGGAGCCCTGCGGACCCCCAGCCTGTCCTGCTGGGCCGCGTGGGCACAACCCCGCACCCTTCATGTGCGTGCCCCGTGCAGCGGCTCCCGGACCCGCGGCGGGGCCACGGCAGCGCGGGCAGGCAACGGGCTGACCCGGCAGACCGGAACAAAGCCAGCCCCGAGACCTTTGGCATCCCGAAGAGAAGGACCGGAGCTGCCTTTGGCACGGTGAAGAAGAAAGCTGATTTCCAAGGCAGTCAGGGATTTCTGGAGCAGCCGGAGAAGGGGAAGCCAGCTGCCGGCGCCCGCCGCACGCTCCTTCCCTCCCGCCACCACGGCCGAGTAAAGCCCCGGGGCCGCCGCCGAGCGCTCACCTTGGCTGATCTTGATGTTGGTCTGGGGGAAGGCCTGGGCGGCCAGCAGGGCGGCGGCCAGCAGCGCGCACACGGCCGGCCCGCTGCCCATGGCCGGAGCGCCGGCCCCCGCCGCCGCCTGCGCTGCCGGCTCCGTATCATCACGTGCCAC
>JACBWW010000025.1:12349571-12386362 GCA_020086605.1 Lanius collurio | reverse complement strand
GTCTCCTTCCTGTCGTCAGCATTTTGTTCGAAATTAACTTCAGATTTTTAAAAATGCTGTGTAAAGTCCTTTTATATCTGTTGCACTCGTAAAGGAAACAGTACAGGCACAAATACTATAGAATTTTGTGGTCCTGCTCCATTTCCACTTTATGCCTTAAATCAGGACTGAAGGAACTGCTTAGGATCACTCTCAATGCTGTTTCTTTTTATTCTTAGCTACAGATTAAAATTTTCAACATTTTCACCCCATTTTTAGAGATTCAAGTATAAACAATTTGGGGTGACACCAAGCTTTCAGTACAGTAAAACATCCAGACTTACTCCAGAGACAGTAACTCGTTCAATCAACTTTTCTATATTAAGTATTCTTTGTATTAAATAAAGCCTTCTAAGAATATTCACACACACCCCCTTCCATACACTGATCTGACATTATTTGGCTCAAGGAAAAGCTGACTGCTATGGCAGGCCACTAGAAATGAAGGAACTGGGATCATTAGAAGTCAAGACATGCCTCCTCCCTTCTTTCCTGTGTGCCATCACTGGCTGAGATAAAGCCAGTGTTACAAACAACTTTCAGCAAACTATGAAACAAAAATCTTTGAGCATATTGATCTACTCCCAAAGCACAAATTTTCATGTTAAAGCTGGAGGAGAGAGCCTGAATAACTTATACTGGTTTCTAACAGCCAGACTCACGGCAGCAGCATCCCCCCCAGCACAGCCCCCCGTGCTGCCCCTGGGCCACAGCCCTGAGCCTGGCACAGCAGCTGGGCACCAGCTTTGCTCCCAGCACCGGGACAGCACGAGCACGTTGTGCACGCAGTGCCAGCTGCAGCTGCAGCTGCACTTTGGGTTACCTTCCAACTCCACCAAACATGAGAGGTGCTTCACCTGCTGCCTGCAGCCCCAGGGGCACGGCCACCGTCCATCCCTCCTGCTCCTCTCCCTCCCACTCCGTGTTCTGTTTGCTCTGCGGGCCAGGAGCTCCCCAGTTTGCTTCTGTTTTGCTCTCACTGACCTTTCCTCTGGGCTCCCTCACCAATTTTTGGCATCCTGTGAACACAGCTGTTCCTCCCTGTGGAACAGACACCTCATGGCTTCAAGGACAGACTCAGGCAGGAGTACCTTCTGTTCACATTTTGTCCCCAGTGTTGAGCAAAGCGTGTGGCTGGGCTCAGGCCAGCTCTCGTGGATGTCCTGAGCTCATTCTGCTGTCCACAGGCTCCACATGGAAGAATATTAATGGCAGCCACAGAAATTGCTGAAACCACAGCCCCTTGCCTGAGCCTTCTTGAGAGTTCAGCCTCCTACAGCTCGTGTTTGCCCAGGACTCCCTGTAGGGTCCCTCTCCACTGTGATTTTTTGATGAGACAAACCAGGAGGAAGCCAGAGAACAGAGATTTGCCATCAACTTCGCTGCAGGACAGAGAGGAAATTGCACCTTGCAGAGAGGCAGGTAAGAACTGATAGCCAGCCCCCTCTGTATGCCCCTGGACAGCCCTGCTGGGTGCTGCTTGCACAGAGCAGCTGTGCTGGAGAGCAGCAGGGAGCCAGGTGCCATGGGCAAAGTGCTGCAGGGATGCTGATACTGGAGCTACAACACAGACCTGCCCTGGAGCAGGAACACCTGGACAGCAGCAGGGATTATTGACCCACACACTGACACCTGCCAAAACAGGCACTGAGCTTTTCTAGTTTGGGATTTTTGGTGTGGTTGGGTTTTTTGTTTTGTTTTACTTTGCTTTTAAGGCTCACCTGTCTCTAACTGTAGCAGCTAAATAACAAACAGGGGTGAAATAGGCATATGTATTTTTTTTTTCCTTTTTAAAAATCAAAATATTAAAAGCACAGGAGGTAGTGGGGTGTCATTTTCAGCTTCATTTAATAAATAGAGGAGGGAGATGAGTGTTGGCCATCCTGCCACATGCCAGCTCTGGAGTTTCACAGGCCCAACCCACAGGCTGTTGTGAGGACTCGGGCTGGAAACCACCATGGCCAGACCAAGGCACCCAGCTCGCTCTCCAGACCAACCTCCAGCAGCAGGTGCCCAGTTTCTCTCAAACTGCTCCCAGTTCACCTCCAGTGAGTAACGATGGGTAACTGCCAGCACTTTGGCTTCTTTTCTGCCATAAGCATAACTGAAGGAGCTCAACACAAAGGTGAATCCAACAAGTATCACCCCAATCTATGAGGCACAATTAAATAGAATTTTATTTTCAATAAATATACAATCTGCATCATACCAGACAATACGCTGTGGAAAAAATAAAATGTACAGAAGCAACCAACAGGACAGCTTGACTGTAGCTAAATTCACTTGGTGACCTGAAGAACTACCTGGGTAAACACACACAACACAGAAAGAGCCACTGCAGTCTGTGAGAGAATTAAAATTGTGTTTTCTGGGTCTTCTTAACCGCCAAAGTCCCTGGAGCAGATTTCTTTTGCACAGCACAGGTTTGAAAGGACGCGAGATGGTTTTCCCAGTACAAATGCTATTGGAAATGTTTATTTTGCTATATCATCACTGAATCTACTACGCACACAGACTGCTATTGAGACTGGCAGGTCACCGCTGACGGGACACGGGGTCTGTCCGACGTGGGGCACACGCGTGTCCCGGCACACAGACACGCACACTAACAGCAGCTTAATTCTGTTAAAACTAGTACAAGGACAAAACTGGAGTCAGAATCGATTTCACCACAGCTTCTACCATTTAAAAAAATATTCTAGCCTAATTACCACGTTCACCAATGAGAGCACACGGGTACTTATATCTCCGACAGGATGAGCCATGGATTTGGACTGGAAGGACAGCAGAGGCAGCTCCCAGCTCCTCCGCCCGCTCCGTGCTCCCCACGTCCATGCCCAGCCCGTGCCGCGGGGTGCGGACAGCTGAGCGGTGCCGGGGCAAGCGGCCAGAGCTCGGCCCCGGGGGAGCAGCCAGGACCCAGCGGGACACGGGTCACTGAGGCCAGCACGGCTGCTTGGGTGCTGGCAGCCGCTTTAATCCGACGGAGCTGCTGTGGGGGGCGTGTAGGGTGTGAGGTGGGGTGTTTCAGTGGTTGGTTTCTTTTCTATCTCGTCCGCCCGCTCGGTCTGGCTGCCGTGGGTTGCCCCGCTCATGTCACCTCCAGGGAGGCGGGCGAGACGCGGTCGCAGTCCTGGCGGGAGCGCAGGCTGTGCCACTGCTCCACGGCCGTGCGCGGCGCGTTCAGCATGCGGCGCCAGTGGTTGGACTCGGGCGCGCCCGTCGAGTACTGCCCGATCACAATTCTGCCAATGAAGTCGTTGCTGCTCTTCACGTTGTGCCCGTACACTGGGGAGAGCAGAAACAGAGAGTGGTCAGGGCAAAAGCACCATCGTCCACCCAGAGCCCTGCCCCGGGAACCCAAATGTCCTACAAACGCCTGCCCGCACCAGGTGCCAGCGTCTTTGGGATGTAACTTGGCATCTGAAAAATGTTAGAGAGACAGGGGCTTGGAAGGAATAAAATAAGCTGTACTACACCCCGAAATACAATTCAAATAAACAAGACACAAATCCACGGTATTTAGCATGAATAGGTAAAGTAGAATCATAGAATTATTTGGGTTTGAAGGGACCTCAAAGATCATCCCGTTCCAACCCCTCTGCCAAGGGCAGGGAGACCTTTCACTGGAGCAGGTTGCTTAAAGTCCTCTCCAGCCTGGCCTTGAAGGAGAATTACATCATGTAAAGAAGTGTCAAAAGCTGAAATCCCCTGAAATCACAAAAGCAGCCCAGCAGCCTGACCCTGGGGAAATGCAGATGATCTCAAGCTGTCCTCCTCCAAATGCACATCACACAAACCACTCCAGTGCTAACTGACAGCCTTCCCCGCTTGGAGACAGGAATTACACACGTCCAGGCTGTCAGCAGGATGTTTACACAGAAACCATTTGCCATAATTATCACTGCAGCTACTTGTTAAATGTCCAGGAAAGCAACTGAGGGAGAGACATCAACCCAACACCCGGTGCTTTGGATTAGCCCAGTCTCCTGGAACAAAAGATCGCAGACAGCAGCAAACCCTAATGATGGGCCTGATCCCGGGAAAGGCTGAACACTCCCACCACACAGCAGCAAGAGCACTTGGTGTGATGCAAACTGAAGCCCTGCCTCAACTCATTAGAAAGCTGAAGCAAAGTCTTTGCAAGCTGAAGCCAGGATATCCACAGGCACTGCCTGGAATATTCAAGATTAAAAAATCTCTTCAGGAAAAAGAGGGATTTCTAAGGACAAATGTCTACAGGAGCTCCAAATCCAGCTGGGCTTGTGCAGCAAGAACACGTTGAGCCTGGCATGGAGCCCCTGCCAGCAGCACCAGTTCTCCAGGGCTGCTGGAAACCATCACTGGCAGCAAAACCACATCTGGGACCCCCCATGGCATCACCCCAAAGCTGTGCACAGCCTCACAGGCAGGCAGGACTCCGAGCACAACACACTCAACCTCACTTCTGAGCACACACCTTTGTCAAGGCTGTGCATTTCCTATTATAACACCCCCTCAACTGACTGGCATTACTTGAACCCGTCCCTCTGCCATCTCCACGCTCTGCAAAGGCTGGTTCCTCACCTCTGTACCAGTCTGGGATCTTGCTCTGGGTGACTCAGGCCCCACCTGCCAGTGCAATCCTAAAACCAAGCAGTGCCAGGCTCCATCTCACTTTATCCCTTCTGACAGCTCTGACACACACAGTTTATGGGCAGAGGTGCTTCTGCTCACCAAATTACATGTGGATATTTTAGGTGACAGCAAACTTTCAAATGCCCAAGTAATTTGTTCAAATAATTGCTCTAAAAACCTGCCCTGCAACTCAGAGCCCTGTAAGTCTATCTTCAAACAACACTTAGAAATGATTTGGGGTTCAGCACCCCAGCAGGAAGGCTGCATCTCTTCTGCCTGCCACCATCAGTTATCTGGGCTGATGCCAGCAGGACGTGGTGCTCAGCAAGTGGCCCTGTCAAGAGGCCAGGCTGGTGTTTTTTGGAAAGGCCACCTTCTGAGGATGCAGTGAGGCATTCTAAGCCATCCGTCTCCAAGTAGGACACAGCTTGTCAGGGTTATTAACGACTTCTCCTACAAGGCAATGGATCACGAGTGTAGCTAGCTGTACTAAATGTTTTGCTATGATTTATTAGCCTGCAGAAATCAAATATTATTACAAAACCACGTAAAAATACCCCCAAAACCAAAATTTTCAATAGGGTGTTATTTCCTTTTTTTGTTTTGTTTTGGTTTTGGGGTTTTTTTTTGTTTGTTTGTGGGGTTTTTTTGGTTTTGTTTTCATTCTTCTTTTCCAAAATGAAAGAAGATTAAGCCTAACTCTAGGAGACAGTACCAAGTAATTTAAACCAAGAAGTCTTGCAGGCCATCAATTAATCACAGGATAAATTAACAGTGGAGAAGTACCCTAGGCATACTGATTCCTCAGAAATACTCCATGCCAGGACTGTAAAACTAGCAGGTGTGCTATCGAAGGGCACCTGTTATTCTACTGGTGATCCAAGTATTTTGAATTCTTGTAATGCAATTTGCTAATCTCATTGTGTCAGGTAATTAGCATGCTGAGTCCTTTGGGGTATTAATGGGCTAATTATACAAGCATTGTTGCTTCTATCTTTAACTACTGTAGATAGCACAGAGACTCACTGCTGAAGAACAGGGAAGACGTTTTCCAAGGCCAAATGCTCACACACAGACCATGAGGGGTAGCACTAGACTGACCTCAGGTTTCAAACTCAGCTTCACCACAGCAGCTTTCTCAAAAGCTGAGAGGTCTTTGTGTGCCAAAAATTCAGCTTTACCCATCAGTTCAGAAGCCCTTTAAACTGAAGGACATGCCTTTCTGGGAGGCCAACTGCTGTATTCCACTGCTAAGTGCCAGGATTTGCTGAGCAATCTGCTGGTGCCTGAGTGGCACCAAGCTGTGGAACGGAGGTGGCACTGAGGAAATAAACCCCTTCCTTTGCTCACACTCAGGAGCATTTTCCCTGTTGCTGCCACCAGTACTTCCAAGAACAGCTTGAAAAAGAGAACTGGAGGAGCCCCCTGGCCCAGGTGAGCAGCTGGAAGCAGAGACTGGTGCTCCCATCCTGACCCAGGGAGGGGGAGCAGCTCCGTTTGTGTGGCAGTGCTGCACCATTTGCACTCAGGCCTGGCACTCCACCAGCTCCCCAGCCCTGCAGAAGGGGTCCCAGCACTCCCCGGTACAGATCTGGGCCCCTGAGGATGCTCGAGGCACAAGGTGGGCTGTGCTCCGTGTGGGGCTGGCCCTGCCCTGGCTGGAGGGGACCTGCCCTGGCTGGGGGGGACCTGCCCTGGCTGGGGGGGACCTGCTGGTGCAGCAGTGCCCGTGGGAGCCCTCGGAGCAGGAGAGCCCTGCAGAGCTGGAGCACAGAGGAGCCTGTGCCAGAGCCCTCTGCTGCTGCACACAGATGCACAAAATGACTTGTGCACCACCTGCATTCACCTGCACGGAGCCAATTCCACACAAACTCACACCTTTGGCCTTGGGAGGGGTTAAAAGCTCCTGCTCTGTCCTTCCAGCTCGTTCCACAGCAGGTGAAGGTGGACAAGCTCCATGGGCAGCAGCAGAGTGCCACACACTAAGTCCAGGTGGCTCTGTGAGTGGACTGAGCTGTGTTCCCTGATGTCTGAACATCTCCTGACAGAGTCTGAAAGGAGCTCGTAGGAAACTTCAGATTGAATTTGCCCTTGGCCACACAAACAGCAACTCCATGGAGCTGCTCAACGGCAGAAAATTAAGTAATTAACATTTGGGATTTTCAGACTGACCCAGACTCTGGTTATGAACAGGTAGATGCTGCTTTCCATTTAAGAAGCATATTTTCCTGACAGAAACTACACATCTGAGCTCATGAGCTCTTTTTCCACCGTTGCAGTAATTTACACAATAGCAACATCCATTTCTAGGCCAACATAGAGCAAAAAGCAATTAAAGAAGCAGAGGTCAAACCAATTCCTTCTGCAGCTGCTCTTCACTGAGGGACACGTGAAAAAAGAAAGGCTTCTTAAAAAGACATTCTTTATAATAGAAATGCTGAAATACAGAAGAAAATAGCGTTCACTTATGTCCATTAAAAGGGTCAAATTCTCGAGGACAAGGTACATGATGTAAATAAAACATTTTATGTGATGTACTTACCGATGCAGTGCTCCTGAATGCTCCATATCCAGTGGCTGGGGGCCTGGGTGCCACATGGAGTGTTTGTTTGGGGTCAGGGCCCACGTACCCCACAGGGGTCCTGCACAGGAGGGAAGGCTGAGACCCCCAGGCTGGCTGCCCGTCCCTGCAGGGCTGGGGACAGGGACCTGCCAGGCTCTGCACAGCACAGAGCTGCTGCCAGCAGGGCAGCACCTCCCAGGGGGTGCAGTGGGCCTTGGAGCTCCAGCATCTGCCCTGGGGACAGCTCCAGCCTGAGCCTTCCCTGCCTCCTACCAACCTCGGGCACATGGAACCACTTTTTGCCAGTCAGCTCTTTTCCATGTCATTATGGACAGCCATGGGGCTGCCTGAGTGGCATCAGCCCTGGCACCAGAGGCAGCCAAAATGCCTTTTACCTTTCCCTCTCCTTTGCCTCTACACTGAGGTGTGCACACAGAGTAGCTGTGCAGAGCATGACCTCACATCATTGTCATCCAGGAGTTATGTGCAACAGTGACATTGAAGCTGGCATTCCAGAAACTAATTCATCCTTTGGTTGAACACACTGGCATCCTTGGAAGGACCAGGGAGGAGCACGAACTCAGAAAATTTCCTTAAGCTAACTTGAAGGTTACCAATACCATTTACAGGATGGGGACAAGCTTGAGCCTTGCAGCTGGGGCCATGAAACATCTGCATCTCCTGCAAAGCCTGTGCCAGGTGTGCTGAGCAGTTACTGAGCAGTTACTGAGCAGTTACTCAGCAGTTACTCAGCAGCTACTCAGCAGCTCAGGCTGTGCTGCACCTCCCAGCACGGCCACACAGCGCTCCACTGCTGCCTCTCTGGGAGGAGCAGCAGGGCAGTCTCAGCGCTCTGCCACAGCAGAGAGCTCCACCACAAACCATCAGCTCTTCTTCAGTCACCTCCACTGTCACCTACAACGCAATCAGAACAATTTAACCCAGAGAGAAGAAAAATCTGCAAGGCTGTACACAGGCAAGTGAGGGGCAGGGCCTCCCTGAGGACACGGGTCTAACGGGACCATGGGGTCAGTCTGGCAGAAGCACCACCCTGCTGGCACTGACCCAGCAACACTGCCTGCACTTCCCACTGAGCCTCAGAACTCAGCAAGGTCTCAGAGAGTGCTCCCTGCTCCCTGCTCAGGCAGGCAGTGCCTCAGCCCAGCCTTGGCAGGCAGGAGCCAGTGCCCAGAGACCAGTAGCCAGCGCCTTCTGTGCCCAGCACTGCCTCAGCCAGTGGGGCTGAGCTGCCAGGTTAAGCAGGACTGAGAACTGCCTCTGAACTGCTTGATGTCAACATTAAAAGGCTGTTTAGCACAAAGAGGTGCTACGAGGAGCAGCAGCAGCTGGGCTAATGGTGCACACTGAGGAGGTCACGGGCACGGCCCAAATCCCACCCCGTGCTCCTCGAGCATGGCCAGTCATATTTAGTGGAGAGGAGAGAAAAGCACGGGAGAAGATGCCGTGGTTTCCCATTTATCAGTTTAATCTCCATCAGGCTCTGATGTGCACACTGAACTCTCTTCCCAGCCCTTCCTCTGTGCAACTGCTCCCTGCAGTGGCTGCACCTGCCCAGCCCCAGCGGGAACTGGAGCCACTGGAGTGCATGGCCATGCCCAGCCCCAGAGGGAACTGGAGCCACTGGAGTGCATGGCCATGCACAGCCCCAGAGGGAACTGGAGCTACTGGAGTGCACGGCCATGCACAGCCCCAGCCCCAGAGGGAACTGGAGCCACTGGAGTGCATGGCCATGCACAGCCCCAGAGGGAACTGGAGCCACTGGAGTGCATGGCCATGCACAGCCCCAGCTCCAGCCCCACAGGACAGTGCCACCACACCAAGAGACTCTCTGGGAACCTCAACAAGGGCAGCCCCTGTGCTCTGCCTGGAGCAGCCAGGGAAGGGCACCCTGCACGTGCACCCCAAACCAGGCCCTAATCAGGGTCTGCTCTCAGACAGGGAGAGGAAAGTCCTGCAGCAGACAGCAGGGATTTGGGGTGCAGGGAAAGTGAGTGTGTCTTGCAGAGATCTCGAGGGCATGCAGGGATGACACCTCATGAAATCACCTCATCAGGAGAAACGGGAATTATGGGCTGGATGCATCTATCACAACAGCCCAGAGGATGCTGAGAAGGAGTATCTATGGCTGGCTTTTCTCACCCCCAATCCCTCTTTTTTAAAAATGTCATCTCGACTCCCTGCACTGTGAGCCCCAGATCCAACAAATCACACAGATGACCTCATGCACACTCACACAGCTCACAGGGAGAGGCTCCAGCACCAGTGCCCCACAGCAGCTGCCAACGCAGGCAGGGACAGCCATGCAGCAGAGGCAGCCTCTGCCTGCACCATCATCCATCTCCTGCCACCCACAGCAGCTCCTGCCACCCAGACTTTTCCTCATTTGATATGGCCCTGCAAGATGTCTGAACAATTCCTTTCACTGAAAAAGGTGAGGGGCTTAGGGCAGGAGAGCCATGACACTGCTTTAATCAAGGTGCTTGGCAAAAGGAGCAAAAACCCATCATCAGCCTGGAGAAAGGAGGGCTTGCTCCTTTCTTTAGCAGAAAAAGATTCCCCCAAAATTCCAGAGAACTCCAGGACAGGCAGTTTCTGCCACATCTGCTGCAGTACATTTATTAACTAAGTCAGGCCACTTGATGAATTTAATTTTGCCTTCTAAGCAAGCAACAGATCGGATCAGGAAGCATCAGCATCTTGTTGCTCTCACCCTGATTAATGGCGTTTCACTCCTCCTCGTTAAAGCAGTCAGTCTGCTGCAAAAAGCCAAATCCATCCCAGAGCATCTTCCCTGAGTGACCCCAAAACAGGGCTGGGCCTGCAGGACCCCACTCAGCCTCTCCTCCATCCCTCTGCTGCCCCCTGCTCCAGGCTGACCAAGAGCACCAGCCCTGGAGTCACAGGGGGGGCTGAGGATGGAGAGCAGGGGGGCCCTTCCCCCTCCCAAGGGGGATTTGCACATCGTGCCCACCGTGCAGAGGCTCTGCCAGGCAGGTGGGGCTGCAGGGGCCAGCACATCTCCCTGAGCCCCTCTCCCAGTGTCCTTACAGGACCTGCTGGGCCACCTCGTGTGGCCACCAGACCTGGAGCAGGGCCTGGGGGGGCAGGAGGCACCAGCCAGGAGCTCACTGCTCTCCCAGAGCTGGGCACAGACCATATGGTGTCTGCTGCATAAGGGAATGAAGTGCTTTATAATGCCAGACACAAAGGCCAAGTTCTGATCCAAATTAAACAGGTATAAATCCCCAGAAAACACTGTGCTGACATCAGTGGGTTTTTTCCAGTTTTTCTCCTTTGGCTAAGATAGGATTACACAGGTTTAGTCAGGGATTAGATTTTGCTTCTCAGCTCCAGATATGGGAAATACACAGACAGTCCAATATTTCCAAAAGACATGTCTAAGAGATGACAAGAAATAATTTTCTAGCAGTGAGTTGCCTAATTATCTGTCCATCTAAGAGATGTTATGGTGCCCAACCTGATAGCATTTCAAAACAGAAACCCCTTCCTCCTCCTTCATTCCAGCATGGGAAAAAACAGTTTAATTTGACTCATATATTAGAGAAGATTTTTTCCCTGTATCTGTCTTCAAGAGACAAAGTGCCTGAATGTTTGCTGGGTTTTCTTGTGGGAAAGCAAAAGCAATAAGAGAAAGGAGAGATGAGCAACTCAAAATGTAGATGTGGGATGTCTCCAGACACAAGGTGGTTTCCATCCCTGAAAACAGCATCTAGAGATGGTGCTGGTATCTCAAGGTCAAACTTCCACAAAGCCAGGGAGATCAAAATTCAAATATATTTCTGGAGAAGCCTCAGGACAAAACCTTTATCAACCTTCAACCTGCTCAGCTAATTGGGACATTTGGAAATCAGTCTGTTAATTAAAAAAGTACCACTGAAAAGCCTTGCTATCTCTGCATCCTGTTGAAACAGGCAGCATTGCTTCAAAAAGAAAACATTTCAGTGAAAGCAACCCAATACCCAAAACTACACCATTGTCAATATTTTGATACCAACAATTACCTTTTTTTCCCCCTTCAGAAATACAAATGTCATTAAATGGTCCCCACATTTTCCTAAAGGCCAAGAGGAAATGAGCCAACAGAGGAACCAGGTACATTGCTATTGAACAGCAATCTGTTATTTTAATCAAGGACTGCCTATTAACTGGAAGTTAATTAGAGCCCTTGGATGAAGCATTAAAGTTATCCAGGGGTCTGAAGACACGCTGTTACAGCACGTGGGGCTCAGAGGTGGCTGATGGCACTGCCAGGGCCCCTCTGCTGCAGCCATTGAAACCACAGGCACAGGTCTGCAAAGTCTCAACACTCTCTCAGGAACGAAAATATGCCAAAAAAAAGAAATAAAATGGAAAAACTGGTCCTAAGTCTTTACAGAAAACAGAGACATTGTCAATTTTTAAAACATATTGAAAAGTGAGGAGTGTCACAACATCCCACCAGGAGACAGAGTGCCTGTGAGCTGCACCTCAGCCAGCACTGCCCGTGAAGTTCTCACCAGTGAAGGTCACACACAAATGGAGGCCAATCTCTCCATCAGCAACACAGCCTGGCCCAGCCTGCTCCCCTCTCCCAGGCAGAGCACCCTGGCCACGCTCCACGCAGGAAGGGAGCAGTGGGATGAGCCCCAGCCCTGCTCTCCATCAGACACCACCAGCCCCAGTTCCATCCCAGCTCCAGCTCCACTCTCAGCCAGGTGAGAAGGCAAAGCAGAGTTTCCCCTCTACAACTGCACAGACAGTACCCAGAGCATGAAGAGGATTTCCCCCTCTTTGGGGACTCTGCTTGTGTCACAAGCCCTAAAGATGCTGCCACACAAACACGTCCAAGAGCTTATTTAAATGGAGAAAGACACAGTCACCACAGGGACCTGGGGGACACAAATATCCCCTCACTGTGAGTGCTGAAGGTTGTCTTTTATGGTAAGTGATGACAAGATGCCAGAGAGTCCCCAAGACACAGTTTGCCCTGGAGTGCTGGTGGTTTTTATTGGGCCATCTGGGCTTTACTGCAGAGCAAACAGCATTACTGAGGATTGTTATTAACAACGTTATAATCATTAACAAAATACTGCAGGGCTCAGGTTTCAGGTGTTGTCTGTCTTCCTGCTGCACACCCCCAGCTCTCTGATGGCTGGGCTGAGATTTAGAGGACAGCCCAAAATCCCTCAGTGGGGAGAGCACAGCATCTCTGGGTGCCCAGCATCCATCCCTCCCAAGCACAGAGGCTGCATTTGCATCTCAAATATTCTTTTTTCTAGTTGGAAATGACCTTGAGCAGCAGCTGCCAGCCCCTGCTGAGGGGGCAAACTCCACCTTCCCCTTGCCATCAGCCAGAGTACACCTTTGTTCACAGGTACACATGGTTAGAACACCCTGCCTTTCAGGGCCTGCCCCATTTCTCTGCAGGACATGAGCCCATGACTTGCCTGGAATAAACCAGAATTTGGCAGGTGGGGGCTATGTGTCAGGTTGCCAAAAAAGCCCAGAAAGTGGAATAAAGAACCACCCATTTTACATTATGTATATGGCTGCTCATTACCTAGACAACACGTTTGATGAAGTAAATGAAAATCAAACATCCTCTCCACCAGCTGTTGCCTCACTCATCATCTTTCTTTTTCTTGGTCAGGACATCAGACTTGTTATTGGGCTTTCCTGATCTCAGCCTCTTTTGGGGAGAAGCTGTGAACAGACAATACTTGCAGCAGCAATCCTGACCCTGGCTGCCTTTTCCTGGAGAGGACATTTCCACCAGAGCTCATCCCACCTCACTTCAGGCACTGAACTGGGACATGGCAGGTAGTGACAGCTCCAGTGAGCATCTGAGGGAAGAACAGAGGGGAAGGCAGGAAGACAGCTTGTACAAGATGTCCTGCACCAGTGTGGAAGGAGAAGCATTTTGGTCTGTAAATGCCAATAATTTACAGTATCCTTGTATGCCTAAGGAGGAGGAAAGATCAAAGAAGCAGCCCAATCACCCCCTCCTCCAACCCTGGCTAAGGCAGAGCTCTCCCTGTGCACATCCTCTTGCAGAGGGGCCCCTCTCCAAGTCCAGCTTCAGCCCTGAGTTTGCTCTGGAGTTCAGCTCTCCAGAGCACCACCAAGAAAGCAGGGATGGTGTTTTACCACATGTTTTCAATGTTTGCACACACAATCCTTGCTAAATCACAGAAAAACAGTGGAGAAATCCATACCAGAGTGCACTAAACACAGCTTCATTCAAGATGCACAGGAGAGAAACACACGGGGGGGAAAACAAAATTAATCTTACTTTGTCTGTGCAGGGCCTTACTTTGCAGTGTGGCACCAGCCCCACGGGGAGCCAGGAGCCCCAGCTGATGGGAACTGGCAGAGTTCCAGGGCTTTCCAGTGAAGCCAAGCCAATGTAAAGACAGACTGGGTCCAAAACACGAAGCCACAATAAAGGTTCCTTTAAATTATTGAAGACATACTCACTTCTGGCTCCCATGACTGCTTTTACAGCTCTCTCTCTCTCTCCATTCAAAGCATCATCACCCACCCTTCAAGCAGGATTATTTTGCTTTTCAATTGGACTTTGACTCAACAGCAAATTTAATTAACTGACCTAATGGACTAGAGCTGTGGATTAAAAGAGAGAAGAAATAAAAAACAATTCCAAACAAAACACACAACAGAAAGAACCACTGCTGCAGCAAAAAAGAACCCCAAAGCACCTAAGTTAAAAAAACAACAAAACAAAATTACACCCCTGCTTTGGAGAGATGCAAAATAGAGATCCTCACATTGCAAGATACCCAAGCTGCCAAGCATTTGTTCTTGATTGCCTTTTAATAGAAGATCCCAAAGCCCCTCACGAGTCCTTAGGCTGCATAACACTGTGAGGTGCCAAGGAACACGTGGGGAACAGCACAACCCCCTCCCCACAACTTCAGATACTCCTCTAAGCAGAACCCCCCAGATGCACACAGGAATAAAATGTGCCTCCACAACATCAGGAGCAGACCTGCCACTTGGATGAGCACTGAGTGTGGCTCAGCATCCTCACCACCACCACGTCCCCTGACCCAGAGGTCCCCGTGACAAGCAGTGCAGGCACAGAGCCAGCAGAAGGCTGTGCACACACGGCCAGCAGCCCTGGCTGCAGCTCTCTGCTGGCTACACAGACCACACACATCCCCCCAGAGTGTCCCAGGCACAGCAGGAGCAGCAGCCCAGGGAGCCCAGGCAGCGCCGTGCCCACACTGCCCCTCACCCCTCAGTGCCAGGGCAGCCGGGGGAGCACAGCCCCACTGCTCCTCCCAAAGCTCTGCACGTTCCTTCCCAGCTGTGGAGCTGCTGGGGACATTTCTGGCCTGGGATTATTCACTGCAGTGTTCAAAGCAAGCAATGTGTTGCTTAGAAAATGGAGCCCCCCTTGCGAGGCTCAGCGCTGAGATCCGACTGCGTGGCACAGGGGGATGAAAAGCCAACCTCCCATGGGCTCATTTGGGAATACATCCTTGGGCACAGAAAAGAAAGATACCCAGAGACCCACTCATTAATCCTAAATTCATTCACTGTGGTGAGGAGCAGCGTGCTCCCCCCCCTCCCAACTGCAGAGCTGCTACTCTGCCTCTTCTGCTTCCAGCAGGAAGGGGGAAAACAAAGAATCCAGTGATTTGCACCTGTCACAAGATCCCCTGATGGGAGCTTCCAAGAACAAATTCATCACTGCACATGCAAGGTACAGTCAGGGTGACATGCATGCAGAGCAGTGATTAATTACAGGTGTTTTGCTGAGGAAATTTCTGAGCATGAAGGGCAAAATTTAAATTGCTGATCAGCATCACTTTTTGTTATAATATGTTTGAAAACAAACTGATGGGTTGGAATAAGCCCCCTTGAACCAGCTTTGACACCTGTATCTTCCACGTAAAAAGTAAAATTGAAAAATACTTCAATCATTCTTTCAGAAGCAGAACCCTTTCTCTTCATCAAAAATAAAAACAAAGGTGGGTAATGGGTGGAAAGTTATAAAAATAGTGTGTGTGAAGCATGAGAGCCCAATGTGGTAGAAGAGTGTGGGTCTCAGCACCCAGCACCCCTCTGTGCTGCAGAGGGCAAGGCCTGACCCCGCTCCTGATGGTGCCCGAGCTCCGTGGCTCCACAGGATGGGGGAAGTCGTGGCATGGGAGGGAACCTCACCCTTCATGGGGGTCCTGCAGCCCTGCCCAGGGCTTTTCTGGTGGGAAACAGCAGAGAATGCCACCAGCCTCAGCAGCTCCCTGGCACAGACTGCAGCCCAGCCAGGGAGCATCCCTGTGCTCTGCCACTCCTGCCCCAGCAGCAAGGCTCCACTGCCTGTCTTCTTGCCTCAGGAACAAAAAAGAGGAGATTCAGAAACTGTTTAAAAATAAAAATTCCTGTCCCAGCCAAGCATCTCCAGAGGTCAGCTCTGGGACTGCTCACGGTCCCCAGGCTCTGTGGTTTGTATCTGGGTCCCTCTCAGCTGTGCCATGCAGGGCTTGGCACTGAGTGCCAGCCCTTTAGAAACAAAGGCAGGAGCAAACCCTGCTCACAGACAGGGTGAGGTCGATGTGGAACACCTCCAGCTGTGCCCTCTCACCAGCAAACCACATCAAGTACCACAAGTTATTTTGCCAGTGCCTGGACTCAGTGGCCATTCACTGCTGTCCTCTCATTCTGCTCAGGTTTCACTTTATGCCCAGGCTGGCTGCCACTGAGAAGGGCAATTCCTGCTCCTCCTCTTCCTCTGCTCAGAAGCATTTGGAACGGGACCAGCTAAGCACAGGACCAGCTCCCAGCCAGTCCAGCTGTTGGGAGGCTGCTGGGGACAGAGTGCTGACTAAGCTTCCCTGGAGACCCCAGTGATGGCCACCCCCTGTGGGGTGGGACAAGCAGTGTCCTGCACAGCCACAGCTGCTGCTTTGTGCCCCTCAGAGCCAACCACGGCCGTGCCAGGCCGGCACCACCACCACAGTTACCTGTGAACACCAGGCTGGCATTCTCCAGCTCTTCCTGGGGAACCTTGAAGCTGAAGGACTCATTGTAGAAGGGATCTATCGTGCCCCGCATGCAGGAGGTCTTCTTGGTTTTTGTTAATTTTAATCCGTGAACAAGCTGAATTTTCACAAAGGGATCTGGCAAAAAGCACAAAGCACAGGCTCTGTGTTATGGGGATGGTGACACAGCAGCCCTGTTCATGAGGGCTGGGCACCACGGGCATGGACTGTGCTGGGAAACAGCCTTTGGAAATGCCTGGCACTCGTACCCCCACACTGCTCCCAGAGATTTGCAGTGGGGACAAAAGTCAGGCAGCTGGGTTAAAAACAGTCCCTGCCAAAACCACAGTTAATGCCAGCCTTGACAGAGACCAAGCAGACTGTTCTTTTTGGAAAATGCCAATATTCTGGCAGCAGCAGAGGCTGGGGCGGGGAACGTGGGAAAACCACCTGAGGACACAGGCACGAAGCAGCTCAGAGTGCCCAGAGGCAGCAGGGAGCAATGCCCACGGGCTGCCTTACAGAACACAGCACAGGCACATCAAAGCCCCTGGCTCCTCACCTCAGCCTGGCTCAGAGATTTTTACA
The DNA here is from genome assembly GCA_020086605.1 of Lanius collurio. NCBI lineage: Eukaryota > Metazoa > Chordata > Aves > Passeriformes > Laniidae > Lanius > Lanius collurio. The sequence continues at coordinate 12,369,529 of JACBWW010000025.1, read as the reverse complement.
CTAAATTTGGCAAACCCTCCATTGTGTCTCAGGTAAGCACTGCAAATACTTTCATTTATTGTTGGCTGTACATACAAGATGGACATCCAGAGCCTTGTATTAACAGGACCTGAGCACCAAATCCCCCTGGGTCCCCCACAAATTGCAGCCTCACTGATCTGCTTTAAAGGCACATGTAATCTGTGCATGAGTAATGTGAGAAATGGACTGCCCTTTACCTGAACCTTGGCTCATGTCTGTCTGAAGAAGCTGTTTTGCTCTAATGATGTCCACGTTCAGTCTTCCTGCACTTGGTAGGTAGTTTAGTGACAATAGCAGCTCTCCCAGCTCCACTTCATTCTGCAGGGAAAAGAGAATGTGGAAATTTAGAACAGAGCTCAGAGGGGAAGAGAAGGGAGAGAAATTAAATAAATCCCACTCTTCTAAGTGCCTGAAAAATGAATTTTAGTCACGCTCTGAACTGCAACCAAGAACCATCTGGTGGTACCTCGTGCTAAGCAGAAACAGGAAAGAAACTATCCCCAAATGAAGATCTTTCTGTAATCATGGATCCCTCACCAGCTTCCTGCAGCCATGCAAAGAGGCTCTATAAGGAGGCAGAGGTACAAGGTCAGCAGCTTCCAGCAGCTCCATTTTTAATGGTTCCAGGTAGTTCTGATCTCAGCAATGTGCAGAACACAGACCCACTGGAGAAGACACTGTCCTTCCTCCCCAGCCCCTACGGACCTCAGCAGCCACTTGGGAAGTTCAGGCATGCAGGGGTTAATGCAAGGCAGTCCAGAGGAGACCATCCTTTGCCACCAGAGACCGTGGACTGTGCCCTTGCTGCCCACCAGCCTGCACCATGGGCAGCTCCACATCAACATAGCTGTTCAGCCGTGATTTCTGTTCCTTTTACTTAATGATGCTTAAAACTGGTAATTAAAGAGCTGGAGAGCTCACATCACTGCTCCTCAGATGTGAGGGTTTAAAGTAACCTCTCCCCCTTTGCGTGACCTGGCTCTGAGAGGCTCTTACTGTCAAATGCAAAATACACAGACTGAAGTTACTCTGGGGCCTGAAAACACCAGCCAGGTCAGGCAGGGCACCACCCACCTGCCTGGTGTCACATCCACGCAGGAGTGCAGAGCCAGTGCTTCATCCCAAATAGCCAAACAGTCCAAAACCAACCTAGATCAGGTATCAGAGCCCATTCCCAAGAGGAAAAGGAGCTGCAGTGGTACTGCAATCCTAACAGAAGGCTTAAATGTCTTTACTGATGCCCCAAATATTAGATTACAGGAACCAGAGACTAAAGGGCTGGGTAGACAGCAAAGGAAAAGGCTCTCAGAACAGTCACAGCCTGAAGTAACCCAAAGAACCAGGTTCATCAGCACATGGGCCAGCACACAAGGCACAATCCCTGGCAAAGACATCAGTGGCTCGGGGAAACTGAGGCTGGGGCTGCTGGGAAACCCAACCAGGAAAAGAATCTGATTTCTTACCCCAAATTCCTTTTGTCACAGATCTCGTGGGGCACTCTGTGGGGCACTATTGTGACCACACAGTGCCCACACTCACATTTACCACATGCATTGTCTTTTGTTGCTGCAGTATTTTTGCTTCACTGAGAAGGCACCTCTCTTCCATCAACCTGGGCCAGCTCTCACATCACAGTGCTGTGCCATACATGATGTTTTAAGTTCTTTCCATCAGAAAGCCCCTCCCCAACACAAGCCTGACCCCATATGCTCACAGTACTCACAGCTCTGGCGAGGCCAACCCACACCTGCACACACTGTGGTGCCCTGTGGTTGCACAGCACAAGGATCTAAAAGACTCACATCCAGGGTGGTCTAAACACCATCTAACTAACTTAAGCTATCATCTTTCATTTGATTTTGCCCAGAAATGCTCCTCTCAGGTCTGTGGCTGGAACAGCCTGCAGACACGTTTATCATCAAGAACAGTCAGTGACTTTTAATCCAGTTACCAGGCCAGGATGGAAGCATCACAGTGCCCACACCACCACCCTCAGCAGGAGCCACATGAGGTGGCCCTCGACCACAGATAATTTTTTTTAACATATCAATGAGATTGTTTACAGACCCAGTCCTACTTCCACTTGCATTCACTGCCAGTCAGGTTCCATTCAGGCTTAAATTCCAAGAAATTCATGTGCATTTGAACAGTGCAAATTAGGAAACTGCTCAGTGACTTTGTTACCTGCTGGGGAGAGACAAACAGCTCCAGCTGCAAATACCAAACTTCTGGCACAGCCAGGTGGCAGGCTGGCACGGGGCAGTGATGTAGGACCTTTCCAGTCACCTCAGGCTTAGAGTGGTGAAAATCCACATTAACACTTGGGATAATTACTTCTGGAGTTGTCCATTGATGGAAGCTGTTGACCTTATCCAAGAACTGCAGGCACTGATGCATTTCCCTGGGCCAGAGAAGAGCCCTGAAGCTCAGCCAGGGAAGGCAGATCTCCATGCTGCTTGTTTATTTGCATTTATGTTCCATTTAAAAGAAAAAAAGCCCAATGTTGTGCACTGACAGTGTCAGGGTGGATCTGTAACACCCACTGAGGCACTGGCAGGAGAACCATGTGGCCCTGCAGGGATTATGGAAGGAGCCACTGCCGTGTAACCATCACACTGCTGCCGAACCCCCCCAGCCTTCCAGGAGTAAAGGCAGGACCTAATTCTCTGCAGGACTTAACCCAACAGGGATATTGGCACCTCTAGAAAAATCTTTTTGGCTATCTAGGCTTAAATTTGAGTAAGGAGAGATGTAAAATGCTATACTCCATAAGTGTGATGCACCAAAGACAGCAGGCAGACTACGAGCAGCTTTAATCAGTATCAGATCAAGGCTGATCTCCCAAATCTCAATAGCACCTTCTGCCCCTTCAGGCTTCTCAAGAGTGCCCACATTTGTGTTAATTATTTTGGGGAAGGAACACCCAGCCGCTGCCCCAAAGGCCCTGGCAGGATGCTCGGAGCCGGCAGGGCAGAGCAGCCCCGGCAGCAGAACAGGAGGCGATTGCAGCAGGAGCCCGGACTCCCGGAGAGCTCACAGCCCGGACAAGTGACTCAGCCTTTTCAGGGCACTGAACGCCAGCAGCAGCTGCCTCTGGTGCTGCAAATGCACGACTTGTAGCTTGGCCTGGGGAACGTGCTTCGAATGCTGCCCTGGTGCCTCAGGGGACAGCGAAACGCCGGGCTGGCACTGCCCAGCCGTGCTGCCCCCCGCTCACCAGCCTTCTCCTGGGCTTCAGCCCCCCGCCGTAACCAGCAAACAAGCAAAGAATTCACGGGTTTCTCCGAGAAGCAGGAGGTACGAGCAGGAGGTTTTGGTTCCCGGTGCTTTTCCCAACGAGCTCCTGCCATGGCTCCCCTCGCTGATGCCCAGCGTTGCCCACCCGCAGCTTGGGAACACTCGGTGCTGCCAGAACCAGCGACCCCCGAGCCCAGCCCCCTGTTCTGGCATCCTGGGGAGGCTCGGGAGCATCGCCCGTTCTGTCTCACAGCATCCCCAGAGCTCCGGCAGGGGCTGGGCAGAGAAGGGGATGCGAGTTCGTGCCCGAGAGGTGCCACCGGCACCCTGCCCACCGCAGGGCGGGGAACTGCCGGGGTTCCACACTTGGGAGCTCCTTCCATCAGGAAACCACAGCGCTCTTGGGTCTGCCTTCAGTGCTCACGGCAGCAGCCCCGCAGCACCGCCTGCCACGGCATCCTTGCAGCTGCCGTTATCATGCTGATGACGCGTCGTGCCCAGGTCCCAGATGATCCTGGAAAAGCAATTTCCTGTTTGATGAGATGCCGGAGTGACACCAAGTCTGGGATGTCTGAGACTCTCCTGAAGCTCTGATTAACATTTCGCTCCCGGCTGTATTACACTGCCAGGTTGGATTTGCAGCCTTGGGCTTGCCTGGGATCCAGAACCTTCTCCAGTTACTGCCTGGGCTGAACCCAGAAATTTTGAACCAGAATTTTTTCTGCTCTTTCACGTAATCTCTGAAACACGAAGAGGCTCCCTCAAAGGAAGACGAGCTTTTAATTAATGTCATTTGCACATCTTGTTTGGACCAGGTAATTCCTTCCTCACAGCCCCCCCTGACTGTTCCTTGTGCATTGCTACAACACCAGCAAAATCCTGCAGCTGAAACCCTTCCCAACAGGAACCAGAGCACATTACATCAGCACAGACATCTATGCATCGCTCCTAATGAAGTTTCAGATTGATTTTCCTCCTCAAGGTTATCTGTGTTGGTACCTCCAGGCACATTAGAAAACCGATGGTTTAGAACAGTTTGCTCTAACAGGCTTTCTACAGCATCCTGTGACACAGCCATTGTTTTGGGAAGGTTGAGCTATTAAGGACCAGAACCTGAGAAAAAAACACCCCTACCAGTGAACAGGAACAGTGTTTCCTGCATAACAGACACCAACTGGATGTATGATGGAGAGAGTCACAAAATCCCTCCTGAAGTCTGTCTTTGCATCAGTTTGCAGGGCCATGAGAAAACCTCAGTTGTGCAAAAAGCTTTGGGAAGAAGATCCCCTATGGAGAGGTCCTGCCCCGAGACCCCACCTGCCTCTCCTCTGGGCTCCTCCTCAGCAAAATGGACCCCACAGCATCCCAGTCCTCTGCAGGAAGGGCAAGGAGTGAACAGCACTGAGGGGAAACAATGAGGTGACCAAGAACACAGATAAGGATAAAGAGAAAACAATCAAGAAGAAAAAAATTTTCACTGCTGCATCTTTAAAGACTGAAAAGGGGAAAGGGGAAAAAAACCCACTGAAATGGAACTGGGGAAAAATAAACATGCAGAGTGAAAGAAAAGAAGATAGTAGAACAACACAAGCCAAAATATGAAAACAAACCACAGGTTAAGTGCTAAAAATGTTGTTATCATGAGGGACAAGCATCCATCACAGCATCCCATCACAGTTCCAACTCCAGTGACCTGCAGGGTGGGTGCATCCTGCCCTCTGCCAGGCTCTGCCCAGGGCACCTCCTCCACTGGCCACAGGTAAATCCCTTCCAGGGTGGTTTTAACATCCTGCTGCTGAGCAAACACGGCCCCATGTAACCATCTTGTACCATCTTGAACATCACAACTGACAGGTCATTCCAGTGCACTCGTAGTATGAAGTTAAAAAAGCAAGTCCAATCCATACTCCCTCTACTATAAAAATGGCTCAATTTGAGGGAAGAAGGAATTTCAGGCTATTTTCCCACCACAACTAGACAATTTTTTTTTCTTTTGCGGAGTGATCTCCAAGCTCTCATTACTGCTGGCCTAAAGCATTTATTCCTGCCCACTCAAATCTGCCAAAAGAGAAATGAATCATATGTCAATAAAACTTGGGGTCCTGAACATGTGCTTCAGAATTAGTTTTAGTGGTGAAATATGCGAATCTGAGCCCAGCTACAGCAAGGCCTGCCAACTTCATTCATGGTAATTAAGCAAAGCCACACACATTTCAGGGGATGTTTAAGGAGTGCAGAGTGTTCCTATGGGGACTGGACTCAAGAGCCTTTCCATGAGCAGCCACCACGCTTTAGAAAGGCATTAATTACCCTGCAAGAGAAAGCCTCCCAGAACCACCAAGGATAAAGGATTTGGCAATACCTGCACTGACATTTTCTATAAGGAATAAGTCCTCCTGCTCAGCTGCTGCCTCTGATGATGCATCAGGCAGCAGCTCCCTCCTGCCTCCACCCTGGGCTGGCTCTCTGAATGCCGAGTGTGTGATGCAGGCTCAGAGAGCGTTGCTGGGCAGGTACCACCCTGGGGCTTGGCACCGAGCAGTTCGCTGCCCTGGCTGAGGGGACAGCCCACTGCCACCCGCACTCGGCTCCAGGGCACACCCAAGCAGAGCGCTCTGCCCGCTCACTCTGAGCAGCCCCATCAGCTGGGGATGAAGGCACTGCCCCAGCAGCGAGGAGCTGCACAGCCCTCCCGCAGGCCTCAGGAGCTGCTGGCTGGAGAAGCTGCACCGTGCCTCACCCAGGAGAAGGTCACTGTCCCTGCTGACCCTGCACACACCCAAAGATTCCTGCCTCTCCCCACCTTCTGCAGCTCACTGGGGCTGGCACAGCCCGGTGCTAGGGCACTGCTCCAGCTCTGGGATGAGGGAACTCGGTGTGATGGCAGGACAAGGACTCAGCCCCTGGCTTTATCAGCACACTCTGTGGCTTCCAGGTGGAGACAGCAAGTGCAAAACAGATGTTCATCTTAACTCAGGTCATTTGGCCACTTTCTCTGCTCTACCACAAAGCCTACCCCCTCCCACTCCCACCAGTCTGGAGGGAAAACTCCACAGCTCCTGCCATTTGGATACACTTTCCTCCATCTCTCTCCAGCTCGTGATGTTTTTGCCTATAAATTCCAGTTAAAAAAAAAAAAATCACGCATTTTGTGTCTTTCATCTTCACATATCACGTCCATGACTGTCTGTGTTTCTCTCCCTGCTGCTGCTGCTTTTGCAAGCACCTGCTTCAGCCTTTTCTCCTCATGCTGCTCCATGTCACAGCCCCAGGGCACCCAGCCCAGACTGGCAAATTTTCCTCAACTAAGGATCAGAACTGCACCACAGTGGTTTGTGCTGCTCGCCAGGATCCAAGGACACCTTCTGCAAAATAAAATGCAACTGCACATAGGTATTTTTTTGTCCCTGTCTGTCACCATCTCTCAACACAAAGCACACTTCAGCAGGCTCAGGTTCAATCCAACAAGAAACTGATAAAGGCTGTCTGTCCCTCAGCTAATCAAGCAAAAAAGTGAGAAGTATAAAAAAATTGTCAGCATGTCAAATCTATCACTTCACAGGCAGAAGGTTCCAACTAGAGATTGAAAAAAACCTCAGAAACTTCTAGCACAAATATCACTGTTATTGAAAGACATTAAAATCAAAGAAATAAGCTTTATTGTTTTACTTCTTCCAGGATTTATCTTAACCCTTTGATCAATGAAGTTAATCCCCACTAGGATGAAACATGCCTTGCCCAATGGACTTTAAAAATTCTGTCATTGAGAAAATGTGGGAAGATGATGCCAAGCATCATCCCTGGATGTCCTGTACAAGCACTGTTGTTCACTTTACAGCTGCAGTCTGCCCATTGAGGCAAAAACAGCAAAAAGGTCAGAAAGAACCACTTTACTGATCAAAATGTGGAGGACTTTTTGCTTAAGTTTTTCCATATGATAGCAAGGGGATAAATGCAAAAGGATTCCAAGCCTGCCCATTCAAATGGAGTTTTGTCTTTCTCCTTCCTTTTATAAATATCAGAAATGCCAACTTCTGCATAAATAATTTATCTTGAACGCCAGTGAAGCAGACAGCACTGCTGAAAACAGCAGCAGCTTTCAATGAAACTTTGGAGAGGGGAAAAGGAAGAGCTGGCTCTGAGCTTGGCACACAAAGGCAGAGATGATCTTTTCTAATCAAGGTCTGTATTAGCTGTGGAATGAGTCCATGTAACTCATAAAGAGATGCAAAATACAGAGAAGTATTTATCATGCAGAAGTAGGGAGTGGGGAGAGAAGCAAAACTGCATGGTGGGAGTCACAGGAGGATAATGGGATGCAAAGAGGAGGGCTCTGCCCTCAGATACACAAGACAGAGTCCATGATGAACTGCTAACACCAAAAAGAAAAGGAAAAAAAAATTGTTGCAGGCATTTGTAAATGAACATTTGAGGGAGAAGCTCTGACAGTGAGAGGGGGACAGGGACAGGGTTTAGTGGTGGCCTTGGCAGTGCTGGCTTAAGGGTGAGACCTGATGATCTTAAGGTCTTTTCTGATCTAAACAATTCTTTGGTTTTCCTTACAAATCACCTTGTAGGAACTGTCCCCGTGCTCCCCACTGAGCCAAGCAGATCCTACTGACACAAAGACATGTCCCACATAATCACACATTCAGGGTCCCCATGACTTTGACTCGTGCACAACTTTCAAAACTTTCTCTTCTTGCCTGAACATTGTTCAAGATAATCCCACAACGCTCCCACTTCTGTTACAGGAAATCCAGCTGGATAATCCTGCAGTTACCTGGAGCACTGATCTTCCTCCCCCTGACACAATGCAGCAGGTCTGAGCAGGAGAAAACGGTGCCCCAGCCCCTCAGCCCACACAGAGGGGGCAAAGCAGAGTCAGAGCCCCAGCTGACTTCCCTTACAAACACTGCCTGGGCTATTTCCTTCCCACAAGTGTCTGATCACAAGTTTCCACTCCAAATCAGACTCTTGAACCCACAATGTAAAACAGCAGTGAGGGCAATGATTTACTGCTCATTGCATCCAATATCTCTGCCTATGGCACCCTGTCGTGAATACCTAAAAATCAAAGAAAAAGTGAACCATCCAACAGGGTTTAATTCAGCAAAGACTCCTTGGAAATTGCAGTTGCAGAGCTGGAAAGGAACTGGGAGAGGCAAGCCAGTTACATCAACCTCCTGTGACACTCCTGTCCTCAGTGCAAACATTTGAGATGCTGTTCACACCATGTTCTTCTCTTGGTTCTTCACAGGGTTCTGTGCCTCTAGCTGTGTGGGTGACACCACTAGTGGCAAATTTGGTGGGTAAGCACCATTCCTGGCTGCAAAGTTCAGCTCTTTCCACTGAACATCCCCTTACCTGGCTGGCAAGGAGGTGGCCCTTCCCTGAGAACAGAGATGAAAGCCCACAGACCCTCTGCATCTCCTCTTCCCATGCCATCAGAGGGCTGAAATGCCCAAAATGCATGCAATATTCCACTTGCATTAGACAAATATTTGTGGCAAATGTAGTTCCTTCAGGGATCTGATGAAAATAAACCTGTCACTCCTGTGCAGGACTTTGCTCATGCATTATGCCACAAGTCTGTACAGATTTCATCTTCTACATGTTTTGTTGAATCAAATCATTGCTGAACTGGCACCAGTGGTTCCTCTCGTGTCATCAAAGCACAGGAATGACCTGGGCAGGAGAGTGTCACTGCATTCCTGAGAATGGGTGCAGGTCCCTGCACTAATGATAAAACCTCCCCAAAGGTGCACACTTCCAGAGCAGTTGTGAGTTGTTCTCATTTAAGCTGACATAGGATCTTTGGTCATGACTATTAAAGACAGCTCCTCTACCTCACACTGTTAGTTACGAAACCAGTCTTGGGCCCACATTATTCCAACCCAGCAGATGCTGTGTTAACAAGATGACAATTACTAATTAGAAACAGCACTACTTGCCAACAGGCAAAGGAACCACACACACACACACACAAACCCAAAACAGCAAGAAAAACTGTGGCAATAATCTGATAAATTCTGTTACCTGAGAACTAGGCACAAGGGCTTTCCACCAGTGTCCACCCTTCACAAGGTCTACATCGCTCAAGGGCATTGACACTTTGCCAATAACACAATGGCGTGAGAATTTGTCAAAATCCACTACAGTTAAAAGCAGAGTTCTTCTCTGGGCTTCTAAAAAGGGGATTTCAAAAGTGTACCTCTCCTCAAACACTGGGTTCTGCGTTTTGCGTTTCACTCCAGTCTGCTTGGAGTTCTTCTGATCAGGGAGAAGGCAGATCTTCACGTAGGGGTTGGAGTGAGCCATGTCTTGCCTTGAGCCGTCGTAAGAAATTGGAGGAGGCAGATCTTTGGCCTCAATGACTCTCACTATTAGATAATTATGCAGCAGATCATACTGTGTGCTAAAGTGCAGCATGCCCAGCTGGTACTTGGACAAGATCTCCTCGTCTGTCAAGGAGTCCATATCATCACTATTGGAGTCAAGAGAGTACAGCCTTGGTTCAAATTTTCTAAAATAGTCATCTGGGGTGTAGGTTTTCCGCAGGATAGTTGGCTGAACTATTTCTTTCTTGGCTCCTATTATTCCAAACTCGATGGGTTTGATGTCAATTAGTGGAGAACTTGGCCTCCTCGACTCCAGACCTGAACAAGAGAAACACACAAATCTGATTGTTAGAAAGTCCATTAAAGCAATTACAGGTGTGCAGCAGCTTTGGGTGCTTCTCTGGGTCCAGCTGCTCTGTGTCTGTGCTGTGCCAGCACAGTGGGGCTTCTCCCCCTTGCACTGCCAGCAATCAAAGCACCCTCAGGTATGCTGAAGCACAAGCTCACCTACACTTTTCCCTCCCTGTCCATTCTCACGTGCAATTACCATGCTCATGCTTCAGCAAGAAAAACAGGGCTGGCCCCTTCCACTGTGCTCCTGCAAAACAGGATGAGATTTTAATCGATGTACCTCCAGCTTGACTCGGTTCCCTGTCTAAAAGATGAAAGAGCAAGCACTACACTTTGATTTTCTCCCCCACAAGAATTACATTAAGGCTGGAAGGACGACCTTACTTGAAATCCGCCGCGTGAGGCTGTAAGTGGACCGAGACGTGTCTGAGGACGAGCGCCTTCTGTCAGGGGAGACATCCTGAAGAGTGGGAGGCAGCTCACTCATTGCATTATCAGAGTCTCCATCTTTGTCCTCATTCTGGCTGCTTATCCTGTTGTAATGAGAGACCTTTGGATGATTCAGCCCAGTACAAGGAGTATTTACAGAATAACACCGTGTTCTGGCACTCCAGGGCTAACCTGGGCTGCTCGTCCCCCAGGGCTCAGGGGTAACTCCTGATCTACCTGGCCAGCAAAAGGCTGAGCAACTGACTTCAGGCCTATGCAAAAAACAGATTCTTCATCTTTCTGCCTGTCTTTCAAGCAGGCTTTTGTCAGTATTAGAACATGACACAGGACACTAAGGCACATATAACTCAGATGTTGATCAGAAATGTTATACTGCTCTCTGAGGAAAAAAAAAAAAAAAGAAAAAACAAAACCCCACAAACCTCAAACTGTAGCTTCCTACTGTAATTTACAGCTACACTTTGGAAGCACAGACTTCACTAGGAATGAACCAGCACAGAAAAACCACCATGCTCAGATACCCCAAACCTACCACACACCTCCTGGTAAAATATTGCAGGTTTGCCAGTAAAGCTTCAAAACTTGATCTTATAAACACAATTCATTATTTGCTACTTATTGAAATGCCTTTTAAAATAACTGGCTGCTTTTTATCCACTTCTGTAAACCAGATGCGAGTCTCACCAGACAATAATTTCACTGCCCAGGAGGCTTGGTGGGAGCAGGGAAGTTGGCAGGATCTAAATGACAAAGCAAGTTTTGTAGCATCGTTGAGAAGACTCCACAGAAGGCTCCCATCATAGAGAATCTCACTTGCAACTCCCCTTTCAGTTTGTTTAAATGTGTATGTGTAAACACAAGTTGTTATTAAAGAAAACATTCCGGTTGAAACCCCCAACATGTCACAGCTGCAGCGGCTCCTGAAAGGAGAGGGGATGTCCCATCTCTGACTGGAGGAAGGGCAGGAGCAAAGAGCCACAGCCCCAGCAGAGACAGCCTGCAGCTGTGGGCTCAGAGGGGAGCGCTGCCGATGGCAATGGAACCACAGCGGGGCCGTGACGTGTGGGCATCCTGCAAAGCAGCCACTCCTCGGGGCCCCAAACAGCAGCACAGCACCAGCAAAGCAAAGGGGAATTCTCTGTGAATTTGGCTTCCAAACCACCCTTTCAGTGTGCACAGCTCAGCTGTTTATAAATGAAATAAACTGAATCATTTTCATTAGTAACCAATGACCAGAGCAGAGCAGTTGATATAGTCTGCAAAAAGCAGTAAACTTGTAGAAAAGCCCAACAAGCATTAAAAAAAACAAACCAGCCCCAAAAACCAGCTGGAAATTCTTATGCAAGCCCAAAAAGTTCACTGCAGGAGCCATGCAAATCTCACCAATTCAGACTCACACAACTCATCCACACTAAAAAATAATTCTGTTAATAATCAGAACCAAACCCTCTGCTAAAAGGGGTGTACAATATTTGCACAGCTCTGCAGCCCATGAAAGGCAGCCCCAACCATACAGTTGGATATATAATCAGTACTTGGAACACAAATAGCTTTTTCATGCCTAAATGCAAGTCCACACAATCACAGGTGGCATTTGGATATGCTTGTGTTTGAGAAGCAAATGCACAGAACAAGGCAGGGTGAAAGGGAATCAGGAAGAGAGGCATTAAGGATGTTCTACAATGGGTAAACGTAATAGTGAGTTAATAACATACAGATGACCTTTAGTAAGGAAATTGCTACTGAGCCACAATAATTTTTCCTCAAATAAACTTTGGCTCTGGTCAAAGCAGCTCTGTTTCTGTTTAATCCAAACCTTTGGAAAGAGGAGCCCTGTCCTGATTTCAATTCAGTCCCACAGTGTGCACTGTTTATCTTTGGGGTTTGTGTAGGATATTCCATAACAGCTCCAATACACACCCTCATTCCCAGACCATTTCTGCAAGGACCAGGATGCCAGGGCTCCTCATGAAATAACAGAAGCTACCATGCACTCAGGTCAATGCAACTGGACTCATGGCAGGAATGGGGTTTTTTTCCCTAAGTTGCCACTGCAAAAAATTCAGAAAGTGAGAAAAATCCATATTCTTTCAAGAGGAAGGGCTTGAACTTGCAGCTTTATTGTCCACTCCTGAATTTCCAGGACAATGTGGTGTCTCAGAGCTGCCAAAAGGAAAACCTAGGGCCAGAAAATAAAGGATGGGTCATTAACCACGGGCATTTAGATGTTTGCTCCTTCACCAGTGAGGACCATAGAAACAGTTTTCCCCTGGGGCGTGGGTAGGAAGGTGAGGAAGGAACAAATTGTATTCTACATTACACCAGTGTCTCAGACCCATGAAGAAGAGGCAAGATGGAAAGATCTCAGATGAAAACTTAGATCTATTTTTAAAACACTTTCAGGCTACAAGCAGGGAATACAATAAATTGATTTGTTCCCAAATTCAGTGCATGCATCTAAATGCAAAATATGGTATTGTCAAGTCTGTTTTTAATTGTAGGGGTTTCCATTAAATATAAAACCCCCTTTTTCAAAAATAAGGGAAAAAAAATAAAAGAGGGGTCAACTGACATACACAGAACCCTGAGCACTCAAAAACAAACCCATCAAACATCTTAAGACCAAGTCCAAACTCTGCTCACACATCTAACTCCTGAGACCATTCCCTACCTCTGAAAATCATACAGAGATATAAAAACATAAGACCAACACAGTGAAAACAGAATTCTTCTTTGGTTTCTGAATTCAGAGTCAACGTGGGATTACTTCCACCTTAAACATGCACACACAAAAAGCTTGGCTGTCCCATTCATCAGCAAATAAAATATAACAAATCTGGCTCCTGCCTTTTACTTTCTTTTCCTCTTCATCTTCCAGCCCCTTGTTCCTCTACAGGCTCACTTTCTCCCCCTCTCCTCTCAATCACATCCCCTTGGCTCCTCTATTCTCTTTGTCTTCCTCTCTTAAATGATTTCTGTGCCCCCTCACCATTTTCCAACACAATCAATCCCCCTGGAACCACAAAGCACTGTCACATTCCCTGGCACCACTCTGGGTCCCTGCCAGCTCAAGAGGAGCCCACAGCATTTTCAAGCAAGCAAAGCCTCACCTCCAGCTTGCCCATCACAGTGTGTTAACAGGCACCCCTCGAGATCACAGGTCTGCAGCTGTCACAGGAGATGGTGACTCCAGAGATCCCAGGGCATGGCAGCATCCAGGACTCCTGGCAGAGCAAAGCTCCTTCTCTCCTGTGCCCTGTGCCTGCTGCCCCTGCCAGGCTTCACTTCTGGGAACTCACATTCTCAGCACTAGAGCAGAACAGGGAGAGCCCAACTGCACCAAACCACCCAGAGCTGGATGCAAAGATGCATAAATGGCCTGGGCTGGGGTCCCAGGGACCTGCCCAGGGCTGTGAGCATCCACAGGTGAAGCCTAAAGAGCAACAGGGCTGGAGAACTGGGTTGGTTTTCTCCAGAGTGTGTTGTCCTCTGCTCATGGCCATTCCAAGAAGTCATTGTAGGGGCTTTCAGATGGAGCAGGACCAGGGGGAAACAACACAGGCTGGGGAGAGCATTTCATGAGTCCAAAGTTTTCCATGTTCTCTGCCTGTGGCAAAGTCCAACTCATCTGCAAAGCCACCATAAATCTGAGATTTGAGGTAATAAGAGCAGGGCTTCAGTGCTCACATCACCCCTTTAGCCAGACAGAATTCAAGAGTCAAAAACTACACCCCGGTGCAATCACTGCACACCCCAAAACACACTGGGTGTCCCTTCAGCTACTCAGCACACCAGATAAGCTCTGATTCATCCTCTCACCACAAGCCCTGCTACTTGTTCCCAAGATGTAATTGCTGCTGCACCAATCTCTCCATGTCCAATACTGCAGCCTCATCACTCTGCTCTCCTGTGCGTGATGCTTTCCTATTTAGCATTGATTTTGTTTCCATTCCCCATTAATTGCAGGTGAATCCATTTCTGAGCATATATCAGACTCTTAAATATGCTGCTCCACACTTTAAAACCACTCTAACACATCTTGAACAGCTCTATTTTTATTGCTTCAGTATTAATTACCATCCTGTTCTACCTGAATTCAAAGGAGTACGTGGACAAGACTGTGATTTAAACATGAGAAAATTTATTTCATACAACACCAAGACCTGAACCTTCCAGAGATGACACAGAGCAAGAGCACATCCTCACAGGAGTACCCAGAATTACCTGAGTGTCTCCGTGCCCAGGTACCAAAGCCTGAACATCGTGTGATGCACTGAACAGGCCCCTCCTGTGCCCCCAGTTCTGGACACATTGCACCTGTATCCATCAAAGGGTCTGCTCCACAAAGACAGCCCAGCCCAGCTGACAAGGCAGCCCCTAAAACACCAGAGAGCTCTGCTGCCTCCTGGGTTTCACTAAGGCCTCCTCGGGGTCACCTCTGTGCTGCAGATTCCTGACTGAGAGGGAGGGAAAGAGGGAAGACTTCACTGACTTCCTTTGTAATGGATTTGCAAATATACTGATCAAAGCTCCAGATGAAACTTGGTGCTGTTCTTTAATGATTTGAGAAGAAATTCTGAAGAGTGCTATGGTGACACAGGAGATCAAGTCCTGCTAAATGAAACTTTAAATTAATTTCCCCTTCAGAGCATGTAGGAGCTGTGCCTTTCATCTGCCTATATGATAACCACCTTCACACTAGGATAAGAAAGTATTTCAAAACAACCTCATCAGCATTTCAGCCAAGTTGAAGTGCTCCAAAGGGCTGGTCCATTTGAAGAAGGAAGGGGACTGAAGATGAAAGGTGTCTTTAGAGACGGGGACACAGCTAAACCAGTTATCAGCTTGTTATGCCAGCTTACAAAACAACTTCTGTCTTACCCATCAGAAAAGCAAGACTAACCTTGCTATTTGAGTTAACAGAGCTGCCCTTTTTCACCATGCCAGGAGAAGGCTGCATTCCCACCCTCACTGATTCCCTCATTCCTCCTGCTCTCCAACTGGCACCCTCGGAATGTCCCATTGCAATTCATATCAACTCTCACCAGAGCTGAGCAGTTCTATTCCTTGGTTAAAACTAGGAAATCGTGCATCTAAACTTACAGCCAGGCTGGAGTTTGAGCAGGAAAAGGTCCCAGAATTTCAACTTCATCTTCATTTGTTTGACAACAGCTACAGTCAAAACACTTCTGACAACAATTTCTGCAAGTCCACCGGCACAGCAAGAGATCCGAGATTCGAGCGAGCAGACCCTGGGGCCATTGGAAACCAAAATACAAGATTACAACCCATCAATAGCTACTGAGAAAAAACATTCAGCTGTATTTGTGTTTGTGTTTCTGCAACAGAACATTAAGAACTATATTTATTTCATCTATACCAACAGACAAGTGCTAGCAGTTACCAGCCCAACGCCACTGATGCCGTAACAAGGCAGGAAAATAAGCATTCTCTGCAGGTATTTTCCCCTCTAGTGGCAATGTATTATTATGTAGGTTGGCAAGAGGGTGATTTACAAAGCACTATGGCACAGCAATATGCTGGAGTGGAAACATGTGTATTCCTCCACACACATCAACAATCTAATAGATCAGCAAACATACAACAGAAGGAATTAAATACAGAAGTGAAAGCTTAGGTTTAACCCAGTGAGGATCTGTTTAATTAACACAGTGATGTGAATGCACTTCATCCCTGTAGATGTACCAGTAATATTTGTATAATCCATACACACAGAGCATTACAGCCCAACAAACTCACCACTAAAATGGATTAGCCAGATAGCACACTATCCTCATGCTTCCCCTCTACTACAATGATTAATTTAATGAAGAACTTTCAATGATATATTTTAGAAGAATAGTTGCCCCAGAAAAGTCTTTAACTCCTTAGGTTTCCGTGATGGCACTGGCAGCACCACTTTGAACAGTGCTGTGCCAGCTCCCCATCTGAGTGGCAGCACCCCGTGGCCCCATTCCCATGCCAGACCCACAGCCTTATTCCCCCTTCAAAGCTGTGCTTTGAGAGGAGCAGAGAGCCAAACCTCAGCTCATTTCCCACCCACACCAGCCCCAACTTCATGAGAGGGCTCATTAAGCAGCACAAGGGCACAGCACCTGCACCCAGGGTCACACCACTTTACAGATCTATGTGACCTTGATTCCTGAGAAACTGAAGAAACAAAGTGTATGAGAGATTCTCCATAGTTATCTCCCCAAAATACTCGAGACATTTGCAGTATTTGTGAGCGTGGACCATGCAGAGGGGTTTCCTCAGAGGAACCTGATCTGCAGAGAAGACTTCACAGGAACATGGCTTTTTGCTACAGTAAAACATATTTTTTTTTCCATAAAAAAAATCTAGGCATTGCAAGCCAAAAAATTACCAGCCCAAAATGCAGTGCATTACTTATATCTAGGACATCAGTAAAGAGTCAGAAAATACAACCCAATCCTCTCAGGATGGAGCGAGGAGACAGAGCAGGGAGTGAATCATCAGATTAACTCACCTCATTTATTGGTTCCAACTGTCCTTTTAGACATCCAGGATGAAGCAAAGGGGAACAAAATGAAAA
Organism: Lanius collurio; assembly: GCA_020086605.1. NCBI lineage: Eukaryota > Metazoa > Chordata > Aves > Passeriformes > Laniidae > Lanius > Lanius collurio. The sequence continues at coordinate 12,352,555 of JACBWW010000025.1, read as the reverse complement.
AGACAAAAATAAGTTAGCAATGCTCAAACAACTTCCAATTTTCTGCCATGACATGCTCCAGCCTGGGATGAGTTTGAATTTCTGGCAGGACAGTACCTTGTAGATGTTAGAGGAAGAAGAGGTCTGATCTGGCATCAACTTCTGCCATTTCCAGTCCTTCCCCACAAAGCTCCCTCTGCTCCTCCTGCAAAACTCTCAAACCCATTCTGAAGCACAAAATTCCTGCTCATTGCTCCTTGGCAATGGGTATCACATGCAACCACTTATTTTGTTTTCTTTAGTAACCTGCCTCTAACTGCAGCAACTACTTACTGCTGACAGCAAACTACATCCAAATTTTTAGGTGAGAAAAAAGGCTTTTCTCCATATTCAGCCAGTATCAATGCAGTTCCAATGCCAACCCATTAAGGCAACATTTCTAGGAAGGGGTACAGACTGAATACTCTCCATTACATGCACATCACTGGGCTCCTTCAGCCTCATCCTCAGATGTGACTTGAAGAACACACAAGACAGAAGTTAGAGGCAGGAGTCCCACACTCCCATTCAACAATCTGCACTGCAGCCACCTCCCCCAAGCCACAGAGAAAATCTACAAAGAAAGAAGGCATCACAAACCAGTTTTTCATTCACAAAGCCACCCTCGCAACATTATATTCGACCCCTTATCCTACTCTTCCAAATGCAGAAATTGGTTCCTAGCTTCATGCTCATGACAGGACAAGAGCAGACTTTTCTAAAGAAGCTGGGATGCAGAAGTTGCCTTTAGTTCCAAGAACTCCCCCATGGACCCTGTTTTGGTGCAAGCCTTCCTTTGAAACTTCTTGGAAGCCAGAGCTTCTCAAAAAGGCTTGTTAGAAGCAGTTAAAAGACTAGAAGAGCTGCGGTGCAAGGAGACAAGACAGTGAGTACAGATACCCATGGGCCAGCTGTTTAAGAAAATTCTAAATGGTTAAAAGGGCTTTATAATTCCTTATTAATGCAAAGTTGCAGCCAAAGCTACAGTGGTTTAGCAGAGCTGCAAGAAGGAGATTTAAACTGCTCTAAAACAAAGCGTCTGGACCGGTGCCACGCGATCGAACGCCGGAGCACGTCATGAGAAGAGAGGGCTTTTCCAAAGGGCCCCCAGGGACACAGGGCAGGCTCACGTCAACCAGCCCTCCTGGTCACCAGCCATCCGTCACAGGGATGCGAGCCCACCCCTGTGTGCCACCAGCCCCGAGGGCACTCGCGGCCATCCCACAGTGCGGTGAGAGAGTGAGCCTGTGACCACCCACAAGCGGGAGGGCAGGGACACGAACTGAGGATTACAGTGCTGAAGAGGTAAACAAGTCAACAGCACCATCCCGGGCTGAAATGCGGGGGCCGTGAAAGGAAAGCAAACACGACCACCTGTTCACCCACCTCGCTCGCACCCGGCACGTCAGGGCTGGGGACGGGCAGGGTTTGGGGAAGGCTGCCCCAGAGGGCTGGCTCTGGGGGATCCCCGGGAGCACCGCTGCTGCGATGTGCTCACCAACCCCTCTGGAGAAGGGCTCAGCCTCCAGGGTCGGGGAGGCACCATCGCCCTCTGCCACGTCATCCCAACTGGCAGAGCAGAGAACAACCCAGATGGGAGTCTCCAGCCACGAGTAAACCCTCATGAAGGGTGAGGCTGGGGGCTGGGCTCCATCTCCACAACCTGCTCCAGGTTAGCACAGCCACCAATCCCAGCCAGGTCCGCAGACCAGTGGCAACAAACCACCGTGACAGTATCCCCAAGGATGCTGCAGCAGGGTGGAGTCCCCACTGGTCACAGACCGTATTTTGCCCCCGCAGCTCCAACCCAGGAAAGCTCACAAGCTCCATCGGCAGTGGACACCGCAGCCTGGGGACGGTGCAGTCCCCTCAGCCACACAGCCCCCACCATCGCACCATGACTGAGACGCCGGTGTGGGCATAACGGGATGTTGCTGCTGTCTTGGTCCGCACCCGGTACCCGTACCCACGGTTCACGACGGCCGTGCTGCCGAAGGCCTGCCCGGCCCCCCTCGGGAGCCCCGAGAGCCCCGACCCCGCAGGACACCTCGGGCGGGCCCACTCGCGGCTGTTCCAGCCCTCCGCCCGGGGCAGCTCCCTCAGCATCCCCGCTCCCACCCGCCGGGCGCGGCGGCGGCTCGGCCCCGAGCGGGAGGGGACGGCGGGGGCACGGCGGGGCGGGCGGAGGGCGACACGGCCCCGCGGGACGGGGGGCGTCTGTCGCGGGGTCTGTACCAGCGCCCGCCCGGCTGGAGATGCCCCCCCGCTCGAGTTCATCGCGAACTGGGCGGCTGCGCTCGGGGCAATGGCTGGGGAGCGGGCGGCTCGGGGGTCGCTCAGGGTCTGAACAAACCCGGCAAAAATTCAGCCCCACAATGCTGGGAGAGCCCATCCATCACCGCGCAGCCCGGGGCGCCAGTGCCGCCACCCCGCCGGTGCCGCCGCCCGGACCGTGCCCAGGCTGGGGCGGCCCATCGCAGCTCAGTCTGCCCGCGGGGCTCAGCATCCTCCTCCCTCCAAGAAGTCCTTGTGCGGGATGGGGACGGGCTCTCACGTCCCCGGGGCCATCGCACTCTCCCAGCAAAGAGAGGCCCGAGGACTGCTCGCCAACCCCGCGGGTATCCTCTCCTGCCCCGGCGTCTCGCTACCAACAGCGCCCGGCCCCGCTCCTGCCCCGGCCCCGCCTGGCCCCTCGCCGGGGGCTGCTGTCGCCGCCGGGAACTCCTCCCCAGAAGTTAACCCGAAGTTGCGCACCCGCACCGGGCGCGGAGCACGGGGGGACCCGCGGCGGCACCGCACCCGTCCCGCGGACGCCCCAGGGACCCCCCCCCGTCCCCCGGGGGTCGCCCCCGGCCCGCCCCGCACGCACCTGGATGTACGCCATGGCTCCGCGGGGCTCCGCGGGCGCGCACGGCACCTCCCTCCGCGCGGCCCCACCCGCTCCGCAGCGCGGCACCGCCCCGGGT
>JACBWW010000025.1:12332629-12349172 GCA_020086605.1 Lanius collurio | reverse complement strand
GCGGAGGGCGCGGGGCCGGCGCTCCGAGCGGGCGGGCAGCTCCCGCCCGGCCCTGCCCTGCCCGCGGAGCCTCCGCGGGCCCGCAACAGGTCCGCCGCAGCGCGGGCGAACACTGACCTCCAGAGGGCCCGGCGCGGAAATTCAGGGATGCGGAGCCCTCCTGGCCCCCGGGACGAGGCGCGGCCGGGCAGGTGCGAGCGGTGGCCGTGGCTGATAAAGCGATTGCACAGCAGCGCTTTCCCGAGGAGAGTTCGCTGGATGAGGAGACACACCTGAGTTTCAAGACAGATGCAGTTGTTTTGTGAGCTTGAATGAACAAGTCAAAGCGTACCAACTCACACCTTCCTCAGCCGAGATGAGGAGCAGTGAGCTTGTAACCCACAGACCACAGTGAGCATCGTGTCCTTGCGCTGATGTGCTGGGTCCAGCCAGAGGCAGAGTGGGAGGGAACGTGGTCGAGCAGTGGGCAAATCCCACCACGTGGGTGGTTGGACCTGGAGAAGTAGCAAAACACTCTTGAGGTCAAACTCTTGGAAGGGAAAGCACAGGAAAAGTGCTTTTGATCACTGGTGTCACACAAATTGGAGGCTTCCCAACATCGTGGTGTAAACAAAGGCTTCTGCCCTCGGTTTTGGAGAAGCGCTCAGGCTACGCTTCTGGCACTTTCCTGGTCCATCGATTCACCCTAAACTCTGGGTAGAGGCAGAGAGGCAGCAGCCACAGCTCAGCCCAGCCGGACGGCCAGGGCACGTCCCTGACTCACAGCAGCTCTGACTCACATCTCAGTTTATGGGGTGAACGGTGAAAACATCCCCTGCTCTAGAGAGGGGGACACTACAGCTTCAGATATTGGCCAGCCTAAGAACTCTGGTGGCTGCTGCTCCTTGTGGTAAGGAGGGAGCATCTGGGGCAGGATGTCTTTGGAAAGCTCTTGCATTACTGATCTGGTTTAATGGTCCATTTAAATTCTCATTGAATTCAATGAAAAACTGCCGTTGACTTCCGTGGGAAGGGCCATACCCTGAATTAAAAAAAAAAAAAAAAAGGACTTTCTTTTTCCCCAGGGAGAGCAGCTACTGCTTTAGAAGAATAATTATCACAGTGGAGATAAGCAATAAAAAGCCTGTATTGCTTACTTGTCTCAGGCAGTTTTGAGCATATGATTAAGTGGTGGTACAAGTTATTTGTCAATTTTTGCTCTGCAATTCTTTTTAATTCCACTTCTTTCTGAGTGCCAGTGTTTAAAATGTCAACGTTTACTTTGAATATTGTTGATCTTTTCACCACTGCCTTGATGCAGCTTGCAATAACCAAACACACAGATTTTCTTTTTTTCCTTTCTTTTTTTCGTGTTGCAACCAAGTAGAGAGAGGCATAAGCTTTCAGGCAGGGTTTTTTTTTTTTGACTCCTTAAAGGCAGAATGCTGTGAGTCACAAAACTGTGGCAGGCACTACATAAACATTATGTGCATGTTTGTGCTTATTCCTTTAAAAACTTTTAGGGAAGAGAAAGATCAAGCACTGCATCGCTTCACAGTGACTTTTTTGGCTGACACATATTAGAATTATGAGCCAAAAAAGAAGAGCAAAAGAATGGGGGGGGTTGCCAATATTATTGATTTTTACATGAAAGGAATGCCCTCTTTTCCCCTTCACATGCTGCAGTAGCAGCTTGTAGCACAAAGCCATGAGATGCATGTGCTGCCCTTGCACACTCCCACATATACATGCACTTAAGTGCCTTTTACACCATGGCATGAAGGCTTTTACATGATGTTCTCCCAGCACACACATTCACTAAGCAAGCACAGCTCTAACCCAAGGAATATGACGGATTCAAAACAGTAGACAGGTGGTTATTGTAAAATCTAATTTCAAATCTGCATATGGCTGATGCTCTGATTAAGCTCTGCTTCCACGGCACTCAGAATAAACAGATCCATTTGACATGATGACAACATAACCTTTGGATGTCCTTTGCTGTGCATGCTCTGTCTGATAAGACACATTCCATACTTCCCACATGTAATGGCTGTGATGCAGATGGCGAGGCTTGCAAATGCAGAATTTTTAAGCAGAAAACAAGGAAATGAATCCTGCTTTTGCAGAACATGATTTTATGGCAGATTTCTATTCTTACTAATACACATTGGGAATAACATCAGCTACATTCAAAGCACTCACTCAAATCACTACAACTAGCCCAGCAAGTAGCAAAATCTACCTCCAGCACAGCAAATCAGTTCAGCAGCTTCTCAGACAAACCAAACAAGGGATGTTGGTATTCAAAATGCCCAAACCCACCCAAAGACTTTCAGCTTCTTTGTGCCTTAAAGTTAAGAGAGAAAAGCATCACTCTGAAAAAGTAAAGAAAGCAAAGGAAGGCAATCTGATGGCTATTTCAAGGCATTTTTATTTAAATCCTACTAAAGCAATTGACAGTGCTTTCTGCTGCAAGGGGGTAGCAAGAAGAACAGAGGCTATACAAGGTAAGATGAGGTGTCTTCCTCTGCTGTTCTTTTGCCAAATCCTTATTATCACCACTTGAGCCTGCTGGAATAGCCAGCTACCACTCTGCCTAAAAATAAGCTTCTTATCTCCAGATGTTTTTATAAATGACAAGCCACTGTAGCTGGTGCTTCCCCACTGCTGTTGGCAGCTGATAAAGGTCCAGCTTCTCTTGTTGTTACAGAATTGACTCAATTTCCTTGGAACAGCATCCCTCCAATAATGGTATCTGCAATTAACTCTTCAGAACCATCTCTAGCAACATGTTTGTCTCTTCACAGGCTTAATGGAAATGCAGTTTCTTTCCTTCTGTGATTTTCAGGCTTTTTTCTGCCTTGGGTTTGTACCCTGAAGAGGCAAGTCCAGGAGGTTTTATTCAAGAAGGAGGTTTTATTCAAGAAGGAGGTTTTATTCAACCAGGAGCAGGGCTGTTCCCTACAACCTGTACCCAGGAGAGGCCCCACACCTCCCAGTCTTTCAGCAGCAAGGATTAGCTTTGACTTTTCCATAGGGAGCTGTATATTTCCTAGCTCTGTGGCTGACTCAGTGTCAGGGGCAGTGTCAGGGAAGGCCTGAGCTGAGCTGAGCTCTGCTTCCTGCTGACAGCAGAGCTGCAAGCTCAGCCCTGCCTGCTGCCTCCCAGGCTCACGTGCTGTTCCCTTCAATCCTTTCTCCCAGATTCCCACCAGGCATCGTGCCCAGACAGCTCATTTTGGAGTAGTGAAAGGCTACCCCTTTCTTCTAGATCATCCCTGGTGTACTTCAGGGGTCAGCAAGAAGCCTGGGCTCCAGCACCTCCATCCCAGACCCTGGTCCCTGGAGGCATGAGACTCACAGCAACTGATCTTGTGCCAGTGATGATGCAGCTCCCAGCAGGAACTGGGCTGACATCAGCATGACAGACACAGCCTCCAGCTAGTGACAAAAGGGGAAGGTGCTACAACCCATTTCCATGACTCACCCAGCCCTTGGTCTCAGCTGCCTCTAAATCAGCCCATCAACCCCAGGGACACCTGAGCATCTGTGTGAAGTCCAGATACCATTGCCAGGCTTGTGCACTGCCAGTGGCCAGCTGCCCTTTAGATTTCTCTGCATTTCCCTCCTTCTTCTCTGCAATGTCCCTAAGCTCTTATCCCTTTCTGGTTGGCATTACCTTCCCCGGGCTCTCCCTCTTGTGACATCTCCTGGACCCAGCTCACACCTGTATCCAGGAGGAACCAGCTGGGGCTGTGCCCTGGAAAACTCCTCTGCTTCACTTCACAAAGAGCCTCTGCTGATGCTGCTTCTTGCAGCACATCTGGGTTATTAACTGGCCACCTGGCAGCTCCCTAATTGGCAATATCAGTAAAAGCACATTTTTCTCTCTTCTTAAGTCCCCAGATAAAGCAGTTAAATTTGATCTAAGATCCTCACATCCTCATTGCCTCATATAATTTGTAATGGCCTTGCCTATGCCATAAAGAATTACAGCTACTTTTTTTGCACTCACACACTTTCTAGTTTCTCTTTAACATACACTCTAGCAGGGAACTGAATGACACAGCATAATCTGCTAAAGCCTTTTCTATAGTAAACAGAGATAAAAACCCCAGCCAAAGGGCATGCAGGCTCCGAGGAAGGAAGCACCGTGTGTTATTGTACCCAGCACTCCAATCCAAGCTCCTGCTCCCAGGAAAGCTGTCCCCGGAGGGAGCTGTCACCGCTGGTGAGGTCACGCTCCATTCCAGCACACTGCCCATGGTCTGGCACAGCAGAGCCCTCGGTGGCTTCACACAGTGAGAGCCGAGTGTCACCAGCAGAACGTGTCGAAGGGGCGTGGTGACTGCTCGGTCAGGTGTACAAATATGAATTTGAGGTCGTGTTCTTTCAACAACCTCGTTTGGCAGTACCGACCTGTGTGACCTGTGACTCACCGGGCAGCCTCAGCAGCGCCACCGAGACTCTGCTGCTTTGGAACTCACTCCCTGCACCGAGGCCAAAAACGCTTGGATCCGGCAGGCTTTGGGTCGGGCTACAAAACCGAGAGTATTTTCAGACTTCCGAGGAGAGAACGTTGTATTTATAGGGAAGCTTCGTTCTTCAGTTGCTTTTGTAATTCATTTTGTTTATGACTGGTTTATTCAAGCTGCAGGGATGAGGAGTTAGCTGCAAGATTTCTTTTCCAGGCTCACATTTCTAACTGTTTGCAGACAGAGGACAGAGCTATTTTTGTAATATAAATCATTACACAGAGAATATCTCGCAGTCCCCACTGGAGCAAATTCCTAAGGAAGTGAGCTCTATTTTAGAAGTAAATTTCTACTTCGTATTTGTTTTAATTTAATGAGAAACGAGCATCATCAGTCTAAAGACAAGCAGTGTTCCCATTTCTTGGGAAGACAAACTCAGTGGAATCAGAGTCACTTCTACCACGAGGAGCTGGGTGGGAGCTGCAGATGTGGCTTCCCAAGCCCTGGGGGATTGAGTGTGATCCTGGTGAAGGGGCTGAACAAATGGGGACAGAACCCAGCCTTCAAAGTGACACAGCTTCAGAAATAAAGGTACTCAAGATACTTTCAGTGCCCACCTTAAAAAGTAAGATAATATCTTCTAAAAAGGCCAGAGTGTCAGATTTTATAGAATAAGGCAAACTCTACCTCAACATCATCTCTCTGAGACTCAGGGACAGAATTGTAAAATAAATGCTGAGAGCTTTGGTTGTGTGACAGACTCGTGGATGACTTATTTTAGAAGAGTCAGTCCCATCCCCTGGAAGTTGTTTGAACTACTGTGACTTGTCCCATCTGATTCACATGAATTTGGCAAGTCACAATTCCTATTCATAGGAGCATCAAAAACTGCATCAAACCTAGAAAGTGGACAGGGAAGGAATTGGGATTTACAGGTTTCTCCTTCCCAGGAGTGGCTTAAAGATGTAAATTAACACAGAAACAGATGTGGTCAAGCACACTTTCTTCAACTGAACCAGCAAGGCTTTATAACTGAGCCCTGGGCTATGCAGCTGTGAAATATAGGAAAAATTATCCAAAACCATTTAAATATAGCTCATAAGAGAAATGCTTTTAAATTATGAAACAAATTAACAAAACAGAAAAATAGAGATTGCTTAAAGCTTTCAGAAGAAAACCCCTTATCAACAGCAGCAAAACCCAATTCCAAGCTGCAAAGGAACAGCTACAAAAACAGGTTCAGGATCATTCAGCTGCAAATACCAAATCAGGATTTGCAAAAATATGCCAAAGTCAGCTTCAGAACTCAACAGGTTCAGAAAGGCATGACTATTTTTATGACAAAAGGTTCTGTTTCCAACCATCTCCTCACAGCAGCAGAGACCATTGCATCTGGTTTTCCCATTTTGCACATCTCATTGAGCAGATGTGCAAAATACTCTATCATGCAGTAGAGCTCAACTTGGTGGCTAAAGGGACAATTTGCATTCTAAAGCACTGCAGTGCTGTAGCTGAGAAATAAAATGGAATTTCTGCATATTTCTACCTTGAAAGGACCTCGTTTTCACCTGCCTGTTTCTGCTGTTGAATTCTTTTCCCTCCTCTCCATTCTATGCATTTACCCTCTGGCTTTTTCAGAGGGACCCAGCTCTGCTGAGGAGGGGTGCTAATCCAGCTAAATGCAACCAATATAAAGGAACCGAGTCCTTTCCAAATTAAAATTTCCTTCTCACAAGGAATCTCTTCTCTTGGCATTAATGGAAACCAAAACCACTCCCCACACAGCAACACACACCATGCTCTCTGCCATTCAGCGCCAAGCTTGGAAAACAAACCTGTTTTCATCACCGACTGAGCCGGGCTCCTACACAAGAGTCTGCTAAAATCCAGGTGATAACATTCCTCCTCAATGCTGGGCGTTCCCCTGGGTGTCTGACTGGAAGCCCTGTTCTTACAGATCAGATGGGAACACTTCTGCTCCTGGGGCTGCTCCTCACCTTACATAGGTAGCAGCACATTGTGTTCCTCTGCCCCACAACCCACGGCTGACCGACCCACGCTGTCAGGGAAGATGTCCCTGCTCCTGAGCACCGCCCTGGTGTGGGTCCAGCCCCACCCTGCACCTCATCCCACTGTGCCAATAGCTCAGGCTGTGTCACCTACCATCACTGGTGACAAACTATTTCCACTGGCCCCAGCACAGCAGTTTCTGTGAGTCAAGGACTGCATCAGCCCTCTCCCAAGGGAGGAAGATTACTTGTCCTCCTCCCTGCAGCATCCCTTTTACAGCCTTGGACTGGGGATCTCGTTAGCAACACAAATAAGCTTCCAAGCAGAAAAGGGACAAAATCTGATCTCATCCTGGCTTCCTCCCCCACTGGAAGAAGCGGAATGGCTGTGGCCAGCTTGCCATCTTGTCCCCATTCCACAGGGATGCCATCAAAAGGTTATGAAAATACTGTGTAGGAGGGAGAAAGGAGGTATCCATCTGCTCCCTTCACTGCAAGGGCCTGCTCCCTGTGTGAGCCTGGACCAGGGAAATCTGCTGAAAACAAACCCTAGGTGCTCTCACAAAGATGTGCCAGAGCAGTCAGGACAGCATACTCTGGTGTGTGCAGGGTCCTGTGTTCCATCAGAGAAGCACCTTTTTAACTCAAAATTAACCTTCTGCTCTGCAACTCGAAGGTTGCTGGGGTAGCTGTGTTCTCTGACCTCTGAGAGTGAGCAGTTTTATACAAATAAATAACCTGTGCACTTCACATACAGCTGCTCCAGCGGCAGTCAGGCAAATAGGCACTCAAACTGCTGCACTGCTGGAGCCCTTTGAAATGAAACTCTCATTATGAAGGCTTTTATCAGCCAAAGAGATAAATTTCACCACTGAAATGACCCCTTTTCATGGTCCCTCCAGCTGCCAGGGACAGGTGAGCAGCACTTTCACCAGCTGACCCTGCAGAAGGCAGGAAGCAGAGCTCACACCACATTTCCATCCATAAGTTACAAGCCCTGAAAGCTTTGGCTGAAGAAGTTCACTCAAATCCCACGGTCCTCCCTCAGAAACAGAGTCAGGTTTTCCATCGAGGGCTGATTCTTCTGATCATCCAGGTAGTGACTGTGTTCCCCAAGGTGATCACCTGCCCCTCCTTGCAGTGTAGCTGCTGCCTTCCCTTCTTACCCCTTTCTCCCACCATCTCCCCTCCAGTTTATCTATGTGGATGTCTCCATTGTCATTCTAAGTCAGATACTAATCTCATCCAACAGCATCTCATTATAATTAGCTCTTAATTGCCACTTAACACAGGGATCGTTTTGGAAGGCCATAACAATTCTTCCTTGAGGAATTATTTGAGTATTAAAAGCTCATTATGTGCCCCTATACACCCTTTGGGTAATGAAAATTATTTCAAGAGGCAAATTTAAAACACTGCTGTGCACACAAGCTCTGCACACAAGATTTATATGGTTTCCTGGAGCACACCAGTCAGTGTGTTTTGCTACCAGTCTCCCTCTGTCCCTCCCTAACACACCGTGTCTGAAAGTCATGTCATGTAACTGAAAGTGGGAACATTTTAAGAAGTACCTGCAAAATGCAAGGGGTTAATGTCACAGTAAAGTTGCATTGCTGCTGCTCTGCTGGAGCTGGTGCCCCCAGCCAGGTGCAGGACATCTGCATTTCAGGCAGACAACACTCAAAGAGCCAAGAGATAAACAGACTGTCAGACAAAACCCATCCTTAGGCACATACAAAGCTTCGGCCAAGACTTCGTTCCTGAACAAGTCAGACTCCTGAGATCTGAAAATAGACAATTTGCCAAATTCTTTCCAAGATCTCCAGGGTTCCCACAGCAGAAGATACAACTGAGTGCCAGTTCACTTTATTTAGTCATCCATCTGTCAGGGCAGCAGTGAGGAGACACAAAGGCCTGACACTGCCCCACCCACACGGTGCCAACAGGCACTTCAATGTCTGTTCATTCAAGGAAAAAAGGAGAGAAGTGCACCTATTGCCTGCTCAGAGGCCACTGCTGCTGTTCTCCTCCCCAATCCCCCTTTGTTTTTTAATTATTCAGGAGATGTCATTATTTTTGGTAGGGCCTGACTGACTGCTGAGCTCAAGTGGCTTCTAGGGAAAACATACAGGCTCTGTGCAGAAATATTGTTTGGAGAAGTGCCCATGATTCACAATCCTTTTGACTAGCAAGTTTCTCCTTTTTGAAACACTTCAACAAGCCTTCAAGGGGGCATGACAGAAGGAGATGCTCAGAAGACACACTCACACCCCCATCCAACCACCTCTTGGGCAGCAGCCCCTCACCAGCAAATAGACCCAGAGGTGAGAACTGCACAAAATTCAGGGTTCCTGGAAACACCTCCTGTAGAATCCAAGCCTGCACAGCCGATTTAAATGAAGAAAAAGTCTGTAACGTGCCTGTTCATTTACTGATGTTTTCATGCCTAAACCTGGTCCTAGGAGAACTTCCAAGAAGCAGTAGGAATATATTCCTAAATGCATTGCACAGCACAGAGAAGTCTTTTGCAACAGAAATAGAGGAATGACTCATTTCCTCTGTAGCTGCTCCGGCATTTCACTCGCACAGGCAGTGGAGCAGCTCCCGGTGCCATGGCAGGAGGAGCCGGGAAACTCAAGAGCAGCTTCCAGCGTGTGTAAACCCAACTGAATTTGGACTTGCCTTCCAAACCAGAGATCCCTGATTGTCCTCTGCTGGAGCACAGGAGACACGTTGGCAAACCGCGCCCGAACACTCCCTCCCTCCATGGGAGTTTTGTGTTTCAGCACTTTAATTTTGCACGGGATTAAACCCTGGAAGAGAGAGCCAAGAGTTGCCCTCTCTGTTGCCCTCCCCTGAAGCAGTAAACACACGGATTTGCCAGTGATTTCAGCTTCAAGTTTCTCTTCTCCCCTACTTGAAACTGAAAGGAGTGGACTGAAATTGCTGAGAAGTAGGATATTGGTTGGACTTTGCTGCTGTTCTTCCTCTTTCTACAGCTATTTGGTTTGGGTCAGTACAGTGAGACTTTTCAAAGCAACTTTTTCACTTTCTCCCCTAGGAATCCATCATAAATTTTTGGTAATTTTTGCTAATTTTTCTTCTTTAATTTGATGGCTGGTAATCTTGGCAGCACAATCTCCATCAAGCCTGTGTGCTCGATTCCTTACATTCCCCTACCCCCCTCCTCGCCCAGATTATCACATGGATGCTGTGGCAGGCATAAAAGCCAATAGAGAATCACAAGTATCATGAAATCACTAACAAACCTTTATCACACCCAGCCCAGCCCAAAGAGATGAGTATTCTCTGTGCAGCTCTGTCCCGTTTTTTCAGGGGTTTGGTTTTTTCTTTTCTTTTTTTTTTTTTTTTTGGAGGGGGTGGAACTCCCAGGGGTGTCAAGAAAAGCAGCCTGTCATTGGAGTACACTGAATTTTCCCAAGTCTCTGAATCAGCGTTGCTATCCTTTAAAAGGAAAAAAACAAGGCTTAACACAGAGCCTGGTACACGATGACATTTGATGCACACACGTTGGTAACAACCTTTAAGCGTTTTGCATAGAAATGTTGCTTAACCACAGGCTGTTTACAGACACAGAACACACCGTTGCCCACAGCTCTGCTGCTGATCTCTTACAAAGCAGCTGCAAATGTGCCAATTCTTGGTTACCTGTTTAAAACTCTGAAGGCACAGGCACAAGAGCAGAGGCAGTCCTTTAATTAGGCATCGCTTGTGTTTGAGAAACCCAGACAGGTCGATCCATGGTCAGCCCTCCACATTCTGCTTATTTTAGAGCTGGGAGCTCCTTCAACCTCTCCGGTGTTCCAAAGCATCAGCAAGCACTGAAGGAGAATCCTTGTGCTTCCAGGGGTCCCAGTCCTTATTCCTTCCTCAGCCACCAGCTTCCTGGTGCTGTCAGCCCAAGGAAAGTGGGGCTGGCTGCTCTTCTGCCAGCTACTGAAATTATGTCACCTCAGGGAAGAATCACCAGGCAGACATTTAAAGAGGTGGCACAAGAAATAAACCTGCCTGGAACAGCAAATTTCCCGTGTCTGAACTCTTTTGGAGCCTTAGGAAAATAGGATGCACAAATAAGACTCCATTCCAGACAGCTTTAACTTGCATTAGCAGTCTTTAATCAGCAATTCACTGCTGACCTTGGCTGCATTACAAGGAGGTATTTGCACAAGGATGGAAGGATTTTAAACAATTTATCCAATGAGTTGGATGCAAACAGGCTTTTCTTTAAACACCAAGCACACAAGTCCTTAGGCCAGTTAATTTTTTGTTAACAGATTTATCACAAAAGGAAAGTTGTGTGTTTTTCTGTTGAATAGGAGCTCAGGCTTCAAACAGAGAAATACTTCAGAGCAAAGATTGAATGGAGACCAGAGGATGGTTACTGCTTTTAAGGAAGCCATTAGAGGTGAAGTTCTAAGTACATTTTCACCATGCCAACTTGGGTGGCTGAGTGTTGACACTAAACGTTGACATTTTCCAGCCTTAGCCACAGTGCCAGCAACTGCTGCCCCTCCCAGCTCCCTGCGAGGTAAAGGCAGGCACAGGGACCCAGAGACAGCCACTTCCAGCCTGGCTTTGATACAACGATTTAAAAGCCCAGGGGCTTGCTGTTACTTCATTAGTAGGGAACAGCAGCACAGGCCCTGTGTGCAGTTGTAGCATCTCACCAAAGCCTAATAAAGCACGGGTAATGTGCTGGCCCATCCCCAGAACTCCTGCTGGCTTCTGCAGGGCTTTCCCCATGTTTAATAAAAGCACGACCTGCACGCTTTGGGACGGAGATGAATCTGTACATGCCATGCTGAAGAGATCACACAGATACTGGGAAATGAAGTCCTTGCTTTTCATTAAGCACCAGAAAGAGCAGATTTGCAGCAACCCAAAACTGGAGCCAAGGAAACAAGAGCTCTGAGCAGGCCAACCACAAACCTCAAGATGCTCCATTTCAGAAGTCAGCAGCACCACAGATGGTGCCAGCCGTGCTCCACTCTCTCTTCTGGCTCTCCTCCACATCCCTCTGCACAACCCCCAAGGCGTGGACTTCCTGCTTTTCCATCCTTTTGCCACTTCAGTCGTCTCCTCCTAAAGAGCACAGAAACCTGCCAATCACAGTTCTGCAGCTGCAGGTAGAAGTTCTGTGACTGAAAATAAGGTAAGAAGGAATTTAAATTTTGAGGCACAGATGGTTTAACACAGTTGTTTATTATTACAGTGAAATATTCAAACAAAACCACCAACTTTTTATGGAAACAATAAAAGTGCAAATGTATTTTGGTATTAAATAGGAAATGAATTTATAAACGTTTCATTAAACCGGGCTGACACTTTGAGTCTATAAACACTTTTAAAAAACCAAAACAATAGCAGCTCAACACTTCAGTTTTATCTTTGGTCTTATGATTAACCAGCAAAAAATAGTTGTACCAGGAATGTCCACTACAAACAGACACGTAAAATTTACATTACTCTGCGGAGATTCAAAATCAAAAGAAGAATGTTTGCAAGATATTTGGTCAGATAAAATATAAAGCCTTTGAGAAATACACAGCATTTTTCAATACAAAATGAAATCACATATATGAATTTTGGTACTGTAAATGAACTTAATTCTCTTGCAGGTGTGACTCCTCTTCCCAATCAATGTTCAATAAAAACAACTTCATTTGCACAATCTTTGCAAAATTAGGTTGCAGGTAAGAGAACCAAGAGCCCACACTATTGCTAAATAACATGCTCTTTTTTTCTGTGTTTGTGTTTCTGTTTACACACACACAGGCAACCCCACTGAATCCATGGTACATTATAACAGCTACAGCCTCAGCAAACAGGTATTCATAACCCTGTTGTGTATCCATGGGCTGGGAAAGGAGGAAGAAGGCAAAAGGCCCACAGGATTACTCATATGGGTCAAGTTCTCCGTGCAGCTCCCTGCAGATAAGGCCCTGTAACAGCTCCAGCACACAGCAGGCACCAGTGCTGTTGTATTTCTGTGGAATAAGATGAGTACTGTAACAGAAACCCCACTTCTGTCAGCTCCTTTTGTCAGTTGTACTCATGAATGCATGCTTTAGAACAGATGAGGAGAACACAGTTAATATCTCAGTTGTACTGAGCCACCAAGGGCACACACACTGCCCCATGGCAGGATGGCCCCTCGCTTCAAGGAGGCTCACCCAAGCTTAAGGTGAAAGCAAACCCATGCATTTTCTCCATCATGAACTCAAAACATGCCTTGCTGAGCAAAAACTCACACTGAAGATCTGCCTGCACAGCTAATGAACTGAGGGTTTGCCTCACTTTTTATCCTGATGGATTCACCTGCTTTGGAAACATTGTCAAAGCAAAACCCGCTCAAATCTCTTGCTTTCAATAGTTCCCCTCCAATTTGACCCCATGTCCTTTGGCTTGTTTGCAGAGCATCTTCACTCAGAGTTTCCACCATCCCCACTCAGCCCTCAGCCCAACTTTCACTTTCTATACTATTTACATTATCCACCATCTCTTCTTGTGCATTTTCCAATGCAACTCTCTCCTCCTGACCTAACTACATTTTAATGAGAAAGTCCTTACCAAGTCCATTACAGGTTTCCATGGATTGTGGCAATACTAAACAAATGTACCTCCCTTTGCAGAGAAAAGATCCCTTTTCAGAGGCAGGGCTGCAGTGACAGACAGACAGCTGACTGAAGTGGTCATAATGCCAATTAACAGCTCAAGGGTTTTCATGTCAAGAGTTCAGGCAGCCACAATCCCCTGGGCTGGCCATCTAGCTCTTCTTTGGGCAAAAGGTTGAATGGCTTTGACTGCAGAACTGCATCTTATTTTAAATACCAAGAAACACATGCCTGCAAAAATAGTACATATCATGGTCTGCTACCAAAAAAAAACCCCAAACATACCAGAAACACCAATGTAGCTGACTTAGCCTTAAATACCATGTGCAAAGAACATTTGATCAATACTACCTATAAATACACTATTTGTATTTCTAGAAAGAAGCACAGTGCTTCGAATACAAAAATAACCCAGCTTGTGGGTGAGACCTATGCCATAATTACCTGAAAATAAGACTGCAAGAGCAGTTAAAAAAATAGACAGAAGTAAGCAAACATCTGCCTAGGGAGTGTTTCCATTTAGAAAAATAGATTTGTATAAAGCTTAATAGATTTTGAAAATGTTTGTTTTATGCTGATGCACAGAACTGTGAATAAGGCACACCAACACATCAGGGAGAGGAAGAGCAGGTGAGTAACTTCAAGTTATCCTAAAGCTTCCCAGAAGTTCCACTTGGTCCTTCACAATTCATTTGAGAGTGCTCACTCAGGACACAGCACAGCAGGTAATAAGGCACATGCTCAGCTTCCTGAGCACCAGCAATTCAGCAACACATTCTGGGACTTAATGCATCAAATACTTGAGCAGGTAACCAAATAAAGCAAGGACTTGATATTCTGAATTTTCTGACACCCTGGCAGACCTGCACTGGGAGCTAAGGCCACTTGCAAACCTGGCTGCATTACAACTCAACAGGCTATTCCAGCAACTGGGACATAACCAGACAACAAATGGCAATTATCTGCCTGATATTTATACTTAGAGGACACCAGAATCTGTAGCCTAAGAGTGCCACTGTACCACAAATCCTAATTCTTCACGAATAAATAATTCTGAAGTACCCTGAAGTATTTTACTTCCCTCTTCCCGTAATAAAATAACAATTTGCTATAGTACAGCACTAGAAAATCCCAACATGGCTTCTTGGTTCAAACACTGACACAATCAAATGACTGGTTAGGCAGTCATCCAAAAATCCCACCAAACTCCTACCAGGGAGCAGGAGGGTGCAGCAGTGAGCTTATGGCACTGAGATTGGGACTGGTTTAAAGTTTGTTCCAAAATATAATACAGAATTTCTTATTTTGTTGTTGGTCCTTGAGGTAAAGCATATTCTAAGAAAATAATACTTGCATACAGAAACAATTAATAAAATTCAACTAGAACTCAAACAAATGAACCTCAGAGTATTTCTTTAAAAGGTTTTCCTTGGGATAATTTAAACACCACTCTTTAACAAAATACTAATGCCTCCTCAATAGCAATATTTAGTGCAGCCAATTATCCTAAAAATAAGGCCTTTGTAAAAATAAAGTGCTATTTGTTTCCTTCTATTTGCATTTCAATCCTTCAGTATAACCTTCACTTGAACACAAATGTGAAACTAGATTCTTCATCCTGTTACCAGAGCAGTCCCTCAGGTTTACATTAACATGTGTTACATTTCTATTTCGCACAATGTGCTCAATTACCCAGGAAATTTAAAGCTCGGCACTGAGCATTTCAAACACCACACCCATGCTCTAGTGCTCATCACGTTTTAAGAACATCTTGGTACATTGATGGGGGGGTTGTTTGCACTTAGAAGATTTTTAAATCCCAAATGGATTTTGCATCATAAAATCTCAGAAAAAGCTCAGTTTTGCCACTACGACAAAAAGTTAACAGGGATTTCTAAAAATGTCAGTTTGAGCCTTTTAGTTTGCAAACTGTCGACTGAAGGCAACACTTGACGACTAAGGCATTTCCCCAGAAATGTCAACGTTTTCCCACATACAACCAAGGAGATTAAGGAACGAGAATCACAACTGCAGAAAGTCTTGGCCTTGTCCTCTCAGGTCAGGAACAAAACCACAGAAGCACTTCAGTCCCACCATCCTCAGGCAGATGTGGCTCCTGAGGCAGCAGCGGGCTGGGAGTGTGCCATGCCCCGGGAGTGTGCCATGCCCCGGAGTGCCCGCGGTGACAGCAGCTCACTGTCCCGGGGGCTCCTGCTTGGCCTCAGCGATGTGCCGGCACGGGGTGGGCTGCAAGTACCGGGGGCTGCTGTACATCCTGATGATGTGCGGGGCCTGGATCCAGGTGCTGATCAGCTGGAAGGCTACAAGGTCCAGCGTGGGCCCGTCGAAGGCAGACAGCAAATTCACGGGGGCCGCTTCCTTGAGGAAGCGGGGCAGCGCCACGGCCTCGGGGATGCTGGCGTTGCCCAGGAAGAAATCCATCAGCAGCTGCTTGCGCAGGCAGTCCCTGAGGTACAGCACCAGGTCCTCCAGCCGCTCCACCAGGAACCGCTCATCCCAGGCCTCCAAGGGCCCCTGCAGCAGCAGGGAGAAAAGGGCCGTCTTCAGGACGTAGGAGGAAAGCACTCGGCCCCACTGGGAGCACAAGGGCTCCTCCAGGCCGTGCCTGCGGAGGTCCCGCAGGCCCTTGAGGATCTGCAGGCACTTGAGGTGGCAGGAGGAGGCCGGGGCCTGCTCCTTCAGCCAGCCCAGCAGCCGCTGCTCCTGCCGCGACGCGTTGAGGCCCCAGAGCGCCTCGGGGGCCGCGGAGCCGCGGGGGCCCTCGGGCGGCAGGGCCGTGAGGTAGAGCGCGTCGCCGAGAGGGATGGCTGGGATGAGGCGCACGGCCATGGAGATGTGGCAGCAGACGTAGTCGGAGCAGGGCAGGATGTGCAGCGTGGGCGGGTGCCCGGGGCAGGCCGAGAGGCTGATGCGGCAGCGCTCCTGCAGCCGGTACCGCACGGCGCCCAGGCACCGCTGCAGATGGCCCTGGAACCAGCGCAGCACCAGCCCCGAGGAGAGGTGGCTGCGGCCCTGCAGCTCCACGCAGAAGCCCTCGGAAAAGGGCCGGCAGCGTCGTGTCCAGCCGTCCCTCGCCCGCAAGCCGCACACGAAGGCGCCGCATGGCCCCAGCCCGTCGGCACCGCGTGGCTGCGGCTCCAGGTGCGGCGGCAGCCGCAGGGGCACCAGGATGTCGAAGCAGTCTGGGCTCCGCACCTTGTGCTGCTCGTAGGCGCTGCCGATGCGCACGAAGTCCCCGCGCAGGCTGAGGGCCAGCGGGCCGGGCTGCAGCCCCTGCGCCTTGGCTGCGCGCACCAGCTCGGCCACCACCCGGCCCACGTGCGCCTTGCTGTGCCCCAGCACGTGGGGGGACACCCGCAGCTGCCGCGCGTGGAACCGCTCCAGGGCTCCGCGCCGCGCCCCCGCCGCCCACCGCGCCCCG
>JACBWW010000025.1:12299582-12327657 GCA_020086605.1 Lanius collurio | reverse complement strand
TCACCCATTGTTTAAATCGATGTTATCTAAACACTCACTCCAGAATGTCTCATATACAGGATATCCTGCTCACTAAATAAGGAATAATGGTATTCTTAAACAAGTTGAGCTAAAAATGGATATCCCAGTATACACGGCCTGCATGATAGCTCTGGGGGAGATTTGCAGAGGCAAAAGAAAGCAGTGTGTTAGAGCATCCATTGAAGTTTCTCCACAGCTGGCAGTATTTCATACATCTGTTCTGACTGATCTGTTCATGCTACAGTACACCAGCCATGGGCAGAGACGTGGGCAGAGCCCACCATCCGAGGGGGCAGAAGGAAGTGGTAGAAAGACAGAAGGCAGGAACAGGGGATGCTCTTTGTCTGATGCTTTTGTGTTCTACCTGAGACACACTCCTGACATTTCCTCCCAGCTATCCCAGGCTGGTGTCTGCCCTGCTGAACCAGAGCTGCACAGACTCTGCTGCAGGTGCAGGAGGAAGTCTCTGGGGATCCCTTCCTGCACCAGTGCCGTACAGCTGCTTTTCTCCAGCTTTTTAAATGCACTAATGAACAGTCTATAGCAGAAAAGTACAAGAATTGATTGCAAAAAAATACAAGCCTGAATGGTCCCTCACTTGACTTCATGTCCCAGTCATTACTCTTCTAATGATTTCCTCTGAGAGCAAAGCTGTCAGCACATGTCCTCCCCAGCCCACTGGATGGTCCAGCCAAGGAGATGCCACGATCAAAATAAACATCCTTTGCCTGCCATTCCTCTGACTCCCAGATTTTATGGGATACTATTAACTACAACACAAACCAACAGCATCAGACAGACATAAATCCATTTTTTATTGTGGACTAATGAATCTCTGCCAGTCACAGCAGGAGGGGATGGGAAAACAGGAGAGGGTGTCTTGCTACCACAAACAGCTGAGGGAGCCAAACCTGCAGAGCAGTACATGGACATGGAGGAGTTTGGGGAGTAGGGGTGTTACTGCACATGCACTCTTAAAGTATTTTCTGTTTACTAAGTCAGATGTGCTTGCCACCTCTGCCAGTCTGTTTGCTCACTAACTACCAGCAGGGAGTAGCACTTCTTACTCCAGGAGCCTGCAAGCAGACCAGGTTGCTATAAACCACACACAGCCCAATACAGGATTTCCCTTTGTACAAGGATGGCTTCCTGAGTAATTCATACAACAACCTCTTGTCCAAGCCTGTCCTTATCACAAACAGAAATGCCCTGGCTCTGTGCTGGTGATCAGTACCAGCATCAGCTGGTTCATTTCTAGCTTGTCCCATACCATTTGAAAACCCTCAAGGATTACTTTTTTGCATAGAAACTTGTTTGAGCAGGGCATTTATACTTACCCATGACATGTCATTCAGGAAGACACACCTATGTGTTTCCAGCTAAGCAATGAACAAACCCCAGCCCATCTGCATCAATGTCATTGGCACGCTGAGATCTGTCTGACGAGCTGTGGGTGTGGCACTCTGCTGTCCCATGGTTTCCATGAAGCTGAAGTGGCTCATGTTGTGAAGAATTCCAACTACAGCATCATGAAAAGGAAACTCCTTTCAGCAAAGAGAGTGCAGGTACAGAGCCATCACACACAAGGGTGAGCAGCAGTAATGGTGAATGTTTCTCACATTGAGAATGCAAACATGAAAACTCTCCAGTCAAGGCTGAAAACCTTGCACTTGCTCTTCAAGTTCAGTATTTGATGTAACCCACATTTGAATGACAACAGTCACAGCCTCCAGTGCTGTATCTAAACACTGAGCCAACAAGCCCTGCTAACTCTCCTAGGGCAGCAGAGGAGGTGATCATGCTGTGCTGGTGACAACACCCCAGCGTGTCACCTTCATGCAGGAGCCTCCTCAGCCTTCCCTTTCCCTGCCAGCCCCAGGGCTCAGCAGATGTTGTGGGTCTGACAACCCCTACTATGGAATCCCCAGGTTTAAAAAGCACCAGATAGAGCTAAACCTTGCTCGTGCTTGTGTTAAAATAGTTTCACAAAAACCAGTTTACCAGCAGTGCTTATGTCTGAGAGCAGGCTCTGAGTGAATGGCACATCACCCACTCCCTGAGGCAGCAGAGCTACACAGTAAAGCAGCACACACTGATAGGTACTTGCACAGCCACTTCCACTACCCCATCAATAATGACAGTCAATTGTCATGATAATACTTCCATTTGTAATTTGTTACCTCTGGAGCAGACTTTGGTTCTGTGTGTAGCTCCCTGAAGCAAGGCCCTGCTGGGTAAGGGGCACAGCTGGACTTGCCAATGACCACATGTTTCAAATAAGCAACACCTTATAAAATTATTTTAGAAGCCAAGGAAAGCAAAGCCCACAGAAAATCAGACCAAACTTACGTCCAAGAATGCAAAGAAAAATGAAACACCTAAAATCCACTTAAGAAGTTGTTTGATTTAAGGCAAATACAGATGGGTAGTGCCTATGACTTCTGAAACCTCATAGCATGCATGTCTAAACACAGGGGTGGTAAGCAGGGCCATGGGTGCAGCTTCAGAGACCAAATGGACTTTGATCCACTTTGGATTCTTTCTCCCTAACAACAAACAAACAAAAGAAAGCAAACAAAAACAGATACTGAATCAAGTCTGTGCTGGTGTGCTGTAGCAACTTCAGATCATTGACTGTTTGTATGAGAAGCAGATTAATATCTTGGTATGTGAGAGAACTCAGGAATGAGTAAGTGTTGCCTTAGATGAACAGGGTGAACATTGAGTAAGAGCAGAGTGTGGCATAATAATTGCCAGATGCAGGAAAATTTATCATTGGTTTTACAATGTGGATGAATATTCTCTAGGAAATCCCTGCAAACTTCTCTTGGTTTTTATACTGTTTTCATAACACATGCAGGTCATGTGTGTAATTTGTTCTATAAGTTTCTCTTGGCTGTGATAATAAGGCTGTTTGGGATTAGGTTTTTTGAGGTTTTTTAGTAAATCAGAAAGACAAATGTGTTAAGAGTTCTGCTGATTATTCCTCACACACTACAGGTCAGCCTGGAATTAGCAGTCAGTATGAGATGACACATGGAGGGTGTATCATAACATCATCTAAAAGCAAAGGCTGTAGCAGCATTACATGTATTTTGGTAATAAAGGAAATAAAGAGGGAAGAATATAACCATGAATTGTCTTGTTAGTAGGAAAGTCATAGAAAACAACACCCAGGGCTTTCACCACTGGCTCTGGTGAGTTATTTCTGTTTGAATACCAAGTCTGTGGAGAATGGTGAGTCAGTTGGAAAGAAAGAATGAACCACCAGGTCACTCCAAAGCAGTGGCTTCTTGTAAGTATTTTTATCCCAAGAGTTTGCAACGTCATATCCAAGCAATGGACCACAGGAGTCCAGGTAGCTGCTCAGCAGTTATGAACTGCCAGCAATACAAGCTGAAAACCAGGCCACACTTTTTCCATCCTGTCCATGGGAAAATCCCAAATGGAGCAGCAATCCCCAGGAAAGCTTCAAGAATACTCACACCAGCTTACCAGGATAAATCCTTCTCTTGCTGGTCATCAGCCTGAAACATCCAGTGAGCATTGGAATGTGTGTCACATCTGCTGGAGAGGACCATCTGTTCCAGCTTATGCTGAACTAGTGCTCTGTGCTGCAAGTCTCTGCATTTATGACAAATGATAAGCAAACACAGCCAGCCACAAAGTCTGTGTATAAACACATGTATCTGTCATCTTCCTCTGCAAGGCTTGGCTCCCTGAGAAGGCAGAACTGATTCTCATGCATAATCCTTCTAAGCATATGCCCCATGTCTTACAAGATTCTCACATTTTGTGTAAACAATAGCACTTGTGTCACTTAAAACTGAGACATAATTATTCTTCATTAGCAAGTATTGATGCAATATTTGGGTGGGAGGAATTGAAAAGCAGTCAGTTATTAATTAAAAAAATCACATTTCAACCACATCCAAAGTCTTCTTCAACCACCTTCGAAGTATTCAAGTAAACAGCATTTTTCCTGCCAAAGTCAGAACAATGAAAGCTGACAAGATGAGATGTGGAAGACAGCTCCTCATCTGTCACTAGCACTTAGCTTTCCAGGTCAGGGCTGGAATCAGGCTATTAAGCTACACTTACAGAATAATCTCACCAGTGATTTTAAGTCCTGCTGCTGTTCTTTTGCTGGATAAAAAACCCACACAGAAGAAGCAAGGTCAGCACATTTTCACATACCAGGAGTGCTGTATAGTTAGTACAGTTATACAGCCACAAGGGAGATTCAGCTCCTCTCAAACTTCCAGTGTATTTTGGCCACAGACCTGGCAGGTGGTCACAGACAAGTCCCTAAAGCCTCCAAGGAGTTTAACAGGGAACATCCAATTATCCCCACTGCTCTTGGCCTCAGAGTTAAGCATAAACTTACATCTCCAGCAGACTTGCATTAGTGGCCTTCTCTTAGGCCACTCTAAAGCAAAGTCCCTTTCTCATGGGGAGGCTGCAGGCTGGTAGAGGACAGACCTTTGTTAAACATGACACTGTCACTCCTGAGAGGAGAGTGGGCTCTGCCTGCCCTGGGATCCACAGCACGGGGACACTTGGGATGACACACCTGGAGTGCAAAGGCTCCTCTGTTCTGTCATTTGGGCATCAGTGCTGGGAAATCAAGTTGTGTGTGTTCTTCCTCCTTAGAAGCTGGGTGCCACCTCTGGAGCACGGTTGTGCCCCACAGCGGGGAGGAAGCAATCTATCATCAGCAAGATGAAAGACAGCCCTAAATTACACATAGGCTGCTGCTTAAAAAGGAAGCTCACTTTAATGCAGAGACAGCAACAAAGATCAGCAGGACTGAGTCATCTGCCTTGACACTGCATGTCTGTCTGTGCCTATAAGCAAAGACTTTTCACTCCACTGAACTTTTTATCCATTTACATACACTTATCAGCCTCTGACTATGCAGGTGCCCTCAAGCCACATGCTTGGGATAAATTCTTGACAGCTTGCTAAAACACTGCTGGCAGAACTTGTCTTCAAAATGAACTGCAAGAAAATTCAAATCCCCCTCACCCACTGCTGCTTCTGCTCTGACCTGGACAGCCCAGGCAGGTGACTGGCCAGCAGCCACAGAGAAAGCAGAAAAGCACTTTTAGCACCAGAAATAATCATTTTATTACAGTCTAGAAAAGGTATTTTAAATATGAAAACCACCCACTATATGTATCAATTGCTTTCATTAATATCTTGGTATACACAAGTCCACCTGTACCATAAAATCAATAAATCCATCTGTCCTAGGCACAAGTGACATTGAAAAACAAATCAATGACATGCAAACAGTTGAGTGGAAAATACCTGCAAGGAAAGAAGACATATGAAGCCTGAAGTCTAAAACAGACCATCAGAGTGTCAAGGTGGTCACTAGATACATCCCTTCCTTTCCTCTGTGCCAGTTCAGGAACCAGGCATTGCAAGGAGAGCTAATCTGAACGATCTAACAGTTGCCTAAAACTACTCAGAGTATTTACCAAGAGAGTGGAGGCAAACTCTTCTCCATGATGCTACCTGGCATGACAAGCAGCAGCAATGACAGTCTTGGGAGGTTCAGGATAGATATCAGAAAAAAAATTGTCACTAGTAGGGTAATGCAGGACCAGAACAGGCTGCCCATGGAGGCTGTGAAATTTCTGTCCTTGGAGGTTTTCATCCCATCTGGAAAAAATTATAGCTGACCTGCTTTAGTGCTGGCCACAGTCCTGCTTCCAGCAGGAGGCTGGACAAGATGACCTCCCGAGCTCTTTTCCAAGTAACACTGTGTGGCTGCTGGGCTCCCATCAGAGTATCCTCTACTTCCAGCTAAGAACAAGCAGCAGGAAGGGCAGTGCCACGGCCAGAGTTTGTGAGACAATTCAGAACCAAACCCTCCATTTGTTGAAGTGTCAGCACAGGTGCATTAATCTGCATTCTAACAGAACAGAACAGAACACTGCTGCTGCATTGCTGGACACAGAGGTACCACCCCTGCTCTGGTGAGGGCTGGGTTCTGCTCTGCACTGTAGCATAAGGTGGTACTTCTCAAAAACACTTGAAGTGAGCAGGAGGTTGCATTTTTTGAAAGCACCTACCTGGACTTTTCCTTGGAATACAGTTAAGTTCTTTTAGAAATACATTACCCACTGAACCTGAACTGTTAATTCATTTACTCAACATTAGATTAGCCCCACAACTCTAAAATAAAAAGAGTATCAGCAAGGGTTCTCCAACACAAGCTAAGTTCTGCCACTTTGGAAGTACAACTGCAAAGGTGCTGTCATTCTCCTAAACCCATTCAGATTTTTCATGTCAGACACAATGAAAACTGAAGTAACAAATAGAAAAATGGTTATAGCTTTAAACAATCTCCTCCCTTATGACACACATTCCTCCTTAAATTGGCCAATATTTTTGCCTTAGCCCTTTAAGCTTCCCAAGCTATAAAATACATGCAGAATTCAATGCAAGTGACATGCCACAGCTCCGAAGCTAGTGACAAAAAATGACTGGCATTTGAAATTATGTCTTTCCTAAAGTCCAGACACAAGGCAGATGTGAATAGATTAAATAGCTCCTGTAGTACTAAGAACAAACAGAGATGAAGAATCCATGTCATCCTCGGGACAGGGACCGTATGGCATATCCTCAGCTGATCTGTGGGCTCAAGTGAGCCACACAGATTTACTCCAGACAAAAAAGTCCAACACAGACAATGATTTAGCTCTCTGCCAAACAATCCTGTGAGTCTCATTTTACATAATTTGCATCATAAATCACAGAACATAGACTGGTTTGGGGTGGAAAGGACCTTAAAGCTCATCTCATTCCACAGCTCCCTGCCATGGGCAGGGACACCTTCTGCTATCCCAGGTAGTTCCAAGCCCTGTCCAGCCTGGCCCTGGACACTGCCAGGGATGGGGCAGCCACAGCTTCTGTGGGAACCTGTGTCAGGCCCTCCCCACCCTCACAGAGAAGAATTTCTCTCTTCTATCTAATCTAAACCTGCCCTCTATCAACATAAAGCCATAAACCCTTGTCCTATCACTCCATGCCCTTCACAAAAGTCTGTCCAGCTTCTGTCAGCATCACCTCATTAATCCCAGCCACGGGGATTTGATTTCTGCCTGGCTGCTGCTGAAACGTGTCCTGGCACAGCCAGAGCTGCACGTCTGGGGCATCACACGTGCCTTCTGCAGTGCCTGCAGACAGTGCAGAGACCATGACACCGTGTCCCTCCCTCCAAGCACCAGCACTGCCTTCAGCTCTGACTCAGAGCGGCCCTGGGAAACAGGGGCAGCTCATCCTCAGCACTGACTGCAGGAGAAACCAGCAGGAGGTGAGCTGCTGATCCAGGAGCAGGTAACAGCCCTAAAGCCCTGCCCACACACAGATGGGCACCTGCTGCTCCTCCTCACTGAGAAATACAAGTGCTTCTGCAGGAGAAAATCGGGATCAAGCCCTGCCTTATCCCTGGAGCTGGAGAAGACCTCATTACTGAGAGGGGAAGGATTTAATCCCACTGCATATTACAAAACCTAAATTACGTGTGTATTTTATCATTTACAGGGAAGACCCTGTCATCTCCCCCCCTCTCCATTCTGAAAATGCAGCATTCCACAGCCTTTCTCTGATCCAAGCTCCTCTTCCTCTGTCAACATGACCAGAGTTCACTGAGGATCACCATCATAACAGACTTGTATAAGCTATATACTTTGGCCTCTGCCTGCCATTAACCCCTGCTGGGATGGCTGGTATTACTCATCTTAGTTCTGTCTCAACATAAAAAAGTAACTACAGTCTAGCAGCAGCTGTACAAGAGAATTGTACAGAACTAAGCCCTTCTTGTTCTTTTGTAACCTTTTACCACTTTTTTTAGTCTTTTGAAATCTGAAACAGGTTTTTAAACAAAAAAAAAGTTCCTTTTTCATGAGAAAAAATGAAAAGCAACTCTAATTTCTATGTAAAATACCAAAAAAAAAAAAAAAAGAGTAAACTGCCAGTGAGCAGGGAAATGCACAAGCTTTGGAATGGCAGAACAGCCCACTCATACTTTAATGGATGGGGAGAAATCTGCTGCTCCATTAAAGAAGGAACAAATCCTGCTCAGAAGCATAAAGCAGATTTGATCTCCCAGTTCACATTTCATGCTTGCAGCTGGAGACAGCTTGACTGTCTGACACCCTTCTCCAATGTGCAGGATGTGTTCAGCTGCTGAGGACAAAGAACTCTCTGTGAGCACTTTCAATTACAGCAGATATGACCAAACACAGGCCTCACATGGCAATTTCTTGCTATGTGATGTTCCCAGCCCCTGGCCAAACAAAGTACATTAAACATGAGATTTGTCTCTTAACAATTGTTTCCCCAAGTGAGCAGTGTGTGATGGCCTTGAGGGCCACCCACACCTTGGACATGAACATGAACGTGTCTGTCACTGTGACAGAAGCCAATCCCAGCACTGCTGACCACCCCCTGATGCAGACACCTTCAGAGAAGCTCTGCAGCCACAGCCTTGGATAACAGCAGGCTTCAGCTGAGTACCAGCTCTCCAGGAAAGCCCCACGGATGCCTTGTGCAGCTTTCAGTCCTGGTGTAATGGCTAAAAGAGCAGGAAGTGTCTGGCTCAGTTTATGTCACCACTGTATGTGTGGGCATGCAGTGTGTGGCTTTGAGTCAAACACACCATGCCCTGCCCTCCCTCTCCTGCAATAATGGACTGATAAAAGATACCATGCCATGGTGCCCCTGGTATGAAAGAATTTACAATGGACTATTCATCAAGCAATCATTTTTCCTTTTTTTACTCAATTATTAAAGCTCCTGACTTACACAACTGCACTGCACAGGCTTCCAGCACCACTTGTTACCCCTTTAACCACTTTAGTTAATCATTCTTTTGTGCTGATTCCTCTCTCCTCCAAATTACCTGGGGATTTTCCACATGCATATTGAATACTTTAGAGAAATTAAGGCAAGAAATCTGCTAGATGTAACTTTTGTTCAGAGAAATGGTCAAATTAAGGAAGATATTGCATTAGTGTAATAGGATGCACCTTTAGTAAATTTGAGTTTTCACACACACTGCTCACAACTGTCTGGGGCTAACGCAAGTAAAATGAGACTCCCTTAGAGTTATTTTCTGATTATGCAGTCCCTGAAAATCTGTGCTTTAGCTTTGAGTTCCTCTAGACAAGTTATTCCAGTGGGTGTGCAAACCAGCCACAGACAGAGAACCAAATGCTACTTTGATTGAACAAAGTAAATAACATCAGTTTGAGTCTAACAAGGTGACACTTGCAACAGTTTGATAGAAATTATTTTTAAAGAACACACAAAGTGACAGTCTCAACAAAATCTCACAGCAGCTGCTCTATATTGAGATTTAACCTTCTGCCTAAGCTCCTTCACCAAAAACAAAAAAGGGTAAATAATCCTCTTTAAGAAGCCTTTCACATCAAATCACACACCAGCCAGCACCCACAAACACTAACAGAGCTACCAAAAAAGGCAGGCTCAGGTGTACCTGGATTAAATGCTGTCTGAAGCAAAGTAAGATAAAGAGAAGCTTGAAAGCTCTCCACAGTGCTCAAAATTGCTCTCTCCACCTGCTTTATGGCAGGGATCAATTCCTTACACACACACTCAGGTAAAAAAAAAAAGCAAACCAAACAAGCCCAAGCAAATACCAAAAAAAAACCAACAACAAAAAAATCCACAGTGTAACAAAGAACAACACAGTAAGTAAAATTCTATTTAAAGAATTCAGAACTGTGCCTGAAAAAACCCCATCCCAAAACAGAAAGAAGTCCTTAAGTAAAACTGGTCTTATAATTCCAATTTTTATTCAAGATGGACTGAAAATAAATACTTACTATTACTTCACTTGCCCTGAAAACAGAACAAATATTCTTCTTTGTCAGTATTAACCATTTTAAAATGAGCTGATGTGCTCCAGCTTATTTCAAGTACACATAAATTTGAAGGCAACAGAGAATGTATTTACCATTTTTATGTGTGCATCCATACACAAATACTGTATATATAGATCATGTATATACATATTTTGCTGCCACCTTGTGAACAGTCTCTGAACAGGGAGGTTTGGTTCATACAGACTCAATTCTGCCACCTTTATTCACATTTAGCTCAACTGACTTTAATCTAGATACTTTTTAAATGGGTACTCAATGTGACAAAGGATGGCTGAATCAAGTGCTTAGTGCAGAAAAATGTAAAAGGCTGAATAAAATAGCTGAGTCTTCCACCATTTCCACACACTTTTGTGTCAGAGTTTATTGCCACAACTATTATGCAAAATATAGCTAAATTCGTTCTGATAAATATATTGCAGCTTTGCATCCAAGTTGTATGGCTGTCTTCAGAACAGAATAAGCTGGTGCCTGTAAAAAGAATAAAGGATTAAATACATCTACTAAAGTGATGCATTGCTTGAAGCAGATTGTGATAAGGAATAGTAATCAATATTTTTAAAAAATCAAAGTAAAAACACACACATGTCCCCCCAGAAAACCCCACCTGCATTTGCAGTCTAATCTATCATAGAGAAAACAAAATTCAGATTTATCAACTCTGCAGAATATTTCCATTTCTCGACAAGTTAAGTTAAGAAAAACAGAAGTTACACATTCCTCACAGAGTTTCCAAGTGAACACAGAATTTAGTTCAGTATTTCACACTTCCTAATAGGATGATGCCTGCAGTTCCCAGCTGTGTGGATAGCACCTATTAGCCTCATCTTCAAAAAAAATTAATCTGAACTGAAATTAAAAGAAAATCTAAAAAATTGCAGAGGATACCTTTAAGGAAAATAATCAGAACACTCACACTTGACATGAATTCCAACAGATTCAGTTCTGATCTAAAACAATAAAAGTTACAACATGCAGGACTTTCCTACATGTATCTTTGGGAAAGAGCATCAAGAGCCTTATTTTGTGCCTCTCAAGGACCCACCCCCCAGTCCCTAGGTGAGGAAGGTAAGAGCAGCACCCCTACATCCTGACAGCACCCAGTAGCCCACGTTCCACTCACAGCTTCTGCATCGTGCTCAAGGCCAACGTCGTGGTGCTCCTGCTCCTCGTCCCGGAACTGCTTTATTACCTTCCAAAACAGCAGTTACTGAGTCTTCCTTGCAGAGAAATCAAGGCAGCCAGTACACAAAACTAGGTGCTCTTGTCCATTGTGTGCACCATGGCAAGCCAGGGTCTCTCAAAAACTTCTCTGGGCAGCTGGGCACTGCCCCTGCCCAACAGCTTCACACTGCTTTTGGTTTCCTCACTAGTTCTCCTCCTATTGGCACTGTGAATAAACTCACTGCCTGGATTTATCTCTTTATTTTGTGCCATCTCTACCTATTACACTGTATCACTGTCCTCAGGGGTGGTATTTCCCTGGTGCACCCCAGCACAACCCCAGTTACATCAGACACAATTTCTGGAACAGCAGGATACATTGGAATAATCAGATTTTGCCACATTTCCACCATGCACAACTGAACACACTGGCAGGCAGCAAGGCTGGAAATGAACCAGCTCCCTGTGCTGCCTGGGGAAACAGCTCAGTCTCCTACAAACACCCTCCAGGAACGTGTCCCAATTTGATACCTAAAATGCTTGGGAATTTATTTTCTCACAGAGCTGACAAAATCAGCTCCTCCCACACTCTGAGCAGCACCCAGGACTAGAACATGAACAGGGTGCTGGCTGGTGCAGTGGAGGCAAACCCTTCCTGGGGTGCATCAGACACAGCGTGGGCAGAGGGGCTGGAGAGGGGGTCACCCTGAGCTCACCCTGAGCACCCTGTACAGCTCTGGGCCCCACAGGTTAAGGAGCACATGTAGGTACTTGAATGCCTTCAGGGGAGGGCAACACAGCCCTGTGCAATCATATTTCCTACTTTTGTTTCCCCTCCAGACCCTTCAATTAAAATTAATCAAACTTAAAGCATAAATCTCCCACTCAAAAAGGAAACACTGCATTACTGAGAGCATGATGAAGATAATCCAACATATGTTTTAATTTTGGTGCTTGATCAATTTACTGAAGGAAAAAGCATCCTTCTATTTTAATAGTTTCTGTTGACTTCAGCATTCTAAGTGACAGAACAAAAAGATCTATGGTAAATTCTAAAAGTATATTATTTTTAAAACACAAAATCACATCAGAACATTCATTCAATTTGTTAAACTACTTTTCACAAAGTCATGGTTAAATACCTGCAATAGTTCTTTGTACTTTTCTGGATCCTCTTCTATCAGAGTTCGGATCTGGTTGTTGTAGTGCTCTGAGATAGTCTCTTCCACAGCCACTGTGCAAGCCATGGCACCCTTCCTTCCCAGCAAAGCACTTCCAGCCCCTGGGAGTGGGTACCAGACACGTGAATACAATGAAATCTGAAGAAATACAAATCATTTAACACAACTGAAGACTTCACAAAACAACAACAATACTCATTGTACAAACTCACCTAAAACAAAACCTGCTACATTCCAGAAAGGCAATAAAACAGTAGGTCGAACTCTGTATGCAACCATGAGCTCATTGAACTTTTTCAGGTGGTCTTTTTCTTGATTCCACATTTGCTGCAAAAGAGCCAGATCACAGTGAAGCATAAAACCCCAAGAGATAAACATTTCCAATAAAACTGATAACACCCCAAACAGCTCAGGCCACACATGCTGTGATAGCTGAGGCAATTCTACAGCACTGTAACATCACAGCAAAAAGGGTGCAGAAGGACAGATGCAGCTCCTTATCAAAAGGGCAGACAAGGATTTGCAACATCTGCAAAACAGAACAACACCACAGTAAGTGCAGCACCGGCAACTTCCTTACCAAACACCCCCCTCGCTTCTCATAAACGCACACGTTCAGACGTGCTTAGAAAAAACACGGACAGCAATCTTGCCATGAAGGCTGCGACCGTTCACCGCCATCCGGCCGCTGTTCATCAAACGCAAACGACACAGAAGCCCGGGGGCGGCCCCGAGCAGCGCTCACCTGGATGACGGGCCCCACGCTGGCCCTGCCCAGCACGGCCATCTGCCCCGCATAGATGCGGTTCGCCCCGTACTCCCCCGCATGGTCCACGCGGATGATGCGGTCTATGAGGGGCTTGTTGACGCCCTCCTGCGCCCCCCGCGTGCTGCACAGCCTGAGGGAAGCCCCTCCGGCGGGCAGAGGCCGCAGACCTGTCGGAGAGACAAAGGTGACGCGAGCTCCGCCGCCGCCCCGTCCTCGTCCGGGAAGGGCGGGCGGGCGCTGCCCTCCGGGGAGCCGGACGGCCTGAGGCGGTCCCGGGTGGCGGCACGGGGGCCTGAGGGGCGGGCAGGGAGCGGAGCCGAGCCCGTACCCGGCCCGTAGCGGAGGGGCCGGCGCCGCAAGTGAGAGCACCGCAAAGCCGGAGCCACGGCCGCCGCCATAGCCCTGAGAACCGCGTCCCTGCGCGCGGAGATGGCGTCATCACTGCGCGCCACCCTCCCGCCCAGCCACGATTCCGATTGGCCCCGCGCCGCCGCCGCACTGGACAGCGCAGCTGTCAATCAAAGCCGGCGTCCCTGGTTGCCATGGGAACGCGAGCGGGGCGACCCCTGGCGGGCGCGCTGAGGGCGGCGCCGGCCCCTCACACCCACAGCGACAGCACAGCCCGGCGGGACCGTAAAAAAATAGCGTTTATTGAACGTTCATTTCCTTACAATAAGGGCAGAAAACAGTCCAAAAGGCTACACAAAAAGGATAGTGTCTCACATTAACTCAGAGTGGACTAATGCAGATTTCAAGCAATAAACGCAGTTCTGTACACAAAATCCTTAGCTACAATCTTTAAATAAAGGAATGGGTTGGTAGCCCACAGGGACACACGGTTCTCCGAGACACAGCCCAGCAGTTCAGCTAAGAGAGAGGAAATGTGAAATTAAGGGGTACTGGCACACAGTATGGCCAACTAATAATTTAACTCTCAAATATTCACATTTTAGAACACAGAGAACAGTAGTGAAGATGTTCATACAAGAATAAAACACAGAGAACAGTAGTGAAGATGTTCATACAAGAATAAAACACAAATAATAATGCCTTAAAACACTAAACATAAGAACAGGCCCCTCCCCAGCAGCCAGACTGGTGCCCCACAGGGCTGTGCCTGCTGGTCGCTTCCTACGCTGAATGTTTATTTTATCAGCTCTGAACCATTTTGTGACAAGTTATCCAGCGTCCAACTGCTCCTGCTGCTTCAGAGCAGAATAAATAGCAAGCCCTCACCTCCAAAAATATTTAGAAAACTGATTTCAAACCCATGCTGTATTTTCTTTTCCTATGCGCTATTTCAAAATACTTCCACACATACTTATTTTTTTAAAACCAAAGTAAATAAAATGCATTGAAAACATGTAAAACCATTCCTTTCCCCTCTCTCATGATTCTTATAGCATAATTTGTAAAAACAGTACAACAGAGTTTCTGATCATATTTTACCCAAACTCCCTGAAAAAAACAGGGACTTAAGAAATCCCAACAACCCTGAAGCTGTATCAGTGTTAAAGTATCCTTTTTTGAACAGCCCTAACACAGTATAAATTAGCTGAATTTCCAAGTTTTGGAAACCTTAAGCCCCACTAGCTTAACCAAGAAAGACTCAGACTCCAAGCACCCATTACACAGAGCAGGGTGCTGGGGAAGCTGCTCAGTTTTTAGAAGCTGCAAATGCCTCTGTTGTTATCTCGTGTCTTTGGGAGTTTCAGGAAGTTCTTTTGGCTTGTGTGGTTTTCAAGGCTACCTCTGAGCTTCTGTTATCTTTCTGATTAGGAACATCTTGTCACGACTCTCCTGGAAAGACAGAATAACAAGTATGCTCCACATGAACAGTGTTAACACAAATCCTCTACAACAGCTCATTTCTTTATTAGAAATAGGTGCACTCACCACATTGCACTCCCTCAGCACACTCTCAACTGCCTGAACAATTTCAAGTTTACAATAGTCTTGGCTTTATTTATCTCACCTCGGGTCACACATTAACAGTTCTGCACTGAGCCTAGTAAAAACATCTCCTACACCCCAAAATTTAAAATCGTACTTCCAAGAAGTCAATCAAGAGTGAACAAACAAAAATAAAAAGCACACAAGGATTTTCAGAACTCCCAGCTCTTTGTGAGCTCTTCAAAAAGCAGGAAAGCTTTTGTTCCTAAATTCCTCACTCCTCAAAGATCTCCACCCAGAAGTGTTTTCCTGCACACAGGTTGTTAAATGCCATGTCTAAAAGAAGTGCACACCAAGAAATGGGCTATTTCATCAGAAAGTGAGAAGTCTCACTGGTGAGGCTGAGTTCTGCCTCCAGCAGTTTGTCAGATCACAGCACAGAATGCTGCCCAACCTGGCAGTGGCTTTCGATGGCCACAAAGCAGCATTTCTGCACTGGCCCCCTTCTCCACAGGGCTGGTCAGTGGTGACTGGTTCCACTTTCAGTACCCACTCAAACAGTGCCAGGCCTGCACGCAAGAACAGGACCAGAAAAGAGGCAGTCAAAATACAGGCCTGGAGGGAAGGGTAGGGAGTTGGGTGCCTGTTTGTGAGGGCAGAGAAGGAAATAGAAGTGGAGGTTGTGAAAGATGGTGGAAGGGACAGGAAACACAAGATTCAGGTTCTTCTTTGGCAGAAAAAACCCATGCAGAGGATGGTTTTAAGCAAGGCAACAGATGAAAAACAGGGACACAGCTTCTCAGAGGCATATCTCTTGTATGTGTGTTGCCTGATATAACCAGACCTTGTTGCAGTTGCAGCTGGTACCCAAGAAAATCAACTCCACTGAGAAATACCACAATGCTTTGGTTATTTTTCCTGGGTAATTTGTAAAACATCCTTCACTGCCTGTGGTAAATACCAAATATACAAGAGGCTATGAAAACCAATACTCCTGTGCATGCCTCATTTCTGTACCCCTGAAGTTCTCTTTGTTGTGTCAGTAAAGTGTGGGGTCAGATCTTACCAGAACCAGTTGTTCTCTCAGCTGTTCAACCACTCGTTTGTGTGCTCGAGCCAAGGCAATAAAATAGAACA
The DNA here is from genome assembly GCA_020086605.1 of Lanius collurio. NCBI lineage: Eukaryota > Metazoa > Chordata > Aves > Passeriformes > Laniidae > Lanius > Lanius collurio. Next base: position 12,311,572 of record JACBWW010000025.1, on the reverse strand, counting down.
TAATGATGCTGTAAACAACAGACAAAAAGGGGAGGACTTGAGATTTCCTATGTATGTAACAACAAGTTCAGTTCAGGGGAACACAAACATGCGCTGCAGAAGAAAGGGCTGGGTGGAGTCCAAAATAAACCATGTGGGGTTTCAAGCATAGAAGTTTTAGAAAGCATCAGGTAATAAGGCTCCCAAATTTGCAAACAGTTTAGTTGAACTTAAAGGCAAAAAACTCCATTTAAACTTAGGAATTGTGATCACAAGGCTTACAGTACTAATTTGCAGAGGATTCACAGTTAACATTTTTGAGAAGGACACTGTTGAGTATGGGATGTGCAAGAGGAAATGGAACAAAGCTGATGAGTGGGAACACATGGGCAAAGACATAAGGGCTGAGGATTCATATGGGTTTTGATGCTTTTGACTGTAAATGAGAAATCTGGAATAATGGATGCTTGGTATGAGTTCAGTGAGCAATGAAATGAAGCTGCATAAGTGAATAAAGTCTCCAGAGTACTCACCAAATGATCATAAAAAAAGGCACTGCAAAGGCTTCTGATGCCATGCCAAAAAGGATCTGCTGCACAACTGTTGGAAACTCAAGTATTGTATCTGGAACAACTTCCCAGGAAGTGTTGAAGTTCCTGAACGGCCCACATGCCTTGGAAGAGGGGATACTGTCAAAGAAGCAGAACAGAAAAATGTTTCACCAAAATGTAAAGATAAAGTAATCCAGCACAAGCCCAGCACCACTTTGGTGATGCAGTAAAAGTGTCCCATGTCTTTAAAACTGTAATTTTTGTTTATATGAACTAAACTATAATTTTATGTATTATACCCATTATATTTTATTCCATTAATCATTGTAAAATTGTGTGTCTGCTTTTACAGAACTGACAACCTCAGAACAAGTGCCAACTTCACAGAACTTAAATTGCCACTTACTGTGCTATGCTGACTCCCAAAGGCACAAAAGCCAAGATGAGCCCAATCAACAGCACCACCAGGAAGAAAAAGTTGGAGCCTGATGCCCTGATAGGCCTTGCTGCAGGTTTGCAGGTGTGTATCAAAATGATCTGAGGAGGGAAGGGAAGAGTGTTACCAGTACATCTATACAGATTTACATCCAAGTATAACCCCCCAGCAGCTGAACTGTCCATTCTCAAACATGCCCCAGCTACCCCACAACCACCTCCTCTGGTGTGTGGGCTGAGAAGGGCTAAGGCAAGAATGCCTCATATTTTGGTGTCAGTGTGTCCCAGTTTGTGTAAGAACTGGATCCACCTCACACACTTGCAGAGCCAGCTGACACAGCAGTTTGGGGTATGACCCATGGCACTGCCACTGGCTTTGTTCTGCCACATCTTCACTGGATCCATCCCCTCTGGCAAGACTTGAAGTATCAGCAAGAATTGGAGGCACAGAAGGAGCTGTGTGGTCACTGAGCAAAACTTCTGATAGGCAGAAATCACATGAACATCCAACCCAGCTTGGATTTTCCACTTTGCTCCCAAATTTTTAGAAGTTTTGCAAAATTTTGTCCAAGTTGCAAGCTGTGTTGCTAATAAATAGATTACTGCAGGAAAGTGTTATAAACTAGCTCTGTTACATAGAAAGCTTTTCTTTAAGAAAGAGACAAATAATTTGAGAAGTAGTAATTGAAATGTGGTTTTGCTTGATTTCAAAGCAAAATTCTACCTTCTGTTAAAAGCACAAAACCTTACTGAAAATGGAATACCATTGGCTCATTCCATCCACTGCATCCACAGGTGGTTTTAGGGTTTTTGGTTGGTTTTAGATCACCTGCATATCTATATGGCTGCATTACAGAAACCACAGAGATGTACCCAGTCCTTCACCAACCACACACCTTCATTACCTTTTTAACGTAAAAGATGATGAAGTATTTGATAGTTGCTATTGCAGGGAGAAGTGGTGAAAAGAAGGTTCCAATCCAGCAAATAGTCTGCCCATAAATGATTTCCAGGACATTGTCAGAAATTCCAAATTCCTGCTGTCCAAACCACTGAATTAGCTTGCAAGAGCAATGAGTAACTAACAACCTGAAACCAAAGAATTTTGTTAGTTTTAAACTGAAGTTGTAGAGTTTAGATTCATTCTAACATATTTGGAACACACAGAATTTAGCATTTAGCATTAGACAACAGAAAATTTCTGAAGAAAAAAGCTCTCAAATATCAAAAACTATACAGCCACCTGAATAGCAAATAGGTGCTCAAACCACCAGAAATATGCTTACGTTTTATTTTAAAACTAGTAATCTCGTTAGAAATGTGGGGAATTTAAAGCAGAAAAAGGAAAATGTGTTTCATACATCATTTGTAAAAATATACTCAAAAAGCAGAGATACATACTTTCTGGGGAAGTCCACAAACAGGGGCACAGCAAGAATTACAATAAAATCAAATATCATCAGTTTGTACATTTCTTGCCCAACATCAGATTCCCAGCACTATAAAAACAAGTCAAGATAAACAAGATTAGCAGTCTAAATAAACAAGTTGAAAAAACTGTCTATCACTAAAGTAACAAATGTCTCAATTAACATCATGAAGTTCAAATGGTATTAACTCCAATTTCTAAAATACTCCAAGTGTTTCAAAGTTCCTATGCCAAGCTTTTAACTTTTCGTTTTATTTTGGGTTTGTTTTTTTCTTTTTGTGAGGTGGGGGAGAGGGGAAGGGGGGGTTGTGTGTGCTTTGTTTGGTTTTGTTGGGGGTTTTTTGTTTGTTTGTTGGTTTTTAGGGTAAAACCATTTGCCTTATTGCAGCAAAAGGCAGTAGCACAATGTCTCCAAAACACAGCTACCTCAGACAATCCTCATGGTGGACAGAAAGCCTGTGCCAAGCAATCCTCTGCCACTGGACTAATTCTAATCAGAGTTTTAGACAAAGGAAGGATAAATGTGCAACAACTGGACTGGTTTGCACTGAGCAGTGGGAATCAACACCAAGTCTAACACGAACAGCAACACCAGGGCTGACACCAAACACCTCTAGACAAGCAACTCTCATGGAAAACAAATCTCTGTTCACAAGCTCAGATGATTAAAGACCAAGATAAATCTGCTTACAGGATAGAGTTTGTAATTGTATCCACAGGGCTTACACTTGTCAGTGCCACAGTTGGAGATCTGACTCCACAGCGAGAACAAGAGAACGCCAATATTGGCCAACCGCACGAAGACACACCTGGAAAAAAGGCAAAACCTGATCCCAAACATGCCAAAAAACAGCCATGTTAACACCTGGCTCACCTTGCACAGGAGTCCAAGAAAGCCTTGAAACACAAAAGGGTCATGCAGAGTTTTAACAGAGCAGCCAGCTAGATAATAAACACATTTCTTTCCTTAGTAATAAGTTAAAATTGCTTTTCACCTTGCCAGCTTTAGGCTACAGTCCCTTGTTTATTTTCTCAGTACTGTTCCTACATCAGTCATTTCAGTTGCAGATCTTGATACTGCAATGGGTTGCAATTCCCAGGTACAGGTCTGTGTGCAGCATTTCTGTTTCATGTAGCTTCAGGCCTTCTCAGGCCAAATCAGAAATACAAAGCATGGACCTGCAGAGTTAAAGTGCTTCAACCCAGATCTTACTACTTTAAGCTGCCAAACACCAGCTCTTAGACCCTGAAGTATCTTTTACCCCAAAACCTTTAACTTCTGCCTAGAGCAAAGCTGTACTTCGGTCCCTGCTGTGCTCATTCAGGGAACTGCTGCACGCAAAGCAGGGAATCCACAGCCCTGCAGCCACAAGTTCCCTACTGACTATTTATTCAGGTTGAAGATGTCCAGACCATACAGCTAAATGGGACCAGGAGAAAAACTTGGGCACTGACATGACTGCACTGCACTGTCATCAAAGCAGATTGTTCCCAGATTTAGAGTTCCCCACTAAACATATGCCAAACAATGCCTCCTTGGTTTGCAGTGCCAGCTTCTCTGCTTCTTGATGTCACAATGTTTACAATACATATAGCCTACCAAGAACAAATTGTAGAAACATCCAAGGCCACAATAAAAACATCTTTACCTCATGAGCGTCAGCCTGATTTCAAAGGCTGGTGTGTAGTCTTCAAACCTGATCAGAAATGAGAAGATCAGAGGCCCAGTGAAGTTGGCCAGTGTGATCACCATGGAAGGCAAATACTGCACCAAGAGATTAACCAGGGAGTTGGCATTGGCAGCATCCTGCACAAGGAGAGATGAACATTCTGCTTAGAGAAACACACCTTCCTGACCGTGCTGCCTCCAGCTACACACGTCTCCCTTGTCCAGGATTTAGGCAGCATCTTTCACTCTGTCTTCATCCTCCACCTGCATTTGCACTGGGCAATAAGAACCAACACCACATGGAACACAAATAGCAAACTCAGGGCTGATTCTGAGTACCTCTAGACAAGCAAGTTTCATGGAAAACAAACCTCTGCTCTTTATACAACCCTGATCACTGCTATCTCTGCAGTTTGCTGCTACACACCTTTGCTTTCTCCTGCTCCCTTCACCAGGACTCCCTGCACCTCCAGTCAGGAGTATTTCTGTGCTTCCTCAAAGCTTCTGTTTAAAGAGGTTCAACTCACCAAGGTTTCTGTCTGACTCTTGCTAACCAGCACCAAAGCTACCAGGTTTTGCAACTATTCCAAGTGCAGACACTTTTCAGTTTATTCTCACTGGTGCCAAGCAGCTCCCCTGACTTTCCTACCAACCTGACAAGCTCCTGTAACTGCTCATTAAGACAAGGTTGATACCAACCCTTCTACAGAAAGTGAAGCTGTTCTTCAAGTTGTGCAGTGTTGTGCTGACCTCTTCTCTGCCCTCAGATAACACCTCTGACACAAACTCATTCAGCCCCCATTTCCTGCTTCTATCTGTGCAATCCAGGCAGTTTACAGAAGTTCAGAGTTAGGGCCACCATGAGCACAACTTTCCTTGTGAACAGCTAAGTCCATCACATCAGCAACTTACATTGGCAGAGAAAAATTGTGGTCCCATTTCTATCTGACTAATCAAACCCTGGGGTCCTACAGAGAAGTAATTACTTTTGTAAAGCTGTCATGACTAAAAGCCTGCCTGCTTTGTTCTGCTTCTGAGCCACTCTTTCCATCTTGTCCTGCCGGAGGTGAAACGCACCCAAACTGATTCTTTCCACTAGTGATGCAAGAACCTTTGTTTCTGAAAACTGCTCTGTGTTCAAAGCCTTCCTGTTTCCTCACACAGTGGTAACTCAAGCCACAAGACACATCATAATCTCTACTCTGCCTTCCCCTGCAGTGCATTTTTGCAGCTGACAGTGAACCAGACCCCGTGAAGCTGATCCTGATGAAGTTTGGTTTAAGCAGGTCAGTTCCTCCAGCCAGTTCAGTGCCCAGACCCAGCAGATCACCCTGAGGTGAGCACAGTTACAGGGGAAGAGCAGTGAGGGCTGCTCTTCTTGTCAGCTCCAAGGCACTCGACACCGAAGCCTCTGCAGCAAAGGGAGACATTACTGGGGAGGGTTTTTTAGCACGTGGTCCTTGATCTTTCCTGCTCTCACCTACTAAAAGAAATTTTAAGTCTGTAGAAAGCATTTTCAGATCCCTGCATGAAAGGTGCTATACTAAGATACTCGAGTCTTTCACAATAGTTCCTCTTGCTGTAATCACCAGCCTTGACTGAATCTGTCCTAGTGGCACTTTGGATACTCACACTGGAGTTTTCTTGAGAGAAGACAGTTACTCTATAAATAGAATAAAAACATCCTGATAAAATAGCAATGACAATTATATTTATAAATATTCTCAGAGAGTAGATGCGTAGCTTTTCTTTCATTGTCCTCTCAGCTATTTTTTGCTTCAGTTTTTCTTCCTGCAAGTCCGTCTACAAAGAAAAGAAAGAAGAGATGTAGATTTTTGGTGCAGCATTCAGCACTTAACACCATGTCTTCTACCCCTGAGATGTGTAAATCTGTAGCCTGTTCTAGGAGAGTCCCTCCAGCGCCTACCCAAGCACACAGAACTGTTTTGTCTTTTCTCTGACAGAACAGGTCCATGCAGGAGTGGAAGCCCCTCTGTGCTGAGCCTCCTCAAGCTGAGAGCTCTGTAGCCTGCAGGTGTCACAAAATCCTCTTATCTCTACTGTATCAGTAACACATTTCCTTGAGGACAGACAGTTTGCCCGTTTGTTGAGAGAGACTGATCTCAGCTTGATACTAAACTCTGAAATGGGCAAACCAGCTCACTCATCTCATTAGTTTGCAGGTTAAGTAACCAGCCCTCACCATTTAGCTCAAAATTCCTTCTCCTACTCCTTGTGGAGGAAAACTGGGGGAAGGCACAGAGACAGCCTCGAGCAGCTGTAAACCTGGTGTACTTCACCTTAACTGACATGAAAATACCTCCTGTGAAGGCAATTTAACCTGGGCAAACCCACATAACACCCACACGAGGGTATTTTCTGAGGATTTATGTCCATCAAACAGTAACATTAAGGGGCAATTTTTTCTTCTAAGATGTGCATTCTGGAGGCAAAAGTGTGGTAAGTGAAGGAGGTTCTGATTCTAGCATGAAAAAAGATGGCTGTGATATCACTAGAGCAGAAGGCAGCTCACTGTAATTTATGCAATCTGTAATTACCACTTTGTGGTTTGAAGTGGAAGCATCTTCTCAAAGGTAACTGTTTCACTACACAAATCTCTGCTTCCAGTGCACAGAGAGCAAAAAGAGGCTCCTTGTTTTACCAAAAGACCCTTTCAGAACTTTTTCAGAGCTTTATGATTTGGGAAATACAGAGCTACATCAGCATTTTGTAAGTGCCTCTGTGCCAAAGATACTTAGTGAAAATCTTTCAGTATTTTCTTACTGCAACAGTGCTCTCAAACAGTAAAAAGAGCACCATCTGAATTTTGTTTCTCCCCAAACTACTACCTACTGCACACTTGAAACCCAGAACACTCAAACTGATCCCTGCAAGGTTTTGCCTGCAGCTGGGACAGCTTTTCCTGTTGGACTATGCAGAAACTAACACAGGAAGCAGGACTGGAGTGTGAGGAAGAGGCAGATAAGCAGCTAACAGGCTGGCACTGGTCCACAGTGGATGGGGAAAGGGCCAACAACATCCGTGCCAACCCTTCTCACGTTGCACCACCACTCCAGCTACCTAGAAAGCATGCAAGAGGATGTGGGCTGCACCCCCAAAACAAGCTACTTCAATCCTTCTTAACCTTCTTCCCTTATCGGCAAAATTACACACCTCTCTTTGTCTAGCCATCTAAGCTGTATGAAACCACAGTCACAAAAAAATGGAAGTTATTCACCTGGAGCTCGTACTGCAAGCTGCGGTGTTTCAGCCAGGCTGCATTTGGATCTGTAATGCAGAAGTCCCAGCCTGCAAAGACTTTGTTACAGTAACTCTGAAATGGATCTGCATCATGCACTAAGTTCTGCATAAAGCCTTTCACGGACCTAGAGAAAAATTCATGAAAAGATGTATTTTATGCATGGAAAAAAACACCCACAAGCAACCTGGCTGATGAAGGACTAAACAACCCCCTCTGTGAGCAAACTGCCACCTTTGCTTTGTACCAGGGAGTCTCTGGGACACTTTCAGGGTGAGCTTCTGCAGCAGCTGACCCTGACTGGTACAGGTTATTCCCACCTGCACTTCACCACAGTCACACCTTCTGACCTCACCCAGACTCAGCAAAGGAAACTGAGATGGTACAAATAAAACTCAACCAAAAACTCCAAAAGAAAATCCTCCAACAAATTCTGTATGGTTGAGGGGTTTTTACTTACAGGTATGCAGACATATGAAAAACTGATACTCCAAATTGTTTTCTTTTTCACAAGCACAACAAAGGCTACTGTGGCACCACATTTGCAGGCAAAAGCTTCCCCCTTTCCACATAAAACAGCTCTAGAACATGGTATGTTCCCTTCAAGCAGGAATAAAATGTAAGCTGTGCAACAGGTAACAGTAAATAAACAACACCAACATCTTTACCTCTTTATTATCCAGAGGAAACTTAAGGCAAGGTAGGCAAATGTAGCCAGCAGGTATGCAAGAGGCAAGTTGTACCTCATGATACTGATCCAGACAGCATCTATGGTGTAATAGCCATAAAACAAACTTGTCACTTCAAGGAAGCCCTGGGAAAATGAAGTTGAAATAGAATTTGTAACAGCAGCAACAACTGCCCCATTAAATCCAACCTGGCATTAAGCAATCATTTTGCAAATTTAAAATTAGGGCCCCGAGCAAGCTACAACAGTCTGTAGCTTCTAAATACTGCCATTGCCTCTACCAAACTGTAATGCAGGCACTGTCCCCTAAAATCCCTCTCCAGTCAAAGAGCCTGAGGACACAGACACTGGGACCCTACACAGAGAGCACAATAGACAGTGTGCTCCAGAATAATAAGGGGTACAGCTGGGCAGGAGAGGCACAGGCTGCAGCACGAGGCCAGCCAGGCCTTGTGGTTGTTCAGTAAAAGGCAGTTTGAAAACTGCCCTTTTCAGAGATAAAGTACCCCAGTGATGCATATGCCTTACCATTTTTCAAAATTATCAAAGCTTCATTCCACAAGTACATTTTTTTTTACATTTTAAATGCTATGTGAGACACAGAAACTAAATTTGAAAAAAAAGAGATCTAATTACTTACAGTGCCACTGAACAAATCTTTGAGGTAAGTATAGAAGTAAACAAGTCCCTTATTACCACTAGGTTCATAAATTGTGCAGTTATCCTCTGTCAAAAGAAAGGCATGAAAATCATTCAAATGGTAATGCCCACTGAACTGCAAGATCACTTTAATTCAAACATGCCACATTCTTATAAAAAGGTACTCCTTTTTTTCTGGGAGGTGGTGAAGAAGCTGACAGAAAGGGGGAATGCTAAAACAGCTGTACATAGAGATGTTTACCTATGTTCTTTGGAGAAATGTCAGCAGTGGTACTGTTGAATATTCCATATTTAGAAATGGTGAAGGGAAGAGTAACAAAACTGAACATGAGGATAAAAATTATAAAGTTCAGCAGGACCAGAAAACGCAGGAAGGAGAAGTAGGACTGGATGCCAGTACCAAATTTCCCTGGGAATAAAAGAAATATGTGCCAATAATTAAGATGATAAAACCATTAAAAATACAGAGAGAGCAAATTATAATTTCAGTTATACTGAAGAAACATTAATAAAGCTAGTTATAAGTACTACAGACTTTTAGCAATATAACTGAAATGCAAGTTGGACATTTTAATAATTTTTTCCAATATATTTCCTTCTACCATATAATGGATTTTACATTCAGCAATAAGGGAAGAAAGTAACTTCTTAAGCACATGTAGTTATATCTGAAACTATGCTCACACAGGTAAAACTGCCACTAACAGAAGCAGCTTTACAGAGGAGAAATGGACATCAGACAAGAAATACCTTCTATGCCGTGAATATCACGTTGCCAAAGCACCAGGTAAGATGACAAGCCCTTGACTTCACTGAGTGCTTTTTTCCATGATTTACTGCTAGTTCTTCTCCACTTCTTCCATCTGGATAAATGTTCTGTATCAGCCTGCTGAGAGTCCCTAAGAGTGCAGAAGTACAATTACTGAGCACAAGAAATAATTTCTCCCTCCATGTAATGGCTCAGCAGGACGGAGCCTGCCTGCAGCCTTCAGGGGGACAGCTACAGTCAAGCTCTCTCCAGCTGCTCCTACTGGTAATGGCAACATCAACTTAATTCAAATAGGGCAAGTTCTCTCAGGAAAAACACTCACCCCTCTTGGAGAAAAAAAAATCCAATTGATAGCAATGTTTTTTTTGAAAAAATTGCTGAAAAAGGGCCAATTCAATGAATTTGAAAAAGTATTTTTTGCCAACACCTCTGGGGATGCACTGTTCTAATAGCAAGCTGCAAACAAACACTGAGAATATGCCGCTGTCTGTAATTTTTAAGTATTTCCCACCGATTTTCATACTATATGAATACATTTGCATTTTAAAAATTGCTGCCTTTTCAGCAACAGTATCAAGGAGAATTCTGAGTGGCTCAGAGTTTGCATTTTGTTGTTTCTTTTAAGAAACCTTAAAACTAGACAACACTCCCCAGAAACACAGCTTGAAAATGGACTGGTATGCAGCAAATTCTGTTCCAGCCTCTGATGCCACCAAAGAAGGGCAGCAGTTAAGTAAGCACCCAGAGGGTACCGAGGTTTCAGCTTTAACAGATTGTGTACTCCACCCTACCCAAGTGATGCACTGCCATGTATGCTCTGTGGCTGTTTCCTCATCCTTCTCAGCAGAAGGTGAAATTGCATTTGGGCAAGAAGCCAAATTAAACCTATACAAACAGGCAGCAGATGACCTCAGCTTTAAGAGCAAATACAGCTCCTCTCAAGAGATTTCATTCCGTGGAAACTGCAGTTTGCAGTGTCTTAAATTCTGCAGAAGTGTCTGACTCCTGTTTGGTTTGCATTTTAAATAGAAGCGTGGGCTGCATATTCTTCTGAGTTACAGAAGTTGAGTGTTCAGCTCTCATGACGTTCATGCCAAGCACTTTGTGTTGGCAGTTGCTGCACAAATGCAGATCACCGATCTGTGGAAGTGCCAAGAAGCCCCACCAGAATCTCTCAGTGCTAACATGTGTAAACAAGCCTGGGACACTGCAACTCTGCACCTCCCTCCAGTTCCTTTTTCTTCAAGAACTGAACTTTAGATACCAACCTCAAATAAAAAATCAATGTATTGAGCCCTTCCCTTTACTGTGACCTAGATCTTCTACTGTTTCTTGTACACAGGCTATAGGGTAAACTCCAGGGCCAGGCTGTTTCCCATTGCTCTTGCAATAGAGTAACTCTTGTTCTCTGCGGAGTACCAGACATTAATTGTACTTTCACCTCTCTCCTGGTTCATAACTAGAACTACAATGTACCTAATTTAAAGGTACAGCAATTCTCTGACAGTATAAAACCACATCCTGTATCCTCTGTCCTCAAATCAGCTTTCAGCCCAGCAGTGGGACGTGAGACAACAAGCACAGAAATTCAGGCGGGGCAAAGCAAGGTCTTTGCAATCCCTCCCTCCGGGGGGTTACCACCAGCGGGGCAGGAACAGCACACAGGAAAGAGTCATTTAAAAAGGAATGGGGCGGGGGGAGAACATAAAAAGAAGCAAAGGGCCTGGGAAGTTTCCTATCAGCTGTGCTGAGCCACAGCAGAGAGAGGGCACCGCATTGTGTAAGAGCAGCTGAGCAGACTCAAGAGCAGCAGCACTCGCATAGCAGCGGGGGGGTGTTCATGCAGATAGCTCACAGTGACCCTTGAAAGCACAAAACCCTGAGGGAAAAAAAAAAACCAAACGGAAAACAGTGAGAAACGCGTTTGTTTGCTGCAGGTAATTCCCAGTTTTGACTAATTTCTTCCAATTCAACCTACTTCTGCCCCTGGTCAGCGACTCCCTCATGCCAGCCTAGAGCACTTTCTTGTCAGAATCACTCGGGCACTTTCTTGTCAGAATCACATGCCACAGGGTGAAACATAACAGCCAAACCCCGTTCTGCTTCAGCCTTCCAGCGCACCTGGGCTGTGTTTAGGAAAAAGTCACTGAAAAAAAAAAGAAAGCAACCCCAAAAAACAAACAAGGAAGAAAAGCGTGCAGATTAACCTTAACATCCTCTTCTCCGCGATGCTCAGCGGTTGCTCTCTGGCCGGGCGCGCAGGCAGTTCGGCGCTCTGCTGCTGCAATGCCCGGGCCGCGGCCCCGCGGCTGCCGCCGGTGCCCAGCGGGGCCGGCCGGCGCTCCTCGGTGCCCCCGCGGCGCCTCCGCGCCGACTGGCAGCTGGGCAGCTCCTGCAGGAAATCCACAGGTGCGGCGGCGAGCGGCTCCTCGTCGAGGAGAGAGAGCCCTGCGAGGGACAGACAGGGGCTGGAGGTTGGGGGTCGCCGTCCCAGGGCACCCCGTAACGCCGCTCCCTCCGCTCCGCTCCCGCCCCTCCACCCCCCACCTGC
>JACBWW010000025.1:12224479-12269648 GCA_020086605.1 Lanius collurio | reverse complement strand
CCTGGCTGCACAAGGACTGCAGAACCGTGTGATATTTAACGGGATGAAGCAGAGCAGATTACACCCGTGCTAACAGGGGGACTTGTCGGGGGGAGCTGTGGGTGGAAATGGCTGGAAAGCAGAGCACCGGGGTGGCGCTCCATCCCCACCCGTCTCTGTGCGCCGCCGCTGCCTGTGCTGGGCGCTTGGCCCGGCTGCGGCCCGGCCCGGCTGTGTCCCGGCTGTGTCCCGGCTGTGTCCCGGCCCGGCTGTGTCCCGGCTGTGTCCCGGCTGTGTCCCGGCTGTGTGCGGGGATGGTGAGGGCCCCCCAGCCGTGTGCCGGCAGCCCGTGGGGCGGGAGGGCCGGGGGGCGGAGCGGAGGCGCGCTGGGCCCGCAGCGCGGCCCGGCCGTTGTGGCGGCGGTTGCCGGGAGCGCTGGGGCAGCCCCGAGCCCGCGCAGGTACCGGGCCGTTGGACGGGGGCGGGCCCGGGGGGAGGCGAAGCTCCGGCCCCGGCCCGGGGCGGGCTCGGTGCCCCGGAGCGGGCGGGCAGGAATCGGCCGAGGCGGCGTGCGAGGGAACAAAGCGTTGTCAGGCCTTGCCAGGCGGTGCTGGGCTCGCTGCGGAGGGGACGGCAGTGACAGATAGAACAGATATTTGGGCGCTTGTAAGGAAAGAAGGCTGCAATTCCTTTCTTTCTTCTTTCTATTTTTTCCTTTTTTTTTTTTTTTTTTTTTTTTTTTTGTGTGTGTGTGTGTAAATATTGGCGTCTGTTCATACAGGGATGTACCGAGATGGAGGCTCAGGGGACTGGGACACGAATTCCTCTCAGCCCCCTAAATATACAAAGGCTTTGTTTTTTGTTTGTTTTTTTTTTTAATTCCAAATAGGTTGTAATTTTGTTTGGGGTGGTTGTTGGGGTTTTTGACAGTTGATAGCATGTGTCTCGTGAGATCTCAAAGATTTAGTCTTTGATGGAAATTAAGATTATCTGTAGCAGGTGCAGTTTTGTAAATCCTTCTTATCTCAATGCTTGCTTTCTTTTCTGTGCACTTGTGATCAGTTTTGCACATATATGCAGATTTTCTTTTTATAGGGGAAAATAAGGAGGAGCTTTGCAGGCTTTGTCAATGATAGGAAGAAGAGAAACAATTCAGTTTCCCAAACCATAGTGACACAGAATTAGTCGTGATGTTGTTTTCCCTTCAAAGTCTTGGGAGTACATGGGAGAGTAATGTTATTATTCTTTCCAGCTTAGATAACATGAAGATGGATGACTACGAAGTATTCTGTAGGAAGCACCTTTCCAGAATCCAAGAAGAGGCAATAAAAGGAGAAACCTCTCTGACTGTTCAGCACAAAAACATCTCCCTCATTCAATTCTATGGAGTCCCTGTGCTTTCTCCTGTGGTAAGGCCTGTTTTATCCCTTTTCCTCCCTGGTGTGCTAACTCTGTTATTGGCACTGGCTTTGGTGTGCACTTGTAATGATTCTGCTGAAGGTGTCTGTGAGAGCTGTCATCTGACCTGCTACTTAGTGTATTCTAAGCATTCCTAGCCTTAATGTTACAAAGTAAGGGGTAAAATGTACTTTTTTTCCCCCACACTGAGTGCATTTCCTTTAATTTTTAAAAAGTTATCTTCCTAAGGGGAGCACAAATGGTTTTCAGTAATGTTACTGCTGGGCTTAACTTCATGTAAAATCATACTGACATTTCAAATATTGAACATGTCAGTTAGTTTAATGGTGTAAAAAAATGTAAATAGGAAATACAGAAATAGTTAAAAAGCTTTTAAGTGATTTTTTTTGTGTGTGTTTGCATCTTCCTCTAATGTATTCCACAGGCTCATCAATTATGTTAAGTCATTCTGTGCTAATGCAAACAGAGCTAAGCTGAAGATTGTTGGTAGTTCCTGTAATACTGCAGCTGACTTCCTTGTTTCAGTGATGGGAAGAAATGGGAGAGAGTGTCTAACAGCAGTGTCCAAAAATCATGATACAGATATAAATTGCAGATATACTGTCATATTCTTTATTTACAAATGCATGGATATTGTAAGGGTTTTTAGAAGAAATGTCTGAATCCTGTGTCAGATTGGTACTGTAGCATGTAATGTTTGTGGAAATTTTTATGAATGGTATTTTAAATTAGTGTTCATTTGCATGTGTGCCAAGAAGGTATTTTATGCATCTTCCCTTAAAAAAATGGTATAGTTGATTGAAAAGAAACTGGCATTTAACATGTGCACAAAGTCTCAGGTGACTGCTCTTTTTCAAATAGTTTTGTTGCTTTTCTTTTGAATGTACATCAGTAATTCTGTATTGAAATTTGCATTTGATGATGTAAACCATGTTTCTTACACTCTGTTTTGTAGCTTAGCCTTGAAAAGAAAAAGGAAATACAGCAGTATAAGAAGAAAGCCCTGGACCTAGAGACCAGGAAACGGGAGTCCCGGAAAAAAGCTTTATTGAATCGTGTCCAGGAGATTGTAGAAAATGTCCAGGTAATGTTAGTCCAAAGCTGCCTCACAGATTTGCAGAAAATCATTGCTTATAGACATTTTGAGGAATTGTTGAGGTTTAAGTGTTGCCCAATATAAACATGAAATTAATAGCAGCTAACTCTCCAGGACCAGCATTTGCTACTATTTCGTGCTCTGTTTCCTGATAATTGATTATTTAATGATACTTATTGTACTGCACGGGATTTCCTTTTCACTGCTTGTTTTGCAATATGCAAAAGACAGAGCTCACTGCTGCTTTTGTGTGTTGGAAGTAACTGGATTGTTAAAACAAATGAACAAATCCCCTGAGTTATTTGCAAGCTTATAGTTTAATCAGAAAATAATCTGTATTCAACCTTATGATTACAGAATTCAAATTACCTTCACAACAACTTGGAATTCTGTTGTGTTCTTCACAATTTTGCTTCAAATATTTTGTTTCCTTTGCTGTTTCAATTATGAATTTAGTAGAGGTTTAAATTTAAAAGGCTATTAAATACATCTAATCAAGGAGTCTTTGGAACAGTTGCAATGCAGCCTTTAAATTTAACTGTTGCTTAAACAAGTGCAGTTAACCCTGAGTTTGTTGAGTTACCAAGGTGGCAAACAACTCTTAGTAGTTTGGCTTGTTTACTGAGTGTATGTGGCAACAGTCAGCTGGCTTGGGGTTTGACCAGCAGGCCAGGAAAGTACATTCAATACAAACATAATTGAAGTTGGGTTTTTTTTTCCAAATGGTGTCTTTTTGATAACTGAGATGCAGCACACAGGATAATTGGAGTGTGAAAATCCTTTTAAACAAATGCTGGCTGGAAGTAACATGTAATTCTCAAATAAAGCTGGGTTTTTTTCAAGTGAAGTTTGCAGGAATCTGAGATTCTGGCATTTCATTGAAAATATGTCATTTAAAAAATTTTAATTTGCAGATGAAGAAGGGACCTAGCACGAGTGGTGTGAACACACTGGAGGCTGAGAGTTCTTGCCCTGATTTGGATTCAAAGGCTTTGACTGATTTCACAGCTCTGTCAGATACCAATTCCACATGTTCTCCTGAAAGGCACGGTTCCATGGACCAGGAAAAGACAGCAGAACTTAGACCATCAGATACTGCAGGGCAAACATCACATATGATGGAAGTGGTTAAAGCAGCAGAAGAAAATGTTTCCTCAAAGCCAAGTGGGAGCTGCTTCTCGAGAGACGCGCCTTGTGCGAGGGCTGTGCCTGCTGGCAGGGTGTGTAACCAGCTCCCCTCTCACGCTCTGCAGAAGCAGGAGGGCAGAGTGGGGTCTCCATCAGATGAGGATGTCCAAGATCCGTGTGTAATGAGTCTCCAGAACCTGATAAAGAAGTCTAGGGAGTACATAGAGAGAGAGCAAAGCAAGCGTACCTCAAAAAGCAGTTCCAAGAGGAGTTCGAGTGAGAGTCATTCGGATAAAGAGAATGACGGTGTTAAAACGACCGACTCTGTGAAAGAGAGAGCAAAGTTTACAGGCAGAGGTTGTGCTGCTCAGACGCTCGATAAACCCAGTCTTAACAAATCAAATACCCTTCTCCAAGGTGCCTCTACTCATACAAATAACACAAGTACGTCCACTTTATCCAGTTTTTCTAAAGTAGACATACCTATGAGAGTTGGAACACCCCCTTTGGTGGATTCGGATTCAGATGAGGAATTGAAAAAGAATTCTATGTTTGAGCGTGACAGCAGCATTGTCAGGAGCCTCACAGGCTCTTATGCCAAATTGCCAAGCCCAGAGCCAAGCATGAGCCCTAAAATGCACCGACGGCGCCCAAGGCCTTTATCCATGGGACACATCATTATAAACAACCCTGTGAATGCCTATGAGTTAAGTCCTAAAGGCAAGGGTAGAGCAATGGATTTAATCATGCAAGATATTGCAGATAAAAACAATGTGTCTGAGTCAGTGCCAAAGTTCATGGTGGACTTCACTACAGTTTGCCCTGGCAGAGTTCCTGGTGTCAGCAGGAATTCTTCAGGCCCTTGTGATGGGCTGGGGGCTGGCAAACCAAATCGCCATTCCTTTGGGCTCTTTGAGAGCAGGGGAACGGTGTCGGCTATGGTGGAAGGACAGGTGGTGGTGGACAGCAGAGGGCCCTATAAAATAGAGACCAGTACTGGTGTGGTGCCTCCAAAAGTGAGTGAGCCCTTTGCCATGGGTCAGTCTGCAGTCACACAGAAGATCCTGGCTGTGAATGAAATGAAACCAGCTACTTTGCCAGAAAACACTAAATGTAATTCTACAATGGAGCTCAATAAATCTTATGACGTAGAAAATCCATCTGCACTGCTAATGCAGAGCAAGAATGGGCGACAGCAGATGGATCATACTCCAAGTGTTGCCTCAGCAAATGAGCAATTTCCAGAAAATTTTGAAAAGGTAAAACGTAGACTTGATTTGGACACCGACAACTGCCAAAAAGAAAACAGTTCCTGTGTTCTAAGAGTTGGAATGGAAGAGCAAGAGAAGCAGTGGTTGCAAGAACAGAAATACCCTGTGGGATCAGTTTACATTACCAAGAATACAGTCCTTGAAAATATGGCGAAAGGTAAATGATTTCCTGTACTCAAGGCTTATTTCTCAGTTTATAAATATTTTAGAAAAAACCCCAGTGATCATTAGTCATTGGTGTTTCTAAGTATGGGTATCCAAAGGCTAGAATTTTATGGCATGTAAATTTATTTTCAGTAGCCTCATTTCTCTAATTTAATTTGACGTCACAAATACTGATTTCCTGTTTGAATCTAGAAGCTGGAATTCAGTTTTACTAAGAAAATTGGTGTATGCCACGAGCTGTAAATAGGACTACTAAAAGAAAAGATGGCCCATGTAAATTAAAAAAATATAGGTATTTTCTTCAAATTCAAGACTGTGTTACTTCTGCTTGTGTCTCTACCAAATTAGGCTGAAGTGGCATAAATAATGTTAATTCACTCTAGCAAGTGTAAAATTCTTACAGCTGTATTTTCCATGTTCCTGTTTTAATGTACATAATGGGAACTTGATATCAAGGAAACCTGGTATCAAAGATATCTTTTTTACTTTTTACTGATGATGCAAGGATATATGTCTCTGGCAAAGATCATATAGAAGGTATTTAATATTTGATTCTTATGTATTTTCTCAGAAGATATTTTAAAAACTAAAATGTTGGCTTTTGAAGAAATGAGAAAGAGACTTGAAGAACAGCATGCACAACAGCTGTCGATTCTGATAGCTGAACAAGAGAGAGAACAGGAGAAATTGCAGAAGGTAAGGCCAACAGGAAAAATTCTAAGCAATTGTTGCATGTTATATGGAAGTTTGAAGTTTGTCAGGAAGCAGTTGGGTTTAAATGGATATTCTGTTGCTTTGCAGAATTAGAAAAATAGTCTCATGGTTGAATCTTCCTTTTGTAGGAACTGGAAGAGCAGGAGAGACAGTTGAAAGGAAAGAAGGTTACTACAACGGAAATAGAAATTTCCAAAGTGAATATTAACAGTAGGATGGAGTTGGAGTGGAGGAAAAAAAGTGAAAGTGGCTTGCTGGAAAGTGTGCAGTCTCAGCTGGAGACAGTCCATAACACAAACTCCACCAGCATTGGTAAAACTGGGAGGGAAGAATATAGATTAAGTGTTGTGATGTATTTTGTTCCTCAGTGCTTGACTGGACCAGCTGCCCCACCGTGTGATCAGTGCAGTTCCTGCCCTAGGGCTGCTCAGGGTCCACAGACAGCTGCTGCCCTCAGCTGGGGACAGCATTTGGGAGACAAAGGCTGTTGCATCTTTGTGTCCCTGGCATTTAGCACAGGTTCAGCCATCCTCAAACTGTTCCTTGTACTGCATTTGTTGTGTTACTGTTTTAGGGCACATGCAAGGAAAACAAGCTGAGAATAACTTCCTTTGATCAAGGATGAGGATGTGGATTTGCATCATGTCCCAGAAGGATTATCCTCATGCCATGTAGCTGCACAGGTGGTCACATTTGTGTAGAAGGTTTAGAGGGGCTCTGCCAAGGGGTTTAACTACCAGGCAGCACAGCTATAGCTGATGGAACACCTCTCACCTGTTCCAGAGCATCATGAAGTGTTTTGTTCTGTCTTCTGTTTGGCAAATTTTGCATGGAAGTCAGTCAGAAATATTCAGCTTGCTTCTTGCCTGTCATTGACCTTGTAGACAAAGCTGTGACCCCCAGGCTGAGTGTGTACACAGACACAGGCATTACTCCCTGGCAGAAGTGTGTGTTGAACTCTGTGTTCTGCTCTGCGTGCAGGTTTTGCTCACACAACTCCCAACACCTTTGCTTCAACAAGTGAAACTTCATTCTATCTCTGGGGACCCTCAGGTGGTGGAGTTATAAAAACCTCAGTATGCAGGCCAAGTAATAGGATCAAAACTAGGTGGACTCAGGTAAGGGAAAAAAAAAGACTTATTTTTATCTTAAAAGGCCCTCATGTTTTTGTAAGGCATGGTAACTTTATAAGAGCTGTGCAGTAATAAATCTCACAGAAGATTTTAGTATCCCTTCCTATGTCAACTTTGATTACATAAGAGAACTGTATAGGTTATTATTCATACATACAAAATAATAATATAGCAATATATTGCTTCTGCTAAATTATGGTGGGTACTTTTGGCCCAGTCAAAGTTTGTGTTCTCTTTGAAAACTTATGTCACTTGATGGATGTTATTTGATAAATAATTCATAATTCTTGCTTTTTAAATCAAAAGTTTAGAAAAATGTTTTGGTTTTTTTTATAAGGTTTTCAGTCCAGAGATACAAATGAAGTTTGACAAGATCACTGCAGTGGCAAAGGGATTTCTTACTCGTAGACTCCTGCAGACAGAAAAACTGAAATATCTTAAGCAGACTGTAAAAGTAAGATCAACATTTTTGCAATAGGCAGCTTCTTCTGTTTATTTTTGTTCCTGCCTTCTGTTGACAAATGAAATCCTGTGTTTTCTGCTCTTAGAAGATTTTGGGGCCGTTACATGAACATGTTGGAGTGTTGCATTGCTTAGTGTCATAATGTCCAAACAAGGAATCTATGTCCTTTGTGTACTGTTTGTAATGATTGCTTTGTTATGAGGGGTTATGCCTGGTGCTTACTCTTATTTTCCTATCTTTCCCAGGATACTCTGGAATTCATAAAAAATTTTCAGTCTGAAGCCCCATTGAAAAGAGGAAATGTATCAGCACAAGATGCATCCCTTCATGAAAGAGTAATGGCTCAGGTGACACAATTTAACCCCTTTTTTTTTGTATTTCCTAGCTATTCTGCTTTTGTAATATAAATATATAAAATGTTGAGAGTGGCTTTGTTTAGAGTAAAATGTTTAAAGAGGAGAAGTTTCCATTTTTTTGCTTGACACAAAATTATTTGATTTCAAAATTATGAAGTGTTTAGTTTAGATTGAAAGTGAAAAAAACTTGATGATCAAAACCATGGACGTGCAAACTTGATTGAATATTTTATTAGTGTTTTAATTCCTCTTTCCAGCTGCGAGCTGCTCTGTATGACATCCATGACATCTTTTTCACAATGGAGGCATCAGAGAGGATGAATATTCTGCGTCACGACCGTGAAGTTCGTAAAGAGAAGATGCTCAGGCAGATGGTGTGTGACATTCACAGAACTTAAACTGTTTCAAGACTTTAAGTACTGATTCATTTTGCATTTAAGAGATTCTTCCTCACCCTGTACAATGTTTCTTAAAACTAAATTTTTAATTATGCATTTGTAGGTAACTCTCTTCAATATCATCTTTTTTTTAGGATAAAGTAAAGAGCCCAAGAGAGCGAGTGACACTTTCAACAGCTACACAGAAATCTCTGGACAGGAAAAAGTACATGAAGTATGTGCAGCTCTCCCTTGGGTGGGCAGGGCTGGTGGGAAGGGTCCAAGAAAGCCTAGGAAATAGTGATGGGAAGTTTATGGAATAACAGTTTCTTTGCAAGCTGACATCTGTGCTAGGAAGAATGAGTAAAAAGCTTTCCAGGTGTGTGGTGTCTTGCTAATTGTATTTTGCTCTTACTGTTAAGAGACTTCTTGTTTGTATGGAGAAAAGTGTTTATTCTAAGTTGTGCATTTATGCTATAGTGCAGTGGTGGATGCTTAGTTTGTGGTTAATTTTGCCAATTGTAAAAAGTGCTCCAAGTGATTTTATCTATCTAATAGAGTATCTCTGGCAAAATTTTTTGGGGAATGGTAGCAGGAATTAGCCTGCAACACAGTGGAGTGAGCAGCAGTTACATTTGCTCCTGAGTGAAAAAGTGATCATCTGTAGGACTGCTCTGGCAGTATTGCATGTAGGTGTAGTTCCTCTTGTAGGCTTTCTCTGAGTGTTTGTGTTCAAGACCTGGATGATGATTCACTAATTGAAATATGTTTCAATACTTTTGTTTCTCTAGGGCTTCAGAAATGGGAATACCAAGTAAAAAAGTAATCATCAAACAAAAAACTCCTGAAAACCGGTGGGTGATGGTTACTTGTATTAGGATGTTTTTAAGAAACTGTCTTATAATGATAGATTCTGTCATCTTTATTGTTGGTTTGCCATCGATCAGCTCAATTCCTGTTACTATTATCATGAAAATTAGTGAAATCTGATTTACCATGGCCCAAGAAAAGGGTTTATTATCTCATTAGAAGTTAGGAAAGATATGTTTTCTTCAGAGTCAGCTCTGAAATTTTATCTTTGGAAGTTCTTTATTTATGGCTTTAAGTCTTGGTGCTCGGGTTCAACATTTTTCTCTGAGATGCACAATTAAGCTTCAGTTTGGCACTACTACTCTTCCTCATACCTTTTACTTTGCAATGGGGTTATTGATAATGCTCATCTTTAGGAAGCTGTCAGAAAAGAAGTGGCTTTCTGTTGTGAAGAAGGTTTTGTTCCTTGACTGTGTGATTGTTTACTTAGATCACAGAAATTACAGTGTTCAGTACATGTTGTTCAGGCAGACAAGACCTGCTCTCTTATGAGGCCTGTCTGCACCTTTTTCTTGTATTTAAAGCCAGATACCTGGCACCCCTTAAAAACAGTTTTTATCCCATGGTTACCCAAAAGCTTTGAAGGCATGCTGTCTACTCATACAGTTCAGCCTTCAAGGACTACTGTAAGCAATTCATCCCTTTTTCCTGTGTGTTCTCATCAATAACAGGCAACCCAAGGCACTGTTGAGGGAGATCTACCTGTGCTTTTTTGTTTCTTTGTTTTAAATAGTGGAAGTAGTAATCCTATTCTGGAATTTTAATTCCAGCCACTTTACCTACATGTCATTTGCATTACAAAACCTGTTAGCCTTTCTGAAATTCCTTATGTAAAACATGATTCATAATTCAGTATTTTTGAGAGATTTTTAATTTTAAAGGGAAGAAGCACTAATAAAAGTTTGTGTTTTAACAGCATACTTCAACCAAACCAAGGACAGAATGCCCCGGTTCATAGGCTGCTTTGCAGACAAGGGTAAGAGCACAGCATGTTTCTAGCTTAAAGGTGAAAGTAAATGATTGCTGAATAATATTTACACATAATGGTACAGCTGTTGTTCAGAGTAAAAATAATTGCTTCTCTCACTATTTTGAGAGAGTGATGAAACTTTGTTTTACCTAAAAATATTTATGCAGGAAAATATTTATTGTTGTCATCCTCTTGTGTATCGTCTTCATTTACACTGTTCCAACATTTCTATTTGTAACATTCATTCCATGAAGCTTTGCTTCCACTTAATGAAATATGTGTATTTTTATATGTAGACTGTAATGCCATGGTATCTAAACTAAAGCAGTTTCTTGAATAGTTTTCCAATCTGTTTATGGGGAGATGTTTTCCTACTTAATGTATCTATGTAAGCCATAATAGTATCAATAGGAACTGTACAGGTGCTCAGGAAGAGGCTCTGTGGGACATGGTAAAAATGTTTTCATGCCAAACACTTTTTGATAGTGTCTATAGTTTTGTATACAGCCTTTCAACTTTGTTGCAAGTGACTTATTAACTCTTTTATATTTAATTAGAACCCCTAAGACCACAGTGAATGGGGTTGAGCAGAATAGAAAGAAGGCCTCAGAGAGCAGAGTGTCTAACAAGGCTGTTTCAGGTGTGTAGAAAATTGGTGCTTGGATCTTATAATAAATAAGTTACTAGTACCTAGAAAAAATGAATTGGCAATATATTGTTTTCCTTTCCTTGTGCACCTGCTTTGCTATGCCTTAAGTCTAACCTATCTCTTCAAACAAACCTGCACTTGTACCTGAACCATCCACTTTCAGATTCTATAAACATAGTATATAGAATGTGCTGCACAGCTCATTTGCTTTCACTCATAGATGCCCAGTCATAAAAAAGGTTGCCAGAGATATTCACTGGAACTGTTGAGAAATTGATAGTGAAAATAGACTTGGATTAGAATTTTTGTGTCATTTGATTCTTAGTTCTGTACACACATCTTCAGCATGGAGGGTATTGAAAGGATGGGAGGGACAGTTTCAGACTCCTCAGCAGGTGTTCACTCATCATACAGTCTGAAAATTATATATATATATATTCCTGTAGCATCTTACAGCAGGTTTGAGTCTTAATGACCCAAGTTTAAAAGTGTACTATTTCTGTGCTTCCATACAGAGATGACTGGTTGGTTACATTTTGTTTAAAATGTTTGATAATAGTGCTGAACCCCTAATAAATGGCTGTAAAGGATGTTACACAATTTTTTCTTTTAAATTAGATTTTAAATTTCTTAAGTGACAAACTTAAATTTATCAAAAGGTAAAGTGGTTTTTATAGGCTTTAAAGCTACTTAAGATCTGAATTACACTTTCTCCTCAAAGGAGAGTTCCACAAGTTAAGTATAAAAATTGGGAATTTTGGGGCTTAATAAGGGAAATGTGTAATGTAGTAGGATTTCAACTGTTTTCCATGTTTTCAATAATCTGTATGTATTAGGGATGAAACCTTTGCTGTAAGGGAAGTACTTATCTTTTGCTCCCCCAGAGCAATGCTGGCAGGGAGTATCTGCAAGTTTGAATGCAGGGAGTTTTACAGTGTTCAAATGTGATGTTTTCCCAGATGCTACTTTGTGAAGTCAAGAGAAGTGGCCTCAGAAGAATGTGTAGTAAGGCAGTGTGCATAAACAGAGATTACACTGCAGTAGGAGGGGGGAGAAAAAGGCAGGTGGTGAGATCACAACCAGAGTGTGTACATTTATTTTTCTGTTGTCAGTTCTCCTGGCAGTGCTGTCATCACCTAAGTAGAGCAAGGCAGTTGTTTGGTTGGGCTCAGTGGCACTACAGAAAAATTAGCAAAGATAATAATCTCCCTGAAATGTAAAACAGAAAGTAAATAATATAATTTTAGCAACCAGAGGTAGCCATTAAGACAAGTGTTCATCTGCAGGTTTGCTATTGACTAGTAAATGTGCTGCAGAGCAGAGACAAAGAACAATCAAAACCTCTACCAGGTGCAGTCTTGCAGAGGTTGTAAAAGAGCAGTAGTGTTAGGGTGGTGTCACACGGGTCAGGTTTGGCACTGGTTCAAGGTTTGGGTGCCATCCCCAAACTCATGTGATTCACACTGAGCTCACAATAAACCACAGTGGTGTTTACATTGTGTCTGACATCAGACATCCAATTAAGCATTCTGTCTCACTCTTTTGTGTGGGCAGTTTGTGCTGTTCTTCTAAGGAAGTCCCTGGGTTTATCTTAGTTATAATTACCAAGGTTGTGACAGGTCATACTTGCAATGAAGAAAATCCTTTTGGGATATATCTCCAAATTTCTCTGTGCCTTGTTGCTGTTTGTCAAATATCTGGAAAGTCATTGGATGCCTTCTGTAGTGGCCTTCTTGGAACTTCAGGAAGGTGAGGCTAACCAGTTGTATGCTGGTTAGTGCTGGTTGCTCAGTGTAACCTCCTGTAGAGCTTGGACATCACACGTGTTCCTGTGGTGCAGTACCAGCACTTCACATGCTCCTTCAGAAACAGGTTAGACTTCTTGTACTAAATGAAGAGAAATGCATTCTGCAGTTATTACATGGGGAACACTTGGCATGAAAGAAACAACCTGCAGAATTTTGCAATAATGAAAAAACTTAATTTGAATATACTTAAATAGAATATGGTTTCCTTTATATATGGATAAAATGTGTGGTGGTGAAAAGTGATAGTGAAAAGTGTGCTGGTAAGGTAAATAGTGTTGATCAGGTTGCTCCTACAACAAGACCTATTCATCTGCTCTGCCCAGTTTCCTTTTCTGTGGAAAAGAAATGCAGGGCACAAGGCACACAGAGTATCTGGGTGGTGGCTGCACTTGGCCAGTCAAAGAGCACATCTTGTGAGATGGTGGGGGCTGTGGGGTGTGTTGGCTATCAAGCCAGCACCTGAGGAAGCCTTAGACCTGCTGTGTGTGAGTAGCAGGTCTGTCCTTTGTCCCAGGAGAGGCCTTGTGTGATTGTCCCTTGCCACTGGAAAAGGATGAGTGATAATTGTTTTCAGAAGAACTGTCACTGTTTTTGTGCCAATTTGCCTTCTGCAATTCCTTAGTCTAGATTGCTGTGGGATTTTTGCACACCCATATGCTATTGCTGTAACATCCTATTAAGTGTGTGAGATTTTTGTATGACTTTGAGAACACTTGGGCTGAGTTAAGGGGAAGTGTTAATCACTAATAAAGTGCCATGTCAGCCTAGGTGTCCTACGAGATCCCAGGTGAGCTGAAGAGCACAGCACTGGGCAGTGCTGGCCCAGTGAGAGTGCCCTTTGTGTAGTGGGAGCCTGGTGAGATGTGAGGGCTCTGGGCATTCCCAAAGCTGCTTTGGCCTGTGCTGAGTGTAGCCCTGGGGCACCTGTGAGGAACCACTGCAGCTCTGACCAAGAGCAACTGGAGAGCCTGGAAAGCACTGGCACGCACTTTGTCACATGCATTCACTTGCCTGGTAGTCATTCCTCTTCCATGGCTGTCTTCCATTCCCACTGCTCTGCACCCTGTGGGATGATTTTCACTGCTTTGGGTAAATGTTTGCTCACACTGCTGCACTTTCTGGGTAACTGCCTGAACCTAAAGAATGCTGAGTTGTGCTACTTTTTAGCAGCCTGCGGTGCTGAACCCTCATTACTGGAAGATACTTGTGCTATGCATAGTGTAATATGGATTTTTAAATATATCTATGTATATACTTGTTCCTGTAGAAAGACTTATTTATTTGTTTGTTTATTTATTATTTTTTTACTTCAGCATCCTTCCTTTTATAAGGGCTCTTCCTGATGGCATTATTCATACTGCACTTCTAATTCTGGTTGTCTTATATTGACATATGGGAGCCTGCAGCTGTCTCTTGTTTTAATTAATATGACAAAAAGAAAGAGTTATCCTAAGTATTCAACTTGTATAATATTTTTTAATTGATAATTTGTTTAAAAGTAATACATGTCATAGTTAAACTTACCAGCCATTTAATCTCTGTCTTGGTTATGCAATACTTCTTTTAAAAAATTGTGAATTGTGGTTGTAGTTGTTTTAGAGTAGCAGAAAAGAAGGTAGTATAGTTATCAAATAAGGCAATACTATAAAATGTCATTATTTTCAAACCTATAGGTAGTTTTCATAAGGTTTTTTGGGTGTAACATTATGAAAACTGTCATTTTAAAAGTAGTCACTGAATGCCTAATACTGCTTTAGAAAAATTGTCCTAATTTTTTTCAGCTATTTTTGTTGGACAATCCTTTTTCAAAACCCAGTACTATTAATTGAAAAATGGTAATGTTTCTACTTATTTTTAGGAGCATATGCAGGAAGAACCCAAAGAAAGAAGCCAAATGTTGTGACAATTTAAGAAGACAGCACTCACTGGGATAAAATGGCTGTGTTTTAATGTTGACATTCTCAGCACTGATTTTTAATATTGCATCTTCTTTACATATATGTATATTGAGACATTATAAACCCACTTTGTCACTTTCAGATGACACATGAACACAATCATATTGAAGTAATATGCTTTGAAACTCTAATACTTGTGGGAAAATTGCATGTTAGAGCTTGTGTACAGACCAGTATTAATATATAAAAGATTCCTAATCCTGTTTATTTAAAGATTCCCACAGGGCAACATGAAGGTAATTTGTGACTTTTTCACACTTTCTAATTCTGGTGTCTGACATACACTTTTTGCATTACTTAAACTGCAATTTCTGTGTATGAGTGCCACCATAAGTAAGTCATAGGTATATATTTAGTTTCATACTATAAAGTGAAAGCAGTTGAATGTGGGAAAAAAACCCCAAACTTAATTTAAGCAAAAGTGAGTTTTCACATCAGTGAATTTGTCAGCAGCTGTTTTGAATGTACTTTCTGTAGGAATGAGATTAGCTCAATTTCAGTACTAAAGGCCTTGTAGGAAATGTTTTGCATTTCTGCTGAGCTGGACAGATGTGGTCCAGATTCACTGCTGGGCTGATGGACGTGCTTACACTGACTAAACCAAAACTGTGCATTCATGTGTGTGGTACATCAAAGCACTCTTCTGAATGAGTCCTGGGTTTTTATTTCCCTGCTGTCCACTTATGGGAACAACGTGTCCAATATAGAGACGTGTGTGTTCTACAAAAATTCAGAAGGTAAGATTTTAACTGCTTTACCACTTCAGACTTAAATAGTAATTTCTGTCTGTAGTAGTAATTCAGGTATGTTACATTTAATTGATGACAGCTGCAGTTTTTCTGAGCAGTTCTTCTGCTGTGACCTAGCAGGCCCTTGTACTGAAGTCATGATTTCTGCAGGTGGGGGGAATCCTTACCAAATCCCAACACTCAGATTTATGAATATCTAACATTAAAAGATCATGGTGATATTTTACCGTAGTCTTCCAACTGATGGATATTATCCATCAACTTGAGGAGAGCATGATTCTCCACCTTCTTTTAATGAACTTAAGTCATGATAGTAGGAAGGTTCTAGGGAGAAAAGCTTGGCTGTATAGTCTTAGCAGTAGAGAACTGACTGCCAGAATGTAAAAAAGTTATATTTTATTATTTTCCCAGTGTCAGTACAATACAACACACTAACTTTGGAGGCTTTGGAATGTGTTGACATGAATGTAAAAGAAAAAAGATTAACCGAAAGTTTCATTGTGGTAAATAGCATGAAAGAGGAACATTAGTAATGGGATGAGGACAGTACCTTCAGGGGCAGTGATGAGGGGACTGGCTTGACTGTTTCACCAGCCTGTGGCTTTCATCTGCCACCACGTCTGTCCTGTGCAGCTCGTGATGCTGTTCAGAACAGGTGTGTTACACCATGCACTAAGTTACCAAAATTTCGTGCTTGGAAAATGGCAAAAACACTGCCCAAGCACTTTGAAGAATGGCACTGCTTGGTTTGTTGGAAAGCCTGGGGCCAGGGGGCTCCCCTAATGGTGTAAATGTAAGAGTTTACACCAGTGGAGGACTTCATGCAAATGCTGTGGTGCTTTAAAATCTCAGCTGTAATACAGAAAATGCCCAAGGCGAGCTTCCTGCTCGCCCAGTGGGCATCAAAGCTGTGCTTTTGTTTGAAGCTTTCCTTAGGAGTGAAAAGCATCTCAAGAGGGGCAGAATTTACAGTGACAAGAGTAACCTGTGTCACAGATGACAAAAGGTGCTGTTGGTATAGCAGCACTAAAGATTGATGTTTTTAATGGATGTTTTATGTGCTGTATTTATTATTAGCATAGGCAATATGTTGATGCACAGATAGGTTTAGTGTGTTAGTAGAAGTGAATGTTTCCCTTCTCTTAGGGTTTCACATCTAAACCTCTTGTTCTTCAAGCATGTTTCCAGTGTGTAATAAAGCATTATAGCACAAGGGTTTGTTTTTTTTTTTTTTTTTTAACTTTCATGAGGCCTTTCTCTTGACAAGTGCCAGAATTTGGTTTTGTACTGGCTGTTTTGTATTTATACATATTTATCTTTTTATTTTGTGTGGAATTGTGATACCATTACAAAAGTCTATTTATTTTTGTACTTTGTTTCANTTGTCTGCATAGTCATCAGTCTGCAAATGAGGACAAAAATAGCACCTGTTGGTGCTGAGGAGTTGTATTAACCTAATGTTCAAATGAAGCAGATTTAAAAAATGTAAACAAATTTTTAGATTAGTAAAAAAATTGTCAGGTATATAAAATAATTTAAATCTTAGGGCTACAATGCATTTTTATTATAGCTATACATAAATATCTAGAGAAATTGTCATTTTTTAATGTTTAATACTCAAATAATGATAGGTACAGTCACAATGGGATGTGCCTCATTGTATTACCAACACCAATATGTGTCTAGTGTTGTAAAGGGACTCTCTTCCATTTTACAAGCCTGGCCCTTTGTGCTCCCTGTAAGCTTTTTGCAGCACTTGCTTTAGGATAAGCACTGGCTCTGGGAGGGTGCTATGTGCCTGGAAGCAGTCCCAGGAAAAAGGATAATTTACCAGGAGGAGACAAAAAGGTTGGTAGGCTGGCAGGTGTTGAAGGTGCAGAGCAGAAGCAATTCTAGTGGTGCTCATGTGTGAAAAACCCACTGTTAAAAGAGCACCTGAAGCAGGGGTGTAACCATGTAAGATGTATGGGTGATGAAACCCCAGCTTGGCCAGAGTCTTATTTCCTCTCAAAAGTTGGCTGCACTGCTGTATCCAAGAAAGGGATGCTTAATCTCCTTTCCCTGGAGAGTAAGCAGAACATAATGCTAGAGCAAACTTGATCTTGTCTTCTCTATTAGCTGTGTTACAAGCTGTCTTATCACTTGAATAGCCACGTTGTAAATGTGCTTTAAAGGCTTATTTTCAGGGTTTACAGCTCTTGTTCACTCCCACGTGTATTATTGCCATGTACACTTGGCCAGTGTGCTTACACTAATGAGAGTGCAGCTGATTTCAGCCTGGGGGTGGTGTGCTGAGAGAGCTGTCAGCAGTTAAAGAAAAGTTATAATTGTGTAGCCAGAAAGAGTTTGAAAGACTTTTCACCCAGATTCTGATTAACCCATGATGCAAATGAGCAAGAAGAGTTATTGAACGATGGGACAAAAGCAAAAAGAAAAGGAACTGGAGATCAAGAAACATGAGAAAACAAATAAGGGTGTGAATTTCACTGGAGTCTTTCTCTTGCTCTGCTCTCTCTCATTAGATGTCAGAAGTTTCTCCTTGTAGTAGCACAACCATAAATTATCTAATCCATAATTCTTTCTTTATTAAGGAAACTTGGACTTTTTGAGAAGAGCTGGCTGCTTAGCACTCCTGAAAATCCTCCTAATGAGTTATGTCTTTAAGTAGGAATGGAATTATTTGAAAGTTTGGGATTAATTCTTGTGGGAAGGATGTGTGTTATTTGAGGGGAAGTGCTGTTTGCTTTTGTTATGAGTCTGGTTAAAGAATTTTTTGTGTATCCTCTGATTTTACTCATTCAGCTGAGTCAGTAGTGTGTGCTAAAACATTCTCGGGACCTTGAATGAAACAGAAAAGAACAATTAGCTGCTCTGTGTGTTTCAAAGACTAAACAAGAGTACAACTAAATAGCTGAAAGTAAAATTTCTCCAGTTTTAGTTTTATGTTATCTCAGTAGAGAGAAACTTGGATCTTTATGTTTGTTTATTTTTCCATGTGCTTTGTTTTTGTAAATAAGCATCTGTATAGATGTAGGATATGCTTCTCTCCTAGCACGTGGTTATTTATATGCTTGTATACTTTCCCTACATTGTTGCTTTTTAAGGCATGCAAGATCAAGAAACTATGTGTCAGAATCTGAAGTGTGCAAACTGGAATCTGTGCCCTTGGATTTTGGTGATTACCATCCCCTGAAACCCATTACAGTGAGTGTTTTTGTGCTTTTGGAAAATGAATCCGAATTCAAACTGGTTGTGTTCCTCTTTTTTTATTTAGTTTTTAAAATTAAAAGGCTTTGAGGTTGGTGGTGGTACTTGTGAGTTCCTTTCTGTGTTAGTGGCCTGTTCTAGAGGCATCAGGGTTTGTTCTGTTTGCCCTTTACAGAAGTTTGCTGGTGCTGTTATGTGTCAGAAAAAGTCTTCTGACAAATACAGCACCTCCAACTTGTGGGTTTTCTTGGTTGCATTAAATGCTGAATAATGGATAAATTTAACATCAGATTGTTGCATTACAAATAACCTGCATGATTGCTTGATGTAAGATTTGGTTTGGGGTTAACTTCCAGTCAGCTGTGTACTTTAAAACATTTATAATTTCTTTGATGTGTAAGAGGCTTTTAAAGATGTACAAAAAAAAAAAAAACCCAACTTCCAAGAGATGAGTTATCCACTAATGAATGATAAATGAGCAGCAGCTTCTGCTCAGGAAGGTCAGTAGGGAGATGAGACAGTGGCCTTTAGGTATGGATTTGATGCTCCAGGCTTGAGTGTCGTATGAGAAAAGTAAAGGTGAAACTGGCAGAGGAAATTAAATAGCAAGAAAGAGTTTGGAGGACAGGGACAAACGTAATAAAATAGAGGAAAGGTACTAGAAAGAAGTTCAGAGTGGTTGTTCTTAGTTTTGCAAACTTAGAATTGGAAGGAGGAAAAAAGTAGTGAAAATGTTACTGAGGAGTGAGTTCCTCCAGATTCAGGGAAAAGGGGGGCTTCAGTTTAACGAGCTGGTGCTCACTCTAAAGAGTTTGATGTCTCCTTGCTTTCATTGCAACAGCACAATTTATGTTGCATGTATTTTGATGATTTATTAAAGAAAAGTAAGGGCAGAGAAAACCTTTTTGTTTGACAGTTCTGAACTTTTTCTTTAGGTTACTGAATCCAAGACCAAGAAGATGAACCGAAAAGGAAGTACTTCTTCTACCTCCTCTTCCTCCTCTAGTTCTGTGATGGACCCACTGAGCAGTGTGTTGGATGGCACCGATCCCTTGTCATTGTTTGCAGCAGCTGCAGATCCTGTGACTGCTGCTCCTCCCATGGTAACACTGGGGGCAGTTAACTGAGTAAAATAAAACCAACATCAAACCAAAACCACAAAGCCAATCCTGCAAAAAATGTATTGTCTTACCAGTTAAGAGGTTAATGTAGGAGATATACCATATACTAGAATATTCTTTTTTATTTACCTACTTTTATCTGGTTTATGTTGACATATTTATATAAATATGGGTTTTTAAAAAATACTGTGACTTTTGAAAGGATCAACTAGCCCTTGAAACATTAAGTTGACCTTTATCAGCCTTCTCTCTTTTTCCAGGTCTGTATTTAACTTTTGCACTTGTACTCCTGTCCTAGGATGGTGCACGAAGGAAACGGGATAAAGATGAGAGCTCGGCAGTAGGAAGTGACTTTGAACCATGGTCAAGCAAACGTGGTGAAATCCTTGCTAGATACACAACAACAGAGAAGCTTTCTATTGTAAGTGGTGACTTCCACCCTTTTTTTTATTTGTACTACACCTTTAATGTATTTTGGATGTTGCTGTTGTATAATTATTTCATGGATAAATACTGGTCCTCTACATTTCAGTTTTAATGTTGTAGCAAACTGAATCAGAAGCTCTCACTTATAAAGATTGTTTTAGAGCTGAGTCCAAGTTTTTTGATATTTAGAAGCCATCACTTTGTCTTTTTGTGACAATGCAAATAACTTCTGGTCTTGCATCTACTAAATATTAGAGAGTTAATTAGCAGTGTAATTACCCTTGTAATGCTAGTGAGTACATGTTTTCTAAAAGTCTGCTTTTTCTGCTTCCTCACAGAATCTGTACATGGGATCTGAAAAAGGTGAGTCCTTTCTTTAACAGTATAACAGAGTTTGCTTGAGGCAGGGGGCAGTGACAGGTTTATGGTCAAAAATGGTTAAAATGTGTTTTCCTGCCTCTCCCATTCTGACATTGTGGTCCTTGATTTTTGGTGGAGAAGACATCTGGATTTTTACTTAAAATAATTATTGAAAATAAGCCACCCAACTACCTTGGTTTTTATTCCTGTGGGCTGATGAATTTGTGGTTATTTCACTGCACTGGCTTCCACTGTAGCTTAAAACTTTCTTCCATTTAAACTGAGCAATGATATTTTTAGAATCATCTTTATCAGCTCTTCTGCTAACTGGAAGGAAAGCAAACAAGTCCTTTGGGAACTTGTTCAGTTATTCTCTTTACATGAAAGTGAAATGATTTCAGCTTTATGCTGGATGTTCAGAAAAGAACCAAATGTTAAATATTTTATCATGTTTTCTAGCAAAGAGAATCTGGGCTAAGTAGTCAGCATAGTAAATCAGGATTTTTATGTATGAATAAACATGTAGCATTTCAGCTTCTGCAAAAATACAAAATACTTATTTGCAATGAGAATGATAAACACTGAAACTGGATGTTCAGGAGGAGTGTGACATCTGTATCCTTAGATACTGTTAAACTGACTGGATCAAACCCTGTGCAACTGTTATAACTTCAGACCTGGACCTGCTTTGAGGAGGAGAGTTGGACACAGACCTCCACAGAGCTGTTAAATCCTAAATTATCCTGTGGTTCTATCTGGTGATTCTTTTCTTACCAGTAAAACTTGCAAGAAAATCCACTTTTATTCAGTTTTGCTTACTTGTCATTGCCCTTGTTCAAAGTGAATGCATTGTAGGTATGTTTACATGTGTGTCTTCAGGAATCCCCACTAAATGAAACATACCACTTGTCTTCTGTTACAGAAGCTGCCTGGTCCATGTCAGGCTCCTTCAGGTTTGTTTCTCTTTAGAAGTCCCAGTGTTTAAATGTTAAAGAAATTTAAACATGTAATTCTTTACAGGAAAAACCACAACTACTGGTTCAGCAGTTTCTGAAAAAGTGAGGACAAGGTTGGAAGAGCTGGATGATCTGGAAGAGGTGAGAAAGCTTTCTGTTGAAATTACAGCACCACAATAACAATGAAAGGAATTTGTGAAACAAAAATCTTTTGTGAAACCTTTTAAAAAGATTCTGATTCTGCAAGTGCTTATGCAGTATTTAGATAAATATGTACTTTCTGTGGGAGTTCTCTAGTAATTTTAATCCTTATTGTTACAGGATTCAGGCAGAATCGTATTTTTGTATCACTATAAATTGTGATTTTAAAATTTACCTGATCTATTGCTGTTGATTTACCTTCTTGCTGTGCACAGTCTGCAGCTGTGGAGCTCAGTAGTCTTAAGTGCTGATAATTTTGGAATTACTGGATGCAGAAACTGCATACTGTCTACCTGAGTTTAATTCAAGTTACAGTTGTGAGCTTGATAGAAGTACTGAGTACACAAGTTATTTCTCAAGCTGCAGTATTTTACTGTGCAAAGGTGAGATGTTTCATAACCTATGTTCCTGAGACCTGAAGGGAAGTTGTAATAAATTGTGTAGGATTTTCCCTGACAACATGGTGATTTGAGTCTATAATAACAGCACTCTCCTTCTTTCCCTCCTGCTCTTTTTAAGTGGGTTTGTGTTTTCTTGCCAGGGATCACAGAAAGAGCTGTTGAATTTGACTCAGCAGGATTACATGAACCGGATTGAAGAACTGAACCAGTCTTTGAAGGATGCATGGTCCTCTGATCAGAAAGTGAAAGCTCTGAAAATAGTCATCCAGGTCAGTTCTACGTTTTTGTTCTATGCAGAACCAGTGAGTTTGGTGATACAACTTGTACAATTTCCTTCTTGGGAAAAGAAGGCTTTCTACTATTTTTTTATTATTTTCTTTTGTTCTTCTCTGAAGTACATTTCTTTCAGAGTTTTTTGACTTCTGACAATAGTTGGATTTTCAGCTTTGTTGTTGTGTATTGGTTTTGACTTGGTTACATGGGATGGAATTCTCAATGAGTCACCAAATGACAAATGTGGAAATTTTACCTGCTTAAGGATAGTTAGAGTAAATAATATGTAGTGGTATCAGCTCTTTCTAGGGCATGTCGTTTCCTTTCCTGTCCTCTTCCCCTTCAGTCCCTTCTTCCCTACAAATAATACCAGAATGCTTCTTTGAACATCAGCATTTTACCCTTCCAAACTTACTAAGGCAATTAAATAATGGGATTTAGGACCTTAGCAAGCTACTAAAAACAGCTCCAGATTTTTAAAATGGTATGTGTGGAGTTTGTGTTTGTTTGTTTGCTTGTTTGTTTTAAAACTTGTCCACAGTCTTCCTTTGGGTCATTTGGGGTGATGTGCTTTGAGGAGGGCAAGGGGAAATAGGACAGTTAAATGCTCTTTTGTTTGGCTTGGCCTTTAAAAAAGGCCAGAGGCAGAGTGCAGCAGAGGAGAGATGAGATAATGACATCCTTAAAAGCTGTAAAACTGATGTAATGCTCACAGTCATCCAGTGGAGTTACATAAAGTCAGGATTTTTTTTGGTCATTCTGAATACTTTTGTGAAAGCTGCTTGAAGTAATTTCATCTTAAATTGTGGAAAGGGGAAAAAAAAGAAAAATGGAAATGAAACATTAATGAAGTGAGATCAAACAATTATATGTGACCTAGGGTGACTAATGTTCTTTTGTGATACTATGAAATCAGCACTATTATTGTTATTTTTTAAAAGATCCATAGATGGGATTGTGAAGTGTGAATATTGTCTTTGGATGAGAAGGAGCAGGGATGTACTGTACTTACAGTGCTTTAATATGTATACTTGTGATATATATATGTATCTAATATATATATATTATATATTTATATAATATGTATACTTGTGATATATATATATTTTATATATATACTTGTGATATGCAGTGATAATCTATGTGTTAATACTTTCATAGGTTCTTTTGCAAATGGTTCACAAGCAATTTTGAACTAATACAGTTTCTAAGATGGGATTCAGTGCTTCCTTTTAGAAAAGTGGTACCAAAGTTGAATATGTTCATCTATGCTAAAGTGTTGTTCACTTAGCACTTAATGCTGCAGATGGTCATCACTAATTGAAAGACTGGCTAAGAATGAATTAGATACTTGGGTAATTAATGAATTTAAAAAGTTTCGTGAAGGATAATAACTCTATAGTTATAAAGCAGGATAGGGTAGAAACCTCACTGAACTTTACTTGCTGTGGTTCTTCTGCAGAGTGCTGTATAACAGAGCTGAGCAGTTCTCTTGACATCAGGCTGGGGTTGTATGCACAGCCTGTCATTATTATTACAGATTGTATGCAGTAGGAGGAGTGAGTTTGGCAGCTGGTTAGGAAAATATCTTCACCAAAAGGGTTCTCCAGCATTGGACCAGTCTGCCCAGGGCAGTGGTGGCATCACCATCCTTGGAGGTATTTAAAGGATGTGTAGATGTGGCACTTGGGGATATTTTATACTCGTGTTTTTGGTATGCTGGATTAAAGGTTGGACTCAACAATCATGAAGGTCTTTTCCAACCTAAATAAATCTGTGATTCTATGATTCCTCAAGTGCCTTTTTGCAAGATACTTTACTTGTCAAGATGGAGTATGTTAAGCTACTTAGAGTAAGCTGAAGTAAGTTGATTATGTTTGTGAGCTCTAAGAAAAGTGGTAATTAAGTGTTCATGGTACGTGTAGGTCCTGAACAGCTACTGAGTTACCTTTCTTTGAAGGTGACAGACTTACCATGCAGCAGGGCAGATTCTGCTGATTGTAGGATGTGAGGGCTCTCACCTGTCTCTGTGGTGCACTCTTCAAGGTGCCCTGATGAATAAAGCAAAAACACCAAGTGTGCCCCTGGTTTAAGCATGTTTTGTGAAGTATTGGATTGCTTCCTGGATTTCTGAAATATAACAAAAGCTTAAATTTTATTTATTCCACTGAGATTGAAGAATTGTCTCCTGGTGAAGGAGAGAGGGGGGATGGAGCTCATGGATGGAGAATATTGTCAGTCTTAGAGACCAGAGAAGCCTCGGGGCCAGAGGCCACGTTTGGTGTATGTGAGGAGGAGGTGCATTTCTCTCCCCAGTCAGTCAATTGCCTGTTTTCTTTTGGCAGAAGCTCCAATGAGAGTAGAACTAAGTGGGTAATACATTGTTCAAATGTGACTTTGTACCAGCCATCATTGTGGTCCAAATGCCATGACCAGGTTGGGTCCCAGTGGGTGAGGGTGGATGACAGAGTCCTCCCTGGAGCTCACTGTGGCTCAGTCTGTTTCCAGAATGCTTGAACGAGTTATGTGAGCTGCAGAAATGTGTTGGAAAGCTCATTAACTACACTTCTAAAATTGTTTCTTAATTTAGTCTATATTAAATTGTGTGTTTGATATGGATGCTTAGAGGGATGGTGAAAAATTGAACAACACCCTTAAAAAATTATTTTAGAGAAGAAGTGCCTTTTAATGCTTTGTCTGGGAGAGAATTTGTCTTGTCTGAACAAAAGCAGAGATCTGCATGGTCAGCTGAAACTCTGCATTGTAGCTTACCCTGTGTAAAGGAAAACCATGTCTGTGACTAGTTCTGGAAATGAGGAACATCCTGAAAATGACAGCAAGCACTGTGGTGTGTTATGGTAAATGTCCTTCTGCTTTTGGCCTTATAGTTCATATTGGCCCTTTCCATCTGGGGATATTTATCCATTCCAGCTTTTCTGCAGTAAAACCACAGACTTGCATTCACCTCTAAAAATGTTTCTTTTTTTTTTTCTCCTTCTAGTGTTCTAAGCTTCTTTCAGACACAACAGTAATCCAGTTTTATCCAAGTAAATTTGTTTTAATTACAGATATCCTTGATACTTTTGGTAAGTATCTACTGTGACAGACGTAGTACAGAATTGTTAATAAGATTTTTTTTGTATTGTTAGAAAGCATCAAAGTTATCCAAAAAGGGCTGAAATTACTTGTAGTTTTAACATGGAATATTTCCAACATAAACATTTGGATACCAGTGGAAAACATGGTATATAATTGTGAAAAAAAACTCCTAAGAGCAAAATCTTTAAGATAAAAATATTTTATTTGGTGGTTCTGTGCTTTATGTATTAATGAATATCTAGAACAAAATGTTAGGAAAAATCATGATCTCTCCATTTTGAAATTTAAAACACACTATCATTATAAAAATATTTTGAATTTTGGCAGCCTTTTGGCTCAATCTTTCATTATTTTTATATTTGAAGAGTAGAAGTCAGAAAGTTTTCTTTAGCTGAATGGGGACTGTGAAGTAATCCAAATGTGGTTATTGATTTTTTTTAATATATTTTTAAACTTGTAAGTGAAATTGTCATCCACTTCATGTGACTCTTGTTTTTCTGCCATGTTATGGAAAAGATTTACAATGACATTCAGAGTTGAAGGATATTTTGGTGCCAGCAGGATATGCTACGACAGAGATCCAATTGTTTTTTCAGGTTGTGCTTCCTCTTTGTGCTCCTTCCTGCTTGCTGAAAGCTGCTGGAGATAACAATATCCAAAGTCAGCAAAGTCAGGACACCAGCTGTCCTTTCCTGGCCTGGGAGAAATCTGACCTGGCTGTTACCTCTGCACTTAGGGGAGCCAGAGAATTTTTTTATAGTGAGAAGCACTGAATCCCACTGAACATTTCAGCCTCACTAGATGGCAGCAAAATGTCAGTGTTGTAGGAAGTTTTTTCCAGCTCATTTCATTGTGTGTTGGAAAGAGAACCTTTGTACCAACATTTTGTATTTTACAGTTTGTTAATTTCTTATGTTTTGTTTTATTATTATTCTTTTTCTTTTTTTTGACCAGGGAAACTCGTGTATGAGAGGATTCTGTCAATGTGTGTGGATAACAGAGTCTCTCTGCCAGGTAACTTTGTGTTTGTTTCCATTCCAGAAAGAAATCCTATCCAAACTTGAGGAAGGTTAAACAGGACCATTGCTACTCTGTCTCCTATACAAAAATTTCTCCTTTCAATCTAGAAGTTTTTACTTTTCAACAGAATAAAATCCATTGCTTACAGCTTCTGCTATTTACAATGCTCATGCAAGTTTACATTTTAATTGTGAAGGATATATATAATAAAATGTGCTTGTGGCTCTGCTGTTACTAAATGTCAGCTGGGTTTTCCTGAGATTTGAAATCACAAGGAATCATGTGTAAGTTCTCTAATACAGAGTTTATTAGGGGGAGAGAGAATTAAACAGGAATGGCCAAATGAGATGAAGGAGACTTTTTTTCCGTTTTTTTCTTAGCATATGCTCTCTTCTGAAAGTACTACAGTTAATAGCTTAAAGTTAATGATAGAAATGTAACAAAGCTGAGAGTCTCAGTTTTTGGTAAATAGATGTTTTTGTTGCTATGCTGGAAACTTGATAGTTTTGCTTTGATTAAGGAGGAATTTTGGAAGTAGCAGCAGGCTGCTTTTAGCATAATCTTTCTAACTTGGGCCCTTTTTCTTTTTTCTGTTGAAGTTCCAACACAATGTAGAAATCTAGTTTGACATTTACAGTACAAATGAATGTGGAAGAACCTTTTTAGCAAGATATTGAAACATTCCATGGAAAATACAGGCATTTCCTTGCAATTTGGAGTGCATTAAGTGCACATCCTTGCAAGATGAAGCATTCTGTATTGGCAGTGGAACAGGACCATTAGTTTGCAGTTAAGTCCATAGGATTGGAGCCATAAACTTGAAACCAACAAATGCTGAAATTTGAAATAAACTCAGAGAAAACAGTAAAGACAAATTTGGTTGTTGCAGATCTGACAAACTGCTCTTACCAGCAGTCATGAAGGCAGACAGTTCCCACAGCACCCACGATTTCTGGGCACAGTTACCCCTGTTCTGCAGAGCTGGGCTCCTGCTGCAGCTGTGCAGCTGCCAGAGGCATTGCTGGGGGGAGCTTCCCAAGCAGCTCTGCAAGTGGGAGGGAGAGGGAAAATCTGGGCTGTGCTGACTCCTGTGAACCTTTGGGGATTTCAGGCCCAACCTCTGAGCTTGTCCTTTGGGAACCAAGAGAAACAAAGTTCAGTGAGAACTCTTGAGGTCCTAGATGAGAAAGATTCTGACTGAGTGCAGGAGGTTCTAATGTGGCTTCTCTCGTGCTGGAAGTTGGAAACTCTTGTGGAGCTTCTCACCTTCTGGGGGCAGGAGTGGGAGAGCACTGGTGTTTTAAACTGTTTCACAAGGAGTTTGTAATAGGATGTGTGCAGTGTTCAGTGTACAGAAACAAGGTTTCTGTGTTGCAATAGTGTTATTTAAAATTTGTATTAGCCCTTTAAAATAAAGAATTTGAGTGCTTAAAAATCTCTTTTGTATGTTCTCTGGTCATTATAGATTTATATACACGTTTGTTACAGATTCTCTGTGTTTTGTTTTTTTACAATTTCTGCTTTTGGAAGAGCAGAGGCAGAGGTTGGATTTCTCAGTAGCAACTCTGAGATGAGCTCTGAGTGCTTGAATTCAAGTTCTAAAATGTTATTTACTACAAAACTGTTACCTTTTCTTGTTATGTACTCAGCTCTGACTGCTGCTCAAGAGAGCTGAGAAGCAAATTTATTGTCTAGTTTATTATTGTGCACTTAATTTCTTGATGAATGGAAAAAAATACAGTTTTAAACCTAGAATGAAAAGTAACTTGTTTCCAGAAAGAATGTAACATTCCTGGGTTGTTTTTTCCCCAGATAACTTCTCTCCAGAGAGTGTTAATGATACGGCCAAGGAAACTTGCTTAAACTGGTTTTTCAAGATTGCTTCAATCAGAGAACTCATTCCCAGATTGTATCCTTGTGAAATGAGACCCTCAGAGTGTGTCTGCAGGTTTTTTGTAGATTTTTCCAAAAGTGAACATGGTTGTTTCAATAAAACCCACAGGATCTGATGTTTATACTGACTTTGTTTTGTTTGTTTCAGGCTGTATGTTTTGAATGTACTTTTGAGTCATGTTTCATAGTAAACTGAATGCTTAATTATTGGCTCTGAGCAGTTTGGCAGTGACAAAGTAGAGATGATGCATGAAAAATTTTGAAACAAAATCTTGTAGATAAATTGTAAAAATCAACAAAATGTAGGGACATTAATTACAGAAGGCCTTAAAATAGTTTGTTCAATATGCATTTGGTATGTTTGCTTCAGGTTTTTCAATGGTGTGAATATTAGTTTTATTCCTTAACTTGGTTTCAATTTAGTTATGTGGAAGCAGCAATACTGAAGTGCAACAAGTTCCTGTCCAAAACGTAAGAATAATGTTAAATATGCAAAGGAAGTGAATGGGCAGACTTAGGAACTAATTCAAGGAATTAAGCATGACAGTTCTGTGATTAATGGTGGGTGGGGTCTTAGTGGAACTGAGAAGTAGTAGTACAGAGAGGTTTTGGAATTTTTAATGAAAATACCATGAAAAAAGTGAAGGTGAACTGTGATACACTTTGAAATACATTAGTGCTCTCAGTTTTCAAATATATGTACAATTGTGATATCAGGTGTCACAAATCCCAATGCAGATTGAAAACCAGTGGTTTGTGATAGTGGAGGGGGAAGGAAGATTGGTGATGTGAGGAGTGTGGGAAAAAGACAGGATAGGGAAAGGAAAATATTGCTGTCAGATTGGGAGAGAGAGTTGGAGAAGTATTTTAGGAGCAATGAACTCCCATCTACTGAAACCTTGGTGTAAGTTTAATGTGTTGCCAAACAGTGCCAGCTGCTGAGCAGAAAATGTTCCTTCCCTTATAATTGACTTTATTCAGTTATATTTTGAAATGCATATTGGAAGCCAAATTGCTACTCTGGTGACAACTTTATTATCCCTAAAAAGCAGTTCTTTTACTGGAATTAGTGGGCCTCACATCCAGGCACTGGCACAGCTCTGTCAAAAAGGACCTGTGGGAAAATGAGACATGGAAGGACTTGTGCCAGTTCTGCTTTAAGCATCTGCTTTCCTTACATTGAGTCACAGCTTTTCCATAGCTCTGCTGTTCTCCAAGCCACAGGGGGAGTTTTTTGGTTTTATTTGTCTGGCTCAGAATAGCAAATAGTGCTATTTGAATATAGGATGTGTATTATTGTACACATAAAATTTTACTTATGAAATAAAATTTTGTGCTAGTATCCTTTTTCTTTGATAGGTATTTCTATAACTCATGCTCAGTTGTTAGTCTGCAAGGCAGCTACTGAAGTTATCTGTAGGTGATGTAATTCTGTTATTGGCTGTTGAAGCTCATTTTCATTTCTGTTGAAAACAGGGGGATTTCAGAATGTCTCCCACGGTTAACATCTATGATCAGAGGGATTGGAGATCCACTGGTTGCAGTCTATGCCAGAGCATACCTTTGCAGGGTAGGCTGCCTTTCACCTCCTCTCATCTGTATCAAAGATTTACTGCAGCCAGTGCTGCCACTGCTTCTTGGAACTACTGCTTGTACCTCAAGTAGTCAGCAGCCTGTCTCTTCTTTCCAACAAACAAACAAAAAATAATTTCTGTTTTAAGAATGGGGAATTTCTCTTTAAGTGTTTGTAATAAGTAAGAATGATTTCTTTTAAGTGCTGCTGTAGGCTGTTGCAGTGCACTGGAGTGGACACTGATTTCCTCACTGCTTACTGATACTTGGAGCTGATGTTGGGATCGTGTTCAAACACAGCTGTAACTACCTCGGGGTAGTTGTTAGTGGACATGACCATAATAGTAAGCAAGGAAATCATCAGGGAAAAGCATGTGATTCAAAGCTGTTGGTTGATTTGATGTGTGGGACTTGGGTGTATTCCTTCAGCAAATGCATTTTTGTCTCTGTCTGAAGGAGAATTGAGAGATGCTGATAAAATCTTTTTCTTTTAATACAGGTTGGGATGGAAGTGGCACCACAACTCAAAGAAAGCCTGAACAAAAATTTTTTTGATTTTCTTCTAACATTTAAACAAGTAAGCAAATAAGTGTTTTATTTGCAAAATCAGATAAATACATTCATTTATCAAACTGCTACATACTTTTAAAAAATCTTAGAAGTTCTCATCTAGATTTAGGGGTGTTCCTGTATCCAGTTATAGTATGGGAAATTTTATATACATTCTGATAAGTTGAAACTGCTCTATTCAGCATGTTTCCAGACTTGAATAATAGATGTTAGGAGCTTGATATTTTTCCCCCAGCTTGCAAGAAATGCTTCAGACTATCTGTACCTTTGTGATACTGTCTGTTGTTGTTTCTGTTCATGTCCAAACTTTGTTCAGTTTATCATATC
Source organism: Lanius collurio (assembly GCA_020086605.1). Taxonomy (NCBI): domain Eukaryota; kingdom Metazoa; phylum Chordata; class Aves; order Passeriformes; family Laniidae; genus Lanius; species Lanius collurio. The sequence goes on along the minus strand of JACBWW010000025.1, from coordinate 12,239,117 downwards.
TCCCATTCAATGCCTTTTCACAGCAACATATTTTTGTCTCTTATTTTAACAGATCCACGGGGATACAGTTCAGAACCAGCTGGTGGTGCAGTGTGTGGAGATCCCTTTGTATTTGACCCTGTATTCTCCTGCTATAGACTGGATTTTGCAGTGTATTGCCTACCATGCCCCAGATGTAAGTGAATGTGGTAATGCTCAATACTAAAGGAAGTGTTGTGGGGAAGAGCTAATTTTGCCTACTAAAAAACCACCCCCCAGTTAGTTCTTGTGTGTAAAGAGCCTACATTGAACTCTCTGATGTTCTCTTCTGTACAGGAAGAATGATTGCTTCCACAAAGCTCAAGTGTGACCACTGCAAGTTCATAGGCAGTATTCCTGTTTGTTTCTTTCTGTTCTTTAGCTAGTTTAATCTTTATTTCCTGAATTCATCAGTTTCTTCTGTCATGCAGATACAAAAATGATTTGAGTAGCCTGTAGCTTAACAGTGAACAGGCTGTTTTAATCTGTCAGTGTGGTTTGCAGGCTGGCAGAATTTTCACCTCTCCTGCCAGAGATAACTGACCTGGCTGGCAAATAGTGATTACCTGGAGTAATGGCATGGATGAAGGATTGCAGATTTGACTGCCATAAAATGGTGGTTTTGATTGAAATGCCACTGTACCTATTCCAGAGGATGTGTTTTATGTTGTGCTACGTCATTGTTTTCTTGTGCTGTAAATACAGGATAAGACAGGACTATTGGAATGTGCTGGAGAGGTAATTCAAACAGCTTTTAGTAGATTCCAGTGCAGCAATTAAAGCAGAATATATTTGCAAAGTCTCTATTCACTAATTTTAATAAGTAATTTTTCCAGGTTCTGCTTACTGAGATGATGGAGAGATGCAAAAAATTGGGGAACAAGTAAGTGTTGCAGAGTGTAGAAGAGAGGAGTCTGTAATGGGTACCTGTGAGTCCCTGGAATAATGTTCTCTTTCCCTCTTTTGGAAACAGCTCACATGCATGGTGTAGCTGTCATTCTCCCAGTAGCTTACTAAATCATGATCAAACATCTGTTTTCCAGAGATGAATTCTAAAATATGGTAGATTACTTGTCAAGCCAAAGTTGTTTAACTTGGTTGCTGCATTCTGTCTCCTAAGCCAAAGTTTAGGACATGTCTTTTATTGGGAAGTTGAGTAATCCAGTTTAAAACAGTAGTCTTCTTTCAAAGGGGAGTTTAGTGTTTTTGTGTCTTCTAATGACTGTCAAAGTACTACAAAGCAAGAGGCATCAGTTTATAAATCTTTCCAGAATCTCAATAAGTTCCGTGAGCTGCTTTGCAGCCATCTAAGTGGAAAGTGGCAGCCTGCTCTCTGTATTGCAAGGCACAGGCTTTTTAAAAAAATTATAATAGAGGCTAGACAGTTGTTAGTCTAAGAAGTTCAGATGAGTGTCAATGCAGGGACTCCCAAATTCGAGTTGCTGTTGATCTGTATTGATCTGTATTGATCTGTATTGATCTGTGTTGTGTTCATTGCAGTGCTTTGCTGTTGAATTCAGTAATGTCGGCGTTCAGAGCAGAGTTTATTGCTGCAAGATCAATGGACTTCATTGGCATGATTAAAGAGTGTGATGAGTCTGGATTCCCAAAGGTAACATTTTGTATGTCATTTGTAACGATTCCTTTTCTTTCACAGAGGTCTTTATGCTCTTAGTTGCTGACATAACTTGCATATTCACTTGAATAAAATTATTCAAGTGATGTGATCTGAAAATCTTTCTGCACACTGTACCTGCCAGACCAGTCTTGGATGGACATGCATTATCTGCTTTTAATTTAAAATTTCTCATTAACTTTCAGCATCTCCTCTTTCGCTCCCTGGGATTAAACTTGGCATTGGCTGATCCTCCTGAAAATGATCGCCTTCAAATATTAAATGAAGCCTGGAAGGTGATTACAAAGCTGAAGAACCCACAGGTGAGTTACTGTCCATTCTGTTTACTACTGATTCTGTGTTTAGAGCAAAGTTGTAGCCAGTTGTTCAGTAAGCATGTGCTTAGCATGACATTGTTTACCTTTTCTAAATACACACAGCTGCAAAAAAATGTTATGGCTGGTCATATGTTTAGGTCATCCCTGCTTCTCTTAGCTCTGCCAAAGCATAACTTAATTTTACGTAACATTATTACACAAGTGTAACTTTTGAGTTCTAGATCTTTAGGGTTGCATGAATGCTCAGGAGTTAATTCTTTTAAGTGTAATTTTTGCAAGTGTATTTATCACAGTCTCCTGCAAATATTGGTAATCATAATACACGTGTATTTGTAGGATTATATCAACTGTGCTGAAGTGTGGGTGGAGTACACCTGCAGGCATTTTACGGTAGGTGAAAATTACTTTGTTTCCTTTGAATTTTTTTGATACAGACTAAGTGGCTGTACAAGCAGTTTGGTGTTAAAGACAGAAAGGCTTTAACTATTCAGTATAAGTGTGTAGGAATGAAAAATTGCATTTCCTTTCATGAAAGATAAGTGAGGACAAACGATGCAGCTTTGAAGCTTTACCACTTCACAGCACTGAATGTTACTTATCCTTTTGTTTTAATGGCAGATGGACCAGTTTAAGGAAGGATTTACTGGAGCTATGGCTAAAGTTCTTGTCTTAACTAGAGCTCCATAAAAAGCTGATGCTTTGGCAAATGGCAGTAAATTATCCTACTCAAGTGGTGTTTAGTGACTTGATTTGTGTGCCAGTTTCATTCCTGTATTTTATAACCTTGTTTTTTGCTGCACAGAAGCGAGAGGTCAATACAGTTCTGGCTGATGTTATCAAACACATGACTCCTGATCGAGCCTTTGAAGATGCTTACCCACAGGTAAAGAACTTACTTTGCCAAATCTGTAAAAATCTGATGTGCATCTCTTAAATGGAATTAATTCTTAAACATTATTGATAACTCTTATAACAAAATAATTATTTTTAGACACTACCTGTAATTTGGGAAGCCTCTTGGAGCTCTGTAATGCTGTGATTTATTCCTCTTTTTTTTTTCCATTGCACATCAATATTTTAATTCTGAGAAATGCTAAGCCTGAATGATGTACTTATTTAGAAGTAGCAGTAGTTAACTCCTGCATCAACAGTGGTGTTTGCTGAAGGGAATTAGCAATCATGGGGGGCTGTTTAAACAGAAGTAAACCATGAAATAGTCTGTCTCTACCTGGCATTGTTAAGGCTTCAGTGAATTATTGTGTCCAGTTCTTGAGACTGAAGTCCTAATGAGATATGGATTAGTTGAGAAGGTTTTTGTGGTTACTTGGAAGGTAGAAAAAGTGCCTACAAAATAAGATTTAACAAACTGCTTTGGGGTTTTTTTCTTTGTTTATTTGACTGAGTTTTTTGGTGCAGAGAACTGGAGGACATGGAGACTCTAAATTGGAAAAATTTGCTTAATTATGGAACAGAAGAACAAATAAAGCCTGGGCAGGCTGGTCAGCCTCTGTTCAATATGGGTTCTGAAGGGTGTGTTGGAAAAGTGTGTAGGAACAGCACAGCTATAGTCTGTCCTGCTTTGGGGAAAGAAATTACATTGATGAATGCTTGAAGCATCTTTCAAAAGAGTTTTCTATGAATAACTAGAAAAGAATAATCTCTGGTGTGGATAGACTAATTTAACTCATATTACAATAATTTCCCCATTTTTTTTCACTTTTCCTTTTTCTCCCTTTTAGCTGCAGTCAATTATTCAGAAAGTTATTACCTATATCTATGACTTCGCTCTGCTTTTTTCAGTGGTAAGTGATATTCTGTTTAATACATTTTTAAGAAGAACTGTTTGGCACTGTTTCTGCAAGAGAATCTACCTGACTGGGATATTTAGATTCTTTACAGGTTCACAGAATGGAAGGATTTTTTATCAAGTAGCTAAGTGCAGAAATATTTTGTGAGCTTTCTGCTGCTTACTACTTAAGTACTTATTATTCCAATTCCAATTTTCTCTGCCTTTTTCATTAGGCTGTTAAATTCTCTGAGTCTGTTTTTTTACTGTGGCATAAGTGACAATCAATGCAAGGTGAAACACCTTTTATTTGTGTGTGTGTGTTAATGTAATTGCTGGTAGCTGCTTCTGTGTTGATACATACTGAACATGCTCTCTGATAGCACTTACATTTGGCCTTGGAACAAAGGGGAACTCAGGTCAGAGACTGTATAGGAGGGAGAAAAGTAGAAACAAAGCCAGTATACAGTGGGTGTTGAAGTACAGAAACCATCTGAAGTGTAAAATTCAGGACTGATGCTGTCGATTTGGAGTCAAGTCTTGTTTAGAAATTGCTTGGATAATTCTGAAAAACTTACCCTCACTATATTATTGAGATGATACAGAAACTAAGTATTTTAGTATGTTAACAACTTAGACCCTTATCTTTGAAGAGAATTTAAGATGTTCTTAACTTGCTCTGGACACATGCAAAATTGCTGATGATGTGTAGACTGTTTTAATTGTTTTTAATATCTTACCTTTTTTTTCCATAGCTGTCTCAATTTGTCATGATCTTTAGATGTTTGAAGCATATAATTGCTTTTAAAAATAAAGTGCAGCATTAGATTCAAGCAGTTCTGTATTTTGTGTTGCCTTCTGGATCTGTGCAATCAATAAATGGATACATCTTTCAGCTAGCAGACCTTTTCCATTTGTTCCACTTTTTCATCCTTTGAGATGAATTACTGTTTTCAAATAAGATGAAAATAATTTCACATAAATAACTGTGCTTATAAAACTTATCCAAAATATTTATTGTTTTAGTGTGTTGTTAGTAACATACTTAATTTTACTTGTTTATGTATTTGTACTTTCAGGAGAAATTCTTGCCATTTCTGGATATGTTCCAGAAGGAAAGTGTGAGAGTGGAGGTTTGCAAGTGCATTATGGAATCTTTTATTAAGTAAGTGGGGACTGTTGAGGTGAAATGCACTCTGGAGGCTCTGAGAAACTTATTGAAAGATGGCTAGGGGAGAGGAGTCAGTATATTGGCTATTTAGTTTGTGAAGGTTTTCCAGGTTATGGGAAGAAAAAAGAAAATGTGTCCATTTTGTTATTTATTTGTGGACTGTTTGACTATTCACAAAGAAAGCTGAGTTGAAGTAATTAAATTGCTGTGAGTTAACAGAATAGTTGTTCTCTGAGCTTTTATTTTTTTTTTACTTGTGTTGCCTTTGTTGGTTTATGAAATTTATTTCACATTCCAGTTGCTGTGACAGCACAGAATGGAGTACTGCTACAGTTGAAAATGAATTTAAAAACCGAAAATATATTCAACTGCTCTGAAAGTCAAGCAGTCCTTTTCTTTTCAAATAATTAACAGGTTTCTTGAAACATTTTTCTCATTTTCACCTTCCCTTCAGGTATTTCTATTCAGTGCTGAGCCTCCCAGTCCTTCTCTCCCCTGGGGCACACAGGCCCAGCTCTCTTGGCTTTGCTCATATGAGAGATGCTGTGGCCCCTTAATCATCTTAGTGGAGCTGCAGTGCCATGTGCCTCTGTACCTAAACGTGACACTGATCCTTCCTGTCTGTCCCTAAGTAGCTGAGGAATTATATTATATCTTGGTAAATCCAGGATTGTTTTGTTTTGATGTTCTTAGATTGCCTCAGTGTATCACATGTCTACCTTTCTGTGTCCATTAAGGAGTCAGGCTGTGGCTTGGCACTTCAGCTGTGCATATTAAGATAATATTTCTTGACTGGCATTTATTGGAATTGTACCTCTATTAACCACGTGATCGTTGGTGTTCCCTTGGTTCACCAATGAACTTAAAACTTGTGCAGTGTCATACAGTGCTGGTGGTTGGAATTCTGCATCAAATGGGTGTTATTCTGGTCATTGTTTTGACAGAGCAGGATTTTTCACCACTCTTTCTAAAACCCTTTGTAGGCACCAGCAGGAGTCGACAAAGGATCCCGTTATCCTCAATGCTCTGCTGCACATCTGTAAGACGATGCACGATTCTGTGAAGTAAGAGCAACTTCTGCTAAGAACTTCATTTATGCCAAGTGGGGCTGCCTGATGTGGTTTCATGTTTCTGAGGCTGTTTGTTTCAAGGTGGATTAAGACATGAATCCAATTAGTGCTGAGGGGAGAGCTGTGCAGTGAAGTGGCACCATGTACCATTTGCTCTTTAATTACTGCTGTGTTTTGAATACTGAGGCAGAATTTTAAAAGGGAAGTAGCAGCAGTTCTGTAGCTTTCTAGTGAAGCACAGACACTTCACAATCCAATCTTCAGAATATTTTGAGAGTGAAACCCACATAATCTTTGAGTTATAGTGAACACTAAGCTCTTTCTGAGACTCAAGTGATTATGTAGCTGCTAAAGCACAGATTGCCATACAATTATACCTTTTTGTGGGCCACTGTTTTCAGCCATTACAAAGGGGTGTGGAATCTTTAAAAGGATACCTGGAAGATCTCTAGGAACTTGAGCAGGGGAAGCTAGAACTGAGAAGCTCTTGAACCATCTATATCTTTCCCCTAATTCCTCCTCTTCTGTTTCACCCTTGACTTTGGGAGCTGAGGTTGTTTGGGATCCCCTGTGCCACCCTCACTGTTTCAGTAGCAGTTGTGCAGTGTGGAAAACACTTTTGTTTGTAGGTGACTTGCAAAAATCCCACCAAAATCTGTGTCTGATTGAAGACAGAGCCAGGCTCACAATGCTGCAATTTTAACTGTCAAGAGGACAAATCTTCTTTTTTTCCTTCTGGTTTGAGTTGAATTGTAAGGGCACAGTTTCTTTTGCCACTGTGAGCCCAGAGTCTCTTAATATGGCAGTTGCTGCAAAGGAACTTTAAGCTTTCTCATCCTTGATAGGCCATGAATTCAGGATTTATTGTCAATAAAGAGGGCAGATTTAGCATGTAATTCCAATTTATATCAGCTAGAGTGCTTTATTTTGGGTTAGAGTACCTGCTTTGGCTGTATGTTGCACTAAAAGTCACTTCAGCCTTTAACTAGAACAATATATTGTACCTAAAACAGCTTATTAAAAAAATAAAGCAGTTCATAGCAATTCATATTTGATGCTTCCTCTGACACTTTGCCAAAACAATTTGATAGTTTACTGGACCTTTAACATCCCTTAACCCAGCAGTTCCTTGAGCTAAGATGGTTGTACATCTCTTGGTAAATCATCATAAATTCCAGTTATTTTAAAGTAACTCCTGCATCTGTTTTTGCATCCTGGTTCAGGAAATTCCCAGCCCATTGTGTAGGGCTTGCTGACCCTGTAGCAGCTGTTGGGGGATAACAGCCTTCAGACTGGTAGGGGTCTGATTCACAATTGAACTGCAAGCCTGTTACTGACCTGGAGATCTCATTACAAGCCTTCTGAGCCTTTCAGAGCCCATCAGTTGACTCTTTTGATTGGCAATGCACTAATGAGCTAATGGTGCTGAGGTTTTCTTTCCTCCCTTACTGAATTCATAGAGTAAAACTATTGTTCTCTTCCCATCTGGTGTCTGAGTTGGAAATTGGTAACTGATATACTAAAGGTCAAAGCTGGAGCCAAGCATATAATAGTAAGGGGATTAAATTGTAGCAGTTAATTGTAATTTAACTTTGTGTTCATCCATTTTCAGTGAAACAGGTTTGACTGACTGGATTTTTATGTGATGTAAATTTGTTTCAAATCAGATGTTGGGCTCTTGGTGTAGAATAGGTATCTGTGATTGTTTTGGAAAGAAACTCCTTTTTACATATCAGTTTAGTTCAGTTCTTACTAAAACATAAAGAAAACCAACACTGTAGCAAGGTGAAGTTAATTATTTTTTAAATTCTGAGGCAAGGCTAGTTAAAACAAAAAACCCTAAACAAAACAAACCAGACCCCAAACTGAACAATAAACTAATGTTATACACTGTGTTCTGTTTAAAGGGTATTTTAAAAGCTTTACTCCTTAAATAGGATAACTCTCTTCTAAGAATAGACTTAAGAATTTCTTTAGGTTTTTAGACTTAGTTCTTACTCAAGTTCTCATGTTGCAACACAAGACTGAAGCCATTTGTTTGCTACAGTAAAAAATACTAGTGTAGCTTCTTTCTCCTCCTGCCAAAGTCTAAGTCTTTATAGAATCTAAAGACACTCAGCAATTTTTACTCTTTTTAAAATCTGGAATTTAGTTTGGTTCATGGCTGACTTGGTGGTATTCATATTAAAATTAGTTTTATACAGAAAAATTTATAAAATATTATGTATCATTTGAACCTTTATAGATAAATAAGATAAACAATATTCTAAAATTTACCAAATAATTTTTTTTCTAGTGCATTAACACTTGAGGATGAGAAAAGAACATTAGCAGCTCTGATAAATGGATTCATAAAAATGGTGAGTGACAATTGTGTACAACTGCTGGGTGCACCTTAGAGCTTGGATTTTTGTGAGACCCCCATGAGGAACAGGTCCTGTGTGGCTGAATCTGAAAACCCCAGGCAGTGCATTTTAGTGAAATGAGTGTGTGTTCAAAGAAAGGTCACACAGTGCTGAAGCTGCTGTGGTGCTATAGGAAAGTTTAAAGTGCACATGTTGTTTATTTAACCATATTTTCTGCTAGTTTTGTCAATCTCCTGTAAAACAGAGCACATATTTAAAAGTTAAACAGCAATTGAAGCATCAGAGAGGTCACTGGTTTATGTGAATGAAGCTCTAAATGGAACCAATACCAGCTTTCAAAAATACAAAATAAGTGTAACTTTTTTGTTATTGTAATCTCTGTTTGTCTTAATTTAGAAATAAGATCATTTGTGTCATTAAATTAGTAGTCTCAGAGGACCCCAGGTGAAATTAGTTTTTAACCCATCCCTCATGCTTTTTCCAATAAATCTTTTGTTGATCTGTTTTTGAGATGTCAGGTTGTTTTAGGGAGACTTTCTCCAGCTTTTTGTATTCTCTAACTCCACACTCTCAATGCTTGTTTTTTATTTCACATAGAGCTGACAGCTCTGTGTCTGCTTTTCCTCTTGTTCTTTGTTGCAGTTCCATACTCTAGATGGTTGCTTTTTCTTCAGCTATAATAATTTGCTAATTAATCTTCTAGTATAGTTTTGCTTTATTAAGTTTTACATACAGTATAATATAGTACAATTTCCTTTAGGAGAATTTCATGCATTGAATAAAATTTGATGTGTCTTGATAGTCCTGGTTTAGGGGGAAAAAAACCCCATAGCAGCAAAGTGACTAGTTCTGAATTTAAACCAGCACACATTAAGATGTGGAGGGGAAAGCAGTTTTAACAGTCATCCTTACAGTCAGTCTTTTTTGTGGAAAAATTTATATTTTTAGGCAAGTTTTCTTGAGACTGGGACTTAAGAATGAGCAGTTGTACAAATAGAGGCAAAGCAAGGACAGTTGTCTGTAATGAGAGAAGCAATCCTTTGTTTTCTGGTGCAGTTTCTTTGATCTTTTAATGTATGGATTAAATGTAAATTTTATTCTAATTTCATAAAAAATTCTTTTGCATATGACTTGAGAAATAATAAGTAATGCAACCTTTACTTCTATTAAAAAAAATTGCATACATGTAGACTGCCTGGAGACTGTTCCTCATGCTCTGCTTTTAATTGACAGCTGAGACACTCCAGCTGACAGCTCTTGGGGTTTTTTAAATCTGCAGGGTTGGCAGAGGGTTGTTCTCACACAAAGGTTGTTTTATGACTTCGTGCCTGCCAGAATGCAAGGTTACAAGTTTTTGCCATGCTATAAAAGCATGTATTTCTAAACCAAACTCAAGGAAAACCTGCTTTTCTTACTGTTCTGTTGGAGGCCCTTTATCAACTAGAAATTAGAGGAAGCTGAATACAGATTCACAGGTCTATTTCTATTTTCTGGGTTTTTTTGTCTTGCTTTGTAGGTATGATCAAAACCAAGCCTTTGTCTCTCCTGTAAAGAGTCAAGAGTTCTGCTAGTTTTGAAAACACTTCACAAAACTAGGATTTAAATTTTGTTTTCTTGAAAAATACTTGTTCTGTAAAGTAGAACATCATGTGGAGTATAGACAAAAAAAGCAAACCAGTGAAACTTTCCTGTTTCCCTGAAGCTCAAGTATTGCAGACAGAACAGAGATTCTCTGACTGCTGTTTGTGGTCCCTGGGGGGTTTGCTCCTTAGCAATATATGGGGGTTTTGACTTTGGAATATCTGTGGTTGATCTGCATGCAGTTTTAGCTGTATTTAAGGCCTACAGCAGTGAAGTCCAGGCACCTTTTGTCTTTCCCAGGTTTCATTTGGCCGTGACTTTGAACAACAGCTGAGTTTCTATGTCGAAGCCAGGGCAATGTTTTGCAATCTGGAGCCTGTTCTAGTCCAGCTGATTCATGTGAGCCACAGTTTATCTACATTTCCATAATTAATGGAGATATATTTGCAGTTCTCCTGTTCCCTGCTCAGATTATTGGTCTATGGCAAAATAGTCTGAAATATTTTAATCAGGTGTTTATAAAGGTGGCTTTGATCTCACTTCTGGTTTTATCCCCCTAAACATGCTGAAGTTCTTCCTTGAAAGGCATGCATGGTACCCTTGCAACAATTAAAATGGGCCATCTTGCAAGAGAATTCGTGTATAATAAAATAAATGGCACTTTTGTGCATTCAGAATTTGGGTTGTCTCTTCTATAATCCTCCTTCTAGGGAAGATTAGACTGTGTCTGGCTGCAGATCCAGGCAGAGTCCTGCTGTGATTAGGAAGGTTAATCTCTTTTCTGTATTGAGTCACAGGTGAGCATTATCTGCATCTGATTCCTTTGCAACATTGGATCTTCCCTTAAATCCTTTTATTATTTCAGTTTATGATTTTTTTAATCTGTGTTAGATAGAAATCGTGATTGTTAGGCTAGCAAGGAGGTGGCAGCACTATAGCTGGGAAGGAAAGGATAAGCTAAAGGCTTGAATAAAACAAGTAATCTTTCACAAATTAAGTCATATTTGCTTTAAGGAACAGTCACTAAAATTCTCCCAGTAAAAAGGAAATAGTACAGTGAGGGCACAGTGTATCAGGAGCCTTTGGACACTTGCTATTCTCTAAATGCATGCAGTAAAACATGCAGTTTGGTATCTGCCACTGAGGCTGTGCATTTTTCTTAATGGTTTGCTTTGTTTTGTGTGTGTAGTCTGTGAACCAACTAGCAATGGAAACAAGAAGGGTGATGAAAGGAAATCATTCCAGAAAGACAGCTGCATTCGTCAGGGTAGGTCTGACTAATAAACTCTGAGCCTGCTTTCTTTGCAGATAATAATGTCTACTACCATCTAAGTTGATGGTTTTTGCAAAACCAGTATGTTAGTATTTTTTGACACTGTTTGTAGTCCCATTTCCTCTTGTTATCAGCAATCTTTCCTCTCTAAAGCCAAAAGCTGCTGTTTAAGAACAAAAAGACCCAGACTATCTAATAGCAGTTTTGTGTTGAAAAAGAGCAGCAAGATTGACTCCCTCTCCAAAGGAAGGTTCACCAGAGAGGTGTTTGTGTGAATTCTGGAAAGCTCAGCTTTTCAAATTATATTTGAAATAACATACCAAATTTCTATGTAACTCGGTCACAGAGAGAATGGGAGATGGGGTAAAAAATATATTCCAACTTCTGTCTCATGCTATGAGTGCTGATATGCTGAAATCAGGATTTGAATTTCAAATCAGATGCTCCTTTCAGCTTTAGTGCCTCTGAGTCTGTGTAGAAATGGTCAGATGTGCTTTGGGCTATGCACAGGCCATCACAGGATAGCAGAGTTGCTTTTGTTCCCTTCTTCTAAGCTGAAATGTGGCAACCAGGTTGTGTCCATCTGCAGGTGGGAAGCTGTTTGCATGTGCAGTGGGCTTGAGTTCATGGCCCCTGTGTGTGGTGGCTGGCAGAGGGTGGCTGGGCTGCCACTGGCCAGCTTCTCTCTGCCTGGGGGCTCCTTGCTCATGCAGGGCTTGGGGCTGTGCCTGCAGCTCTGCAGCACCCTGGGCTGGCTCTGCTCCCTCCCCACTGCACACACTGCACTGCTCTGGCCACCTGGGCAGCTGGTTTGTCCCTGAGGACACTCATCTGCCTCTCTTCTTAGCTTTTGGTTACCTGAGGAGAGAGGAACTCTTTGAGCTGCAGTCACAGAGAGACAGTTTTGAGCTTATCTAGTAATAGTAACAATAAAAAAACATAATTATTGAAATACTCACTAGAAATTCAAAATTGCTGATTTTGGGCTACACATAATACTTGTTTTCTCTTGAAAATCTTTCCCAAAACTGGTCTGCAGATTTTGATTCCTAATTGTGTATTTAAATCAGTAAGAATTGCTGTAACTCTGAGATAGGAATTTTATTCAATTTTTTTTTTCTTTACTTTAGGCTTGTGTTGCCTTCTGCTTCATTACAATTCCATCTCTGAGCAGTATCTTCACACGTCTTAATCTGTATCTACACTCTGGACAGGTTGCTCTGGCAAATCAGTGCCTTTCTCAAGGTAAGGCATGAATTTGTCTACTTCAAGGTTCTTTTAGTTCAGAAATATTTCTAACTGTGAATAATAACTTGGTTGATAATCCTAAGTCATATGTATATTTATGATGCAATTAAAATACAGCCCTGTTTCAAACACTTGAAGTAAAAACTTGTCATATTAAAGCAGCTCTTCAATGTGGTCTCAACAGCCAGGACAGCTGCCTGTAGCTGACAGTCCTGGCCATGAGGTAGGTTGTCCTAAATTACTTAAGATTTATGGAAAGCATGAAATGTTCTTCTCCTGCATAATTATGCAAGCACTCTAATCACAGAGGATGTGCTTTATTATAACTGAAAAAAGAAACAAGCATCTGTGTAGTAGTTCACAGACTGACAAAATTCACCAATGAGCTGGAAAAGAATTCCAGGTTAGGTCAGGGACAGCAGAAACTTGAACATGCATGAAAAATGCTTAGCCAAGAAAATGGGCCACTATATCAGAGTGAAACAATGGGGTAATATCAGATCATAGGAAGACTGAAAAATGTATTTTCTTGGGTTTGGATCTTATTGATTCAACCAGAGCCTGAGCACATTTTCAGTCATCCTGTTAGTTCAGTGTTAGTAATAGGAGATTCTGACAAAAAGTGATTTGGGGGAAAAAATGGGAGCTATTCTGGCACCAAAATGGGCATTAAATCTGTATCACCATTTAATATGATCTTGTTCCTGTTCATGTTACAAATGGAAGCCAGTTATCTCTTCCAAAAGTCTTCTTATACTTTTAGCTGCTTGCAGGATTTTTCTTTTGCTTTTTAAAGTGATGTCATTCTACTTTGTTTTGCAATTTTAATCTTGACTTTAAATGTCTGCTCTCCAATGGTAAATGCTTTTTTCCTTTATATGTTTTCAGTGGAGCTGTGAGAGTAATAAATCGGATTACTTTGCAATATCTTTTGTTGTGGCTATTAATTCTTTGTGCCAGCTCTGTGCTTCTTCACGAGAGCTTGTTTTCCAAGCTCTGCATTTACCAGCAAGTTCCAGCTGCACAAACAAGCTGACTTAGGATGCTGATTAAGACTTTTTAGTGCACAGTGACTGTTGTATTTCTTTGTTTTCAATCTGATGTTGCCCATCCAGCAAAACAGAGGGATTTAGAGTAAAGCTGACTGTTGTGCCCAAGTTTGTTGTGCAAATAAAAGATCTGCAAAGTCTGTTGTTGTGCAATTAGCTTTGTGCAGTTTCTTTGTAGATAACAGAGTTTATATAAAATGGACTCACTTTTTCTTCCTATGGTGTTTTATTTAATTGACCAGCTTACCTTCTCCTGTATGTCAATTTTCATTGTTGTTGCTGTGCTGCAGAGCTTCTCTTATTGGAATCAAATCCAAAGCAGTTTTTCTGGAATACTTGGTTTTTGAGGATTATTCCCTGACCATGTTGGGACCCACTCTGTGATTTAAAACCTTTCAATTTATAAACTGCTTTTCCTGTTTCTGTGATCCCATTCTTCTCTCAGTGAGACTCCTGGGCCCCAACAATTGCCCAGATTTTTCAGTGTGAGAGTTTACAAATGTGCACAGCAGTGGCTTGACACATGAATACAGTGCACTCACTGAACAACTAACAGGATCCCCATCCTGAAATCTTTTAAGGTAGCAGGTATATACAAACTGTTATGAACTGAGTCTCTAAACTACATGTTTATTAACCCCACTCTCCTGAATTTTAGACCCAGAAGCTGGAGAGAGGAGCATTTGGTTCATCTTTGCTTTTGTTAAAGTAAAGCAAGAGCCAAACTGATGTTCAGTAACTCACTTCATTTACCAAGCTTTTATTGTTAGGCACTTTTTTGCTCCCTTAGCAAAGCTATTTTGGGTGTAATTTCTACTTAGAGACATGTTACTTGCATGAGTAATTTAGCATGTGTTAAACAGGCACTGTCTTGGGACATTTTTTGTGAACTGTCTTTCCATATGTTGATGCACTGAAGTCACATAATGTGCCCTTGAAAGTTACTTTTCACACAGTTTAATCTGAGTCTCAAATGAATGAGTAACAAGTAAGAAGTACTGATTAATTCATTACAGCAAATTTCACTCCAGCCAGTTAACTGAGCTAACTGGTGCCAATTAGACACTGATCTACTAAAACCAGTGCAGCATGAAGTGAAGATTTAAGAGCATGCCATTAATGA
>JACBWW010000025.1:12199668-12224079 GCA_020086605.1 Lanius collurio | reverse complement strand
TTGGAGAGGCACAGTTAATCTGCTTATAGCTGGAAGAGTTTGGGCTTTGCCTCTCTCCCAGTCTCAAGGGGCAGCAGTGGCAGACCATCAGTCCCTGTGTCTCACTGTTCCCATCTCCTCTCTCCCAGCCTTGCCTGCTGGGATTTGCCACACTGGCAATCAAATCAAGTGTTTGACCTCATCCAAATACTTCAGTATTAAAAAATTGTAATTTATCCTGGAATAGATTTTCTTTAAGACAATGAAATTGGGTCAGAACTGTGAATTTATAGGCTCATGAAACTCCAGCATTAATACACTGATGGATGTCTGAGAATGTTCAGTATGAATTAAAGAGACTGTTGTCCCTTTCCTCTCCAGCTCCCAAGACCTGCTTTGAATAAAATGAACCTGTAATTATATTTAAAATGTTTTAGGTGAATTGGCCCTGGATGCATAGTTTGTACCTCTGGAGAGCCTTTTAAGAGCCCACCTTTGAAAGGAGGATGGTAGATTTTGCAGAGATGAGGTTTTCATTTTCCTTAGCTGAGCCACTGAGCACTGCATGCTGCCAGCAGAGAATAATAAATTCTCATTGGTCATGCTTTCTGTCATGGGGGTGCTGGGACTAAATTGAGATTAAATGCATGCTCCATTGGGTCACTCTTCTGAGATATAGGTATGATTTTAATTGCACATATTTCCTTCCTGTGGAAAATGCTACTTTTGTCTGTCAAAAAAGAGACAGCATGAGTTTTTAATGTTTGGTCACAGCATTCAGCAGGTGGGTAGAGATGACATAACTTTCTGGTAATGTGTGTTAGCACTATTTTTGTTTTAAAAGCTGTGAAATCTTTGCCTCACTTGAGAAATAACATGCTGAGTGAATAAGGTAGTTCAACTGATTCTGTGTAACTGATTTCACTGGGATATTGTCAAATATTAAACTTTATAAAAATAGAGAGCCTGTCCCTCAGATCAACTGCTGCATTCCTTCTGCTTAGCAAATGCAGATTTAAATTCTTAGTGCTTAATGTACTTTTAAGTATTTGTTCTGTTTTCCATTTGAGCCTAAAACACAGTTACACCATAGATTGCAAAAATAATTTCTTTTTTACTGCAGAAAATGTTACTTTTCCATGAGTGTTCTCTAAAGGCTTCAGTCACACTCTGGAGGAAGTATGGTATGGAATATCTAACAAGTTATTTTATATCATAGTCTAATAATGGTTTAGAGTATATTCTCAGTAGCATTAGGTAACAGTTTTTCAGTATTTCTTCCTAATATCCTGAAATCTTTATAGATCCAAAGAATATAAGTAGAGAGAATTTGAGGTAAGGAATTTAGAGAAATAGGAACCTGAAGAGGTTTTCCTCTTAATTACAGATACTTAATTAATTACAGACACTGTGACTTCTTGGGTCACGTTTCTCTGGTGAGATTGGTATGTGCTGTCTCTGTTATCTTTTTAAATACTGCTTTTCTTGAAGGCAGTAAGAGCTTTGGGAAAAGACTGATGTCATACTGTATTCCCTAGAAACACTAAGTGTTGCTTCATTTGGACAGAACTGTGACCTCTGCTCTTACCTGGGACTTCCACAGCTGGAGACTTCTCCTGTTGCCTGAGCTTTTTCTTGTTCCCCTCTTTGTCCCAGCCAATTGCTTTTCTGTGTCATGTGAGAGGTGACAGCTCTGTCTCTGTAAGCTTTTCAGACTAGTACTTTATATCAGTTTGTCAGTTCTTCAAGTCTGTCTAGCCCATGACCTGGTTTTGTGTCCTCGTAGCATCTACTAAGGAAACAATAATGCAGAATGATGCTTCTTGGCTTTCAGGTGCAGGTGATTTATTACATCCTTCAACAAAGCTTGTGTATTGCCCAGACCATGGTATTTAATAAAATACATGGACCAGTCCTTAGGAATTTAATTTTTTAAATCAATTTTTACTTTTTGGCCATTTTAACTTCATGTGGTAGCGAGTTCCACAGTTACCTGCTGCTTGGAAGTCTAATGTTTAGGGATTTGTTTATGTTAAATGTCAGGTGAGTGGCTCAGAGCATGCAGCTGATCTGCTGGAGCAGAATTCAGTCATTCCTGATCCATTTTTTTCTTGCTGTCTGTGAGATAATGTAGTTGGTAAGTTCCTGAAGGATTTGTTGTCAGTATTGCCTTTCTAATAAAGAAACAGTTCCATGCTCTAGCACCTTTTAAATCTTTTTTTTTCCTTTTGGAAATAGGAAGATTAGGAGCAGGTTAGATTATTGCAGGTATAAATGCACAACAGCAATATAAATGATGCAGTGACACCTCTGTTTTCCATTACTCTCCTAGGGATTCCTATAATTGCCTTGCCTTTTCAACAGCTGTTTAGGATGTAGTTTTCAGGAAACCATCTATAGTGACTCCAAAATCTTTCATGAGTGTAAATAGCCTATTTGGAGCTTCTCTTTCTATAGTTATGGCAAGGGCTGTCTCTTTCCCCACATGCCTTACTAATATTAGAGTTCATCTGGTGCTTTATTGCTCAGAATCATGAGGTCCATCTGGGATGCTTTGCAGTCACGTTCCAGACCAGTCTGCAAACATTGGCACCTCCCAGCTCATCATAAGGACACATCTCTGCAGAACCTTAGGGAATGCAGTAGTCATTGTGCTCCACTGTGAAAACTTGTTATTCCCTCTCTTTTTCCCATACACCCCATCCTTTATTAAGTTATTTACCCTCATGAGGACTTTTTTCCTTATCTTCTTTCAGCTTAGTTGTTTAAAGAGCCATTTCTATAAGGATAAATATTAAAAGCTTTTAAAAATCTAAATATTTGTTAACTGAGTTGCTTTTAAACACATTCTTGCTGGTTCTTTGGAAGACTTGAGAGACTTCTGAGGAATGCTTTCTCTCTGCAAAAACCATATAGACTTTCCAGCCTTGAATCATGTTTTTCTGTCTGTCTGCTCATTTGATTTTTTTTTTCTTTGACCTCATAATAACGTTAGAAATGATAGTATTTAACTGTAGCATTTATTATTTCAAAATTTTCAGTATTAGTGGTGGAGCTTTCTTTAGAGACTGCTGCTGATGTGGTACCTCACAGTCCTTAGGGATTACATGGAATTTAGAGAGGCAGGCTGAAATTTGTGGTTGATTTTTGGTTTTTTCTGGGTGGGAGGGAAGGCAGTGGGGTGGGAGGTGTGTTTCATTTACTGATTACACCTTAAGAATAAAATAATCTTGTGTGCAGTGTCCTTGCTGCTACCATGCCATGGCCCTGTAGGAATCTTCCACTCAGGCCTCTGTACCCTTTGTCTCTCAGCACTGAGCCTTGTAACAGTCTCTAATCAAACCATGCCTAAAACTGGCTCTACCAACCTTCATCCACATAATTACCTTTTTATCTGCAGCTAATTCATAGTATGAAATAGTATCAATTAGCACAGTACATTCCAGCTCACCAAGCAGCACTGAATTCATTTTCTAGTTTCTGCTTTTTTCCTTCAAATAATTCTTTGTTGTTTCTGGGTTGGAAGTGATGTATCGAGAACTTTAGGATGGAGAACAATTTGCAGTAGTTCAAGGGAAAACCACATTTCAACAATGTGGCAAAACTCTCACAGTGAGGAGAAGGAGATTCGAATGTTTACAATGCTTGGTTGTCAAAACAGTAATGGATTTATTTATTTAATAGAAAAAATAAGGTAACAAAACCCCCACGCTTGCCTCCAATCATTTTTTGCACTGGAGTACAAGCTTCATTAAATTTCCAACATCTGTTGGATGTGGAGGCAAAATCTTCAGAGTATTAAATTAGATCTGACAGTGTTGTAAGACAGGAAAGTGGTGTGGAATGCAGAAGATGTGCATGGTCCTGGTTTTGTCCTTTGGGTGGACTTAGCCTGGTGTAACTGTACCCATGACTAAAAATACTGTGGGTAGGCATGTCAAACTCGCTCCCTTTTGCTCTTTGAAGGTGGACTTAAGGAGTTTAATTGTTTTCCCATCTCTGACTTTGTTCCTCCTTATTTTTGTCTGCCTGAAATCTTAAATTCTTAGAGTTTAATTGGCTATCAGAGATACAGAAAATACAATGCAAGCTGAATTTTTATACAGATTGATATACAGAAATATATGGAGGTACATATAGTTATGTGTGGGTATAATTAAACCTCTGCATGTGCCATCATGAACACTGTCAATAGCAAAACATTCAACACCAATTTCATTTGCTTTTTCATCTGTGGAAGGCTATTTCTGGAAGTGCTGACTTGGATATCCAAGGCTGTTGGTTTTTGTAGCCTGAAGGTCAGCATGTATGCTTGGGGGAAAGATTTATAGGATTATGGTACAGGAGAATGAAGGAGCTGCTGTGAAAGGGTGAATGTAGTGAAGTGTGAAGTGTTCAGAGCAGAGGCATTGACAGCAGTGGGGGAAGGCTCTGAGGTGGGGGAAGGCTCTGAGGTGGGGGAAGGNGGGAAGGCTCTGAGGTGGGGGAAGGCTCTGAGGTGGGGGAAGGCTCTGAGGTGGGGGTGGTTGGAAGGCACAGGCTGCTCTCCCCTAACCCAGAGGACAGTGTGCACTTCAGAAGCAGTATTGTGCTTTAGGCAGATAGGAAAACAGCATCCTTCATCAGAAGAAGCCTTTTTTATCTTCTTTTTGGTTTTTTTAATCAAGAGCATAAGATTGTTGTGGTTTTCAGTACTTTTTAAGTGGTTCCTTCTATCTTTTGGAAGGCAGGAAAAAGCAATGCATGGTTTTGTTTTGAAACATCTCTACAGTAATAGTTTTAAAAATTGACTTTTAAAGATGCAGAGAAACCATCATTGCATAATGTCATAATTAATGTAATTCAGAATGAAACACTGATGCTCATTTCATACTTGAAAAAATAGCAGTGTCTGTGCCAACTTTTTTAGGGAGCCTTTTCTCCAAACTCAGAGCATGTGACGATACTCTGACACCTCTCAGCCAGGATGGTAATGTTTAGAGGACAGGTCCTTTTCTGCAGTCTGTAATAAAAACATTTGGCATTGATGTGCATTTATTTTTCCTTTTTATGAAGCACATACATCTTGGATAAATGTGTTTTTAGTGTTCCAGCATAAAACCATTTCATAGCACAGATTGGCAAGACTTGCAAAATGAACAAATTCTCCTTTGCCAGTTCTTTTGGATGTACCAACATGAAATACGACTGGTTTGTGCTGTATTGCCTTTTTGGCTTGCTTTGCTGCACTGGGTGGGGGAAGCAGGCAGGGAACAAAGATTAAAAGTGTGGGGCAAGAGCCTCAGTGTTGGGGCCAGTGCTGGGCCAGTGACAGCTGTGGGGTTTGCAGGGTGGCCCTGTGGCCATGGGGACAGCAGCTGTGGGACAGGGACAGGGCAGGAGCAGGTGGGAGCACAGGGAGCTCGGCCAGCTCGGTGCTGAGGGCAGTCACCTGCAGAGGAAAGCAAATTGAACCAAACTTCAGGGTTTCAAATTGAAGAGAAGAGGGTTTGGGTTTGCACTGTGGCAGAAGTTTAGAGCAGAATGTGTAGGATTGTGATTGCTGGGAGAGCAGGCTGTAAATGAGGGTGAGGTGCTTTGCAGCTCTTTGCACTGTGGACACTGGGTTGCTGCACGGGTCATTCTTGCCCTCTTACAAAACAACCTGAGAAGGCAGGAGCACAGATATGGGTACTTTGGGATGCAGACTGTTCTCTAAGGCACATTTTTCCATGTGTCTGGTCACATGTTCTTATTGTGTGGTGATATGGGATGTGCACTTCTGGTTTTTTCTGATGAGACAACTGTGGAAGTGACAGCAATTCATTTATGTGAGCTAGAATGAACATCTGCTGCTGCCTTCCTTCCTCAAATAAAGCTCAGAGAAAGATTACTTACCTTCCTTTGGGTTGGCTGTCTAAACTTTTAAGTTGTTTGAAATAAATATTCTTTCACCCCCAAATAAATGTGCAGAATAAAAGGAAGGACAGTGTTTGATGGAAGGGGGCTGCATTCTAAGCACTGGCAAGTCCAGAAGGGCTTGAGCAGTTGTGTGCTGAAAAAAAAATGAGAGTAAGAAGAACTACAGTTTTTCCAAAGCACATGTTTCCCTGGTATTCCTCATAAGCTTAAATTAGATATCAGTTGGTACTATATTTAGCAAATTTGCTTGGAGTCTCAAATGAATTTTTCCAGAGCAAGCTGTGCTCCTGGAAATGCCCATGCCTGCCTGTCAGTGGTATCTCCATCCCAGCCATGTAACACCTCTTGGCTTTCGCCAAGAATTCTGCTTTTGCCTTTGATAAAATCTGATTACATGGCCTTGGTCTGTGTTCCTGTAAAATAAAGATATGGTATTCATTCTGAATGGTGCTTTGAAGCATATGGCTCAACAACTTCAGTGGGATGTGGATACTTGGATATTCTGAAATGTTGCCAAGAAAGTGCAAAACAATTCGCTGTCAGAAATTTTTTATGAACTCAGCATGTATGGGAGGTGTTCTAATGTAAGAGGGAAAATATTGATGGTTTTAGTTTGTGAATATTAATAAACTGAGGAATAGATGTTTGAGTGTTTGGAATTTATATTTTTGTAAGATTAAAGACATAATACAGGGTTTGAAAAACCTCTTAATAGATATTTTGCCAATGGTGGATGGTTTCTCTAATTCCTGTATTGTGATTCTTGGAAAAATTTCTTTTATCTAGGTAACCAGTACCCCAGGGTCTGGTCCTATATTAATATTTTACTTCTAGGGATTATAAATAATTAGAAAAATGAAGTTGTTGGTACTTCCTTAGAACTTTAACTGCCTTTTGTGAATGAATTGGGGAACAAGATTGCATGACTTTGATAAGTCAATTTTGAATCATGTGCTCATTTCTTATTATATATGCAATAGATATGAAATGATGGTGTCTCCTTGTTATGCAAAGGAAAAGAGTTACAATTTCAGAAGTCATGAGTGATGTGGGAACCTCCTTTGGAGAAACAACATTTGATTTAACACAGATTTCTCAAGAATCAGACCACTGCTGAGTCTTGGGTTTCTTTGCAGTTAATCACATTCATTTTCTGTAATCTGTTTGAAACAGATTCAAGGCAACCATTGGGTCACAGGCATGGCTGCCATCACAGCTGGAGTGATATAACAGCAACTCTATTTTTATTTTGTAGCTGATGCTTTTTTCAAAGCTGCAGTGAGCCTTGTTCCTGAAGTGCCAAAAATGATCAGTGTGGATGGAAAGATGAGACCTTCTGATGCCTTCCTCCTCGAATTCCTTTGTAATTTTTTTTCCACATTGTTGGTTGTTCCGGTAAGTTGGGTGTGTATGAACAGCACAGAAGTTAGCACAGACTGTTTTGTCTTTCCTGTTTAAAAATTTAGAGTAGACTGGGCTTCTGGAGTGGGAGAGGCAGTGGTTAGTTTTCCATGAAAAGATGAACTGATCTGCTCATTGGCTGCAAAATCACTCAAAATCACTCACCCCAGTGCAGGATGAGGAGGCAGAACAGTTGGTGGAGGTACAGCATTGCCAGTCTCAGTAACAGCTCTCACTATAAGTGGGTTTGGGGTAGAGTGAAATCTCACCATCATTTAATTGTGTGAACATTTACTGTTTATAAAAACTCTAATACATGAGGATGGGAAAAATATAGAGCTCTAGTTCCTATTAGTTTCAGTTACCTTGTTATAGGTTGCCTAATCATATGAGTGAAAACAATAATTAGAAAATATGTTTTGGCATAACCTTCCTCTTCTGATGAGTATTTCACAAGGTACCACCATTCTACACCCTTCCAGTTTTTAACTAATTGTCAAGTTTAGAGGGAGATGTAATTTTCCCTGCAGTATTTTCAGTTATATCAAAAAGACGAGGGGAAATTGTAAATTTATCTGGAGGAACAGAAAAAAAAAGGTTGAGGTATTTTCATTTGTTGTTGGAGAGAGTGGGTTGTTCCTCCTTGCTGAACCCTCCCTGATGGTTTTCTCCTTCCTTTTTCCTTTGGGTGTTTGGTGAAGCAGCACTCAGCGTGGTGCTGTCCCAGTCCTTGTCAGAGCTGGGGATCCCCCCAGTCTGGTGGGAGGGGTCCCAA
Source organism: Lanius collurio (assembly GCA_020086605.1). NCBI lineage: Eukaryota > Metazoa > Chordata > Aves > Passeriformes > Laniidae > Lanius > Lanius collurio. Next base: position 12,216,023 of record JACBWW010000025.1, on the reverse strand, counting down.
GCCTGCCTGCTCAGGGGCTGGAGGTGCTGTGTGGGCAGAAGGGAGGGGAAGCTGTCCCTGGCTGTGTCCTTGCTGTCCCCTGGCTGCAGGAGCCAGGCTGTGAAGGAGGCTGTGGAGTGACTCAGTCATTAACAGTGATTGAAGAAGGGAGTGATACACCCTCTCAGATTCACTAATGAAGAATAACTTGTGATGAGATGCCAGGATTCAGAAATTACCTTCCCTGAGTTTGTTCCCTATTTACAGAAGATCAAAAGAAGTGTCCTCAGTGGCCTGGGATTTGTCCTGTGTATCTTGGTGCTGCTGCACCAACTGCCAGCTGCAATTAGCCCAGTGCAGTATTAAAGCTCCTTGTAAAAACTTCCAGCTTATGTAAAGCAGAGTCTTTCTTTTCATTTCATGTTAAAAGGTTGTTGATGGTCTGTAACTGACTTCCCAGTGTAGGTGTTCTTCTGAAACTCATAATTACATGAGTAATACACTACAGCTTACTGATACTGTTTTAATAACAAAATCCACCCAGTGTTTAATTTTAGAGGCTTAGCTGTTAAGAAGCTGACAATTAATTTTGTACTGCTCCCCCATGACTAGAAAACAAAGCATTTCAAAGTTTGTCTGTGGAAGCTGCCTGGATCATGTTCTGGTTATGGGTCAAATGGGCGTTTTAGATGGAAAGTGGAAAAAATTTTTAAAGGATTTGCAGAAAGCACACTTAAGAAAAGTAGCTGTCAGCTTTAATTATATTGTAGTTTTTGCTTTTGTAGAGCTCATACTGTGACTCTACACCACTGAATGACTGCAAATAATTCTATTTTTGTTCCAGGGTTGTGGTGTTGGTTCTGACCTATCTTTTTTCTGTTCTGTAGGACCATCCAGAACAAGGAGTGTTGTTTCTTGTGCGAGGATTACTAAATGTGATCCAGGATTACACTTGGGAGGATAACAGCGATGACAAAGTCAGGATTTATACCAATGTTCTGCATCTGCTCTCTGCAATGACTCAAGAAGCATTTATCTACCATGTAGATAAAGGTAACACTTAAGGGGGCTCTGGCTCCTTGCATTGCACCAGGACATTTGCAGTATTGTCTCATCACCACAGCCAGTTAATGAAGACCAGTGGTAATCAGTCTCATGGAATGAATTATTTTTCTATCCAGTTCCAGGTATTGTAACTTAAAATAATCCCAGGAGCTGGCTTTAGGACAGATGCAGTCTGTTCTTTAAAGTGAATCTCTGCAGTGGGTTACTTAGTTTGCCTCTGGTGGTGTTGGTGCAAAATGTGAACTTTCCAAGTAAAGATTAAAACATTATGCATATGAAGGATTTTGTTTTAATCTAAAGTTTGTAGATCAACTTGATTTATAGTTATCATTGGTGTTTCATTCACATTTATTAACAACTCCAGTTTTCAGAATGTAAAGCTTAGTCTTCATTATTTAAATGGTGTATTTGCTGCTTTGAAGGCAGGCTTTCAGTTTTGGAAATAGCAGTAACTTAAAAAAATCTTCAGAATAGCTAAAAGATTTTAAAGATTTCACATTTTATAAAATAGCTGTCATCTTTTTTGTAATAATTTTTGGATTATTTTGATATGTTCTAAAATTTGAATATTTGCCTTCTGATTATAGAGTACTAAATTAAGGTAGAGTAATAATTAAACCTTTTAAAGCATCCTGGAAGATTAGTGAGTCAGAGAGGCCAAGCTGGTTTGAGTTTTTCTTTCAGTTGCACAGGACTTGCACAGAGGGGCAGGCTGGATTATGTTCTGCAGTTCTTTTGCTGAATAGTCTGTCAGATTTACCACCCATAACAAAATATCTCTTGCAGTTAGCAGCACAGAAAATAGCTGTCAGTTGAACTGCTGCTCTGTAGTAAATCTGCTGTTCAAATTCTGTGAGGAAGTGTGGTTTAGCTGCTTTTCTTTCACTCCATTTTTTATATGAACAAAATAGCTGCATAATCCCAAAATGAAAAATCTAAATTAATTAGATTTTAATGGAGACAGGCATGGAAATATCAATTAGTAAGTTTTCCCCTGTATAGTAGGGGGATGTTTTTTTTTCCAAGGTGAACTTTGTACCTTAATTTCTTAAAATTAAGTTTACTTGGAAACAGGGGATTCATCTTTTATATTTTCTACTTTCTGATTTACCTAGAAAACACTTAAATCTACATATTTCTTTTAACCTACTTCTTAATAGAACATAAATAAATTAGGGCAAAAGACATGTTTAAAATCATAATTATATAAGCTGTAAAAACTTCAAGAGCTCTCTCCCTCCAAAGAAACCTTTAAGGTATTTGAAACTGAAAATACACTTTTGAATTTCTATCCATCAGTTTCTTTTGAAAATATTTTCACTAAATAAAGCACACATTGTATGGCCCAGTGCTGCTGCCATTGAAGGTGATGGCCACACTCCTCTAAATTGATGGGAGCAGGGAGTCTCCCTCTGTAGAAAAGGTGAAAATTGACATTATATGTTGCCTTACATAAAGTTTAGCAAATATTTCTGAATTTGGTTGCATCCAGGAATACAGGACTGGCTTTAAGCTAAAAGATTCTTCTCAGTGTTTTGTTCCTAAAATCCAAAGGACATAGCAGGCAACCAAGTGGTAGGCACTTAAAAAACATTGTTCTGGTTGTGTTTCGTGGAGGAAGGTCATTTTTTAACTTCCAAATGTGGTCTTCTATCAGTATATGATGTTTAGAGTAGCAAATAAATGTGTAGCTCTTTAGCCAGACCTAAGGCTGATTTCATCTCTGCAGTTGATTCCAATGATACTCTGTATGGGGGAGACTCCAAGTTCCTGGCTGAAATTAATAAACTGAGTGAAACAGTGGTGTCACAGATCCTGGATCATCTGAAAACCCTGGGGAAGGAGGAGGTATGTTCTTAGCTGGATTCAATACAAAACAGAAGTAATTTGGAGTTGAAGAAACAGACCACCTTTCACCAAGAACTAGTCTTTTCAAACCTTCAGGAACCCCATAACAGAAGGAAATTGGGTATTTTTACTTGTTTAGAAAGTGAGTCCATCACATAGGCAGGTTTGTGCTGGAGACACCTGATGATGTCCAGTTCTGTAATGAGCACAGTGAGAATTTGCAGGTGTTCTCTTACTGGGGAAGAGACAATGAAAGTCACCTGTAATTAGAAAAGTTTCAGATCCCAGGCATTGGGATGATCTCAGGAGAGGTACAGAAGGGAGGAAAAAGTTTTGTCTTCACCCTGACTTCAGTATATTTGTTCAATATAAAACAAAACTCAAGGCTGCTTATTGGATTTCTTGATTGGAATTCAGAGGCTCTGAGGGATCAAATATAGCTTAATGGAGTGTATGTGAAAGGCAGGTGACCAATGTTTACTGAAATAATGAGAACTCACTGTTCTGTTAATGGGCCTGTTTCTGAGAATGGACCCTTCCACAGCTTCCTGATCACCCCTTACTGGATGCCTTCTATTGATAGAAATCCTGTGGCTTGTACCTGGGATGGGAGGGCAGGGCAGCATTGATTGGGTGGCATTTTTCAGATAGGCTGCTTGCACAGCAGCCTGGAGGGTTTGCCAATGCAGAATGTGTTAAGTGATACATATTGGGAAGACACTGCTAAGTTTAGCCTTTTCTCTGCTTTTGCTCTCCTGTTTGTCCTTCTTTGAGCAATTGCAGAGATGTAGGATGAATATATCCTTGCTTAAATCCTCTCCATCACTGTGTGCATCCCCACAGTGAACAGCAGTTCTCTTTCAGAACAGTAGCAGCAGAAAACAACCATGCTAGGACAGCTAAGAATGTCCAACCAGGTCTTGGAAGGAGGTTTTTAACAGTTTTCAGGACTGTGGGTTGTATATTAGAGATTTTTTTTTTCCATCTGACTCCTGTATGGAATTTGTGGGTAGGAATGTTTGTAAGGCTTGAAATCCATGGTTTCTGAAAGGCCTTTTTTTGTTTGTTTTCTGCTTTCAAGCATGCTTTGAGTAAGGAGGCCCTGTGTTAGTTCACTGAAGCTGTTTTTGCATAAGAAACTGGATTTAAAGCTAAGCAGCACAGATGGAGGTGCTTGGCCTGCCTGTGCCTCTGCAGCCTTGGAATTGCTCCTCTGCCTGCCCTTATTTACTGACAAGGACCATTTGTTTTGCTTTGTTGAGTAAAAGCCATTGAGAGATTTAGATGAGAGTTGCTTTGTAAGAATAAATAGTTGTTTGAGGAAGTTGTTGTTGCTGAGGAAATAGAAGTGATGAGAATATTGTCAGAGATCTCTTAATTGTCCTAAAGTAAAACTGGTCATAAAATCACTGGTATTTAAATTGCTTCAGTGTTGGTGACCTTTTATTATTCATCTTCTTGGCTGCTCATTTAAATGAACAAGCCTCTGATGATTCTGTGTTTTTATTGGTTCATTTCCTTTAAAAGCTATAAAGGAAAATCGATTTTTCTCACAATAAAATCCTTTCACCAAAATGGCAACTTGGAAGAGAACAATGCATCTTATTGTTAACACAGTGTGGTCTTTTCACAGTGTTAGAGAATGCTTCATTTATGTGACAGTGCTGGAATGGAAATTTTTAGTTCTGGACAGTTCTGTAAAGTTCAAGCTGTTTCTGGTCAAGGGAACAGTAGCAGTGAATCCTCTCTGCTTTGTGTGGGGAGAAGACTGCTCTTACACTCCTTAAGGTCCCTCCTCAGCAATTTCAGGGGAAGTAGCTACAAATATAGTGCAAAGGTGTTTGTATCACCAGAGCTTCAGTGAAAGGAATAGCAGGGAAAAAACATCTTTGTTTAAATAAATAAATTAATAACGTAGAACAGACTGTGAGAAAAAAGTCTGAAGTTGCATTAATTTAGATTGATAATAGTGGTCTCTCTAAAAATACATAGCTGTGGTGCTGTAATTGCAGGCTTGGTTGGTGGGAGGGTGATTTCCATGCACTTGTAGGGAGTCTTGAGTTACAAATGTGTCAGACCCACATACTGTGCTGTGCCAAAGTGGTGTGGGATGTAGGAGTCCTGTGTAATTATTTCTTTTACAGCACCTTATGTTGATTTACAACTACTGCAGTTTGGTGCATTTTGAATGGACTGTGCAAACTGTGCCTGTACTTTTGGGTCTGTAACTACTGCTGGGTGGCACAAAACGAGTGCCCTTTGAACTTGGGGGGGTTCAGAGAACCTGGTGAGGTGGAGCTGGCTGGTTTGGGATGCTGTAACATAATTTGGGAGTATTGCTGTTCTCATGACAGACCCTGAGGAGGCAGAGCCAGCTGGCTCTCTCTTTCTTTAACACCATCCTGGCCCACGGGGACCTGCGGAACAACAGACTGAACCAGCTCTCCGTGAGCCTCTGGAACCTCGCTCAGAAACACGGCTTTGCTGACACCAAGACTGTGGTAAGGGAGGGCAGCTGATAATGCAGAGAAATTCCAGTCCTTGGTATCCTTTTCTGCCCTTTATTTGGGAAAAGGTACTTGATGGGAATAACCTCATCTTTTTACAATCTCTTAAAAAAAATCAAATTATCTTAAAAACCTCAACGGCTTCTTTTTCTAAATGTTCCTTAATGAACAAGCACCTTCTCTTATTTCAAGTGGTCTGTATCTTTCTAGCATTTTAATAGTACATCAAGCATTAGGAAACCTGAAAGTGTTGGGTGCTCCTAACTTTTTGTTCAGTACAGAAAACTAGTTTTAAGAGAAATACAGCATTTTTGTTTTGTGGAGGAACTGCCTGGTGAAAGCTTGTAAAGTGGCATCTGAGAGCCTTTAACAAAGATAGACATGATGATGAGCTCTGGGGTAAGCAATGCCAAGTGCTCATGCAGTGAAATTTAGGGAAAATCCTCAGACTGTCTAAAACACATCCACAAAGATGAACTGATGGCCTATGAAATGAGAAAAGACCCTAAAAATCTCCAAATACCTTTGTTTTCAAACCCAGGTGAAAACCCTGGAATACATCAAGAGGAGGAGCAAACAACCTGAAATGAGTCATTTCACAGACTTGGCCCTTCGGCTTCCTCTGCAGTCCAGGACCTGAGGAATGCCCTTCCAAGGAGCCACCTGCACAAGGGAGCATGGAAGCAAGGCCAGGAATCACTGATCTGCATTCTGACTGCAGGAGTCCAGTGCATTTTTACTGTCCTTACTGAGACACATTTACTTGGGCACAGTAAAGGTAAAACTGTTCTGAGTGCAATAATTTAACCTGAATTTCTGTATCCAGTTTTACCATAGTATTGTTATTTTAAATGCTGATTTACATTCAGTAAGCATTATTTTGAACCTCTATGGTTGCAAAAGCCTGTTGAGATCTAATCTGTTGTAATTTTAACAAAAAAAGGAAGATAATCTGCACAAATGAATTCACAGCCTCAAATGCTCATCCCTCTTGCAGGATAGTCTTTCTCCTCTGCAGAAAGCAGCATTTCACTGTAGTAATCAGACTAAGTTGTCTCTGCTTTGGGATGCTGCCAGCATTTGTCTGGCTGGTTCCAGTAGCAGAGAAAAATGGCTGAGGTGTTACTGTTCTAATTTCTACAATACATTTTCACAGACATGTTTATGTTTTCATTTTAGTCCAGTGGTGGTCTGTAAAATGGAAAGAATCTTTAAGTGTTGCAAAGGAAAATGGAAATGTTTGCAAAGTATTCTATATTTGCAAAGTGCACTGTCACTGAATAAAACAATTTGCAGTTCATCTGTGTGTTCTGGGGGTGTTTCTTTGTGTGTACAAATGTATCACCTTACCCTTGTGCAATTTAGTTACATGTCCTGTTATTATTTCTAATGAAATTCCACTCTCACCACTTCTGCCCCATGGTAAGGAGCCATGTTCCACCTTACATCTGTTGCTACTTTTGCTTAGGAGTAAGTGTTTTAATGAGCTAAATCTAAGATGTATTTTTGCACAAAATATTTTATTTTGTCATGGCTATACAATCTGTTTTGCTAGAACCATACATTTAAGAAGTTAGCAAGCTAATGAATACCACCCAACTTATTAAACCATTCTTGCTGCATGTTTATCTCCTCAGTGGTTACATTTAATAGATGTGATTTTGTGTTCAGGCTGTAAAGACCCAAACTGGGACCCCTGGGTTCTGGTACAGACTACACAGATAAGCTGAAAACACTGCAGGAATACAAGGTAATTGTGAAGAGGCATCAACTGAGTACACCACCTTTCCAAACTTTAGTACATGGCTTTTTTAATTATACTGATTTTCCTTAAATAATTCTGTAGAAAACAAACATAGATAATGAAATGATAATACTTCATATGTTATCATGTCCCATTTCAATTTAGCTTTCCTTCTTGCTGCACTGCACAGAAAACTCTCAGGCAGCACAGGGATGATTGTTCCTGTTGGCCTTGGAAGCATAAACCAAAAATGGGGTAAGTGGATGAGCCCTGTGAGCTGCTCACACTGAGCAGCTGTGCTGGGGCAGAAGTTGGGCCCAAGGTACTGCTCCAAACCCCAAAATCCCAAACCAAACCCGTTCCAGGCTCTGGGAAGTGAAACTCAGCAGCCTTAAGAAGGGCCCAGCTGCTCCTCCTCTTTGAAGCACTGTGTAACTTGGGTCTCTTCATTGATGCAAGACTGCCATGAGAAATGCTTCTGGCTGTTTTACTGCTTTTTATTAGTGCAAAAATAGCCCAAGGACAGGCAGAAAGCTCTGGTTAGATACCAGGAGGAAAGTCTATAAATATCTAGCTTAGAAGCTAACACAACCACTCTGAAAAACTGATGGTCAAAACCAGAGCTACTCTAAAACTTAACACCACCTCCCATGACAAATGGGAGCTTTTCAGTACTTTTTGTAACTTCAGGCATGGACAGAGTGCTCTGGCCTCCTGAATTCTGACCACCACTGCAGTCTTGTATCTTGTACTCTTGCTAAAAAGCCAGTTCAAGTACAGGTTGTCTGAAAACTCAAAGGTCAGAAATTTCATTCAGACTGATACATAATGAACCCAACAGGCACATTATTAAAATTATGTTGCTTTCTATAATTTAGTATATCTAGATCCATCTATTTGGTGCTGTTCTCCAGAATGCTTTTACTTTCATTTTCAGGTAACAGCTGCTGATTGAAAACCAACTGCCAGAGCATAGTTCAAATCTAGAGGATGTTCAATGCTACCCATCACTATAGAGATGTTTCTTAAGAACTACTGAGTTAAAAGTCTGCTCTCATCAAACTGGAGGGCACACCACTAGTGTGTCTTCAAAGTAAAGCACCACTAAAGCATCATCACTTTGTACCACTCACTGAGTGTAAAAAATACCAAGATTTTAGAGAATAAAATCCTGTTAAATCACTAAGATATAGATAACAGTAAGTTTATTAAATCAGAATTAAAAAAAAAATTACCGAATTTCTACTAATTGCAGGCATGGCACACATCTTCAGTCTTTGAAGGGGGCTGTCTCCTGCTTTGTGGAACAAACATGGTGAAGGATTCAAAAACTTACTGTACAGATGAAGTGAGGTCCCAGCTCCACTGGTATATGCAGCTGAAACCTTGTACTTCAAGTACCTCATAAACTAACTTTCTAGAGCATTTTGTTATTTTATTCCAAGTAAAAAGATGTGGAAAGTAAAAACAAATTTTGTTCTTTTTATTATTTCAGAGTTTCAATCTTCAAGTTTTATAGATCTAGATGTGTATTTGTCTATGTATATTCTTTTGTTGGCAGTAGGCTGAAATCCAAGACCAATTCCTCTGTGTTGCTTCAAGTCCATTGCTTTATCAAACTCCATCTTCAGAGCCTGCTGTAACTTCTCCTCCCCTTCCTTGTTCAGAGCCATGTTTGGTTTGTTTGTAGTTGCTGAGAGAGTTTGGATAGGCACAGAACCCTTTTTAAAGCCACCCATCAGTCTAAAAAACTTCATTTCTTCCTCAGAACTTCTAAAAGTAGCTGTACTCCACTGTCCAAGCTTGGTATCCTGTGGGGCAAAACAAGGTAAACACTAAATTTGAGGAATACCAAGACCAGGGAAGACAATCTCTGGCTGTGAACTGTGAGAACAGAACCAGCTACACCAGCCTGGCAGGGGCACAGAGCTGGCAGCTGTTATTCCATGGGCAGCACCTGCTGTAGGGTGTGGTAAAAGCTGACCCAACTCTGCCTGAGTGCACCTTCATTAGCATTTCAGGCACTTAACCTGGAGCCAGGGGTTAATGCACTCTGAGAATCTCCTTTCCCTCTGTCCTTAGGAATCTTGGCCTTCTGCTCTCTCTTTACCCAGCTCAAAGAGCCAGACAGCATCACTTATTGTAAGAAAACTGTCAGACTTAATCCTCCTTCACTGTCACTTTATCTGGTTATCTTTTCCCACTGCCTCCTTAGGGAGCTGTTGTTTCCAGCAGGGTTTTGTAATGTTAGTTGTGGAGACAGTTTTCAGTCTGGCTCCGAAGCTTTATGCAATATTTGCATTCTCATCCCACTAATTACAAGTAATAAGTAAATGTGCCCAACCAGAGGGCCTCCCCCATCCAACAGGACTAAGTCTCATTCTCTTAAACCCTCCCTCCCTTGCACTGTGCTGTGTCTTTGTATTCACTGTATTTGCACTTTATTCTATGAACTATTCACTCCTTCAGGACTTTCCTTCTGTCTGCAGACTCTGGCTCCTTCCTGAGGAGGCAATGTGCAGGAAAATGGGATTTCAGTTGTTTGTAGCAATAGGATTTACAAAGTTCATGAACTTCTGGCTTACCTAAGAAAAGGCTTCATTATTAAAGGGTGGATTTCACTCCTGAGCTATGGCTATGCAGTCATTTATAAATATCTTTGGCAGGATTTCTGCTGACAATTTTTTCTTTAAAACTGGGCATGACACTAAATAGCAGAACGTCTGACTGTTAATTAAACAGACTTAGCTGACTACATCAAAATACAAAATGTGAATTCAGTGCTGTGTTTATGTCAGCCTGAAGTCCTTCCAACAGAACAGTTGTGGCTTGCATGAAACAATCATTTTCCAGCAGACAGCCAACATGACACACAGCACACTACAAAATATTGCAGGCAAGCTACAGCAAGGCTTTTTAAGTTAAAAAAAATGCAAGGCTGGAGTATTATTGACCATCACAGGCCAGAATACCTGGTACTGAAGGTACCCATAACACTTCAGTCTTTTGGCCTTGCACAAAGGCAAGCTGCTGTCTAAGCCCAGTCTGTGACAGACACACACGAGCCACAGAAAAATAAACCTAAGTCAGTCCTCCCTTTGCAATGGGAGACACCTGCACAGATGCAAATGTAATTATGGCTTGTCAAAACTCTGGTTTTAAGTGAGCTGCTGGCAGGCACCACACACAGCTTGTGCTGAAGCACTTCCAGCTCGGTGTGGAGCTGATGAATTAGTTTTTGCAGCTTCTATTCTTCTGCATGCTACTAAACAGAGACAGAGCAGTGCCAAAGAGCTGAGATCTCCTGCCAAGGATGTCATTTTTCTCAATGACTTCAGAGACTGTTAGACAGTTGCAGTTCCAGAGCCACACAGCCTCCCTCCCACTAGGTTAGATCTACAGAAGTTGTTTCTGGCATTTGTTTGAGGGATATTCCAGCTTTCTAGGCATTCTGGCAGTCTTGCAAAATAATGGGAGTCTGAATTAGTAGCAAAGCTTTCTCTCCACCTCAGTCTTCTTACCTCTGGCTAAACACTACTGCAACTTCCACTGCCTTACTGGGAACCTGTCAGCAGCCAGGCTGAGCAGGATGCAAAGCAAAGAATCATCTTGCAAAGAGGTGGGGCAGAGATGCAGAAGCCACGAGAGGACTGCCTCTCACTATCCCACACGTGTGTTAACAGCCTTCCCCCTTCCCCCTTCCCCAGGCTGCTGAACGTGTGCAAAGCCTTGCAGGTGAGAAATCAGATACACCTCAGTGACTGCTGCATCCACAGCCCAAACATCACTCAGATTTCACAGCACAAAATGCTTCTGCAGCAATTTTTGATGGCTCATTCTCCAGAGGAACCAGAGAAAATGTTGCTTTTGAGGCCTGATGATGGGAGCACTGCACAATGCCAAGGAGTTTGGTGCTCAGCCCTCAGACCCTTGGCATTGCACCAACTCTGTTGTGCCAAGACTTGTACCTGAGCCACATGCAAAGAAGAACAGTGTTATTTACAGGAACTTGCCCTGGGACACAGCACTTCCATGAGGTCAGGGCCTAAGCTCACACATACCTGTCTCACTTTGGAGCTGAAAGCCTTGGTTTTGCCAGATTCTCTATCAATTTCCTCTTGCAGGGCCTGGCGCCTCACCTGTGTGCAGAAAAATGACACAGGCACCATCAGACACTGTCCTGTGTGTTACTGCCCACTGAGTCACAATGAAATAATAAGAATAAAATAATTAGTTATCTTCAGAATTTTGCAAGGATAATTAAAAGTTTGCGTGGGGTCCTTCCACACACTCAACACAAGAACTGTAATTTTTTAGTAGTATGTTAAATGAATCTTTTGCTGCATCAGGAAAGTTTAATTTTCTAACTGCAGGCAAGAGCTATTCTGAAACTGCCAACATTGATGAGAGGCAGAGAAATGTATATTTAACCTACTAAGTTACTTAATTCTGACACTGACTGGAGCTGTACATTTTGGACTTAACCCATGTGTAAAGCACATTTAAAGCATGCTTTATTTAGTGAAATCTATGCAAAGAATAAGCAACAAAGCAGGTTTTTTGTATCACTTCCTATGCATATGTTAAATGCTGACTTGCTTTAGATCTTACCCGATTAAGACAAAGCATACCTTGTCTATGCTAACTTCATCACAGTTTCCTTTCTTTTCCTGCACAATAATTACACCATCTAGATGTTCCTGTAAAACAGGGAAAAGCTTGTATGATTATTTTTATCCATCCTGGTTAATTAAAATCTACGCAGCTCTTACCACAAAAGTAGTTAAAACATTAAGCAATCAGTAGCAAGGGCAAGAAGAAATAGATCTAAAATGAAAATGCCAATTAAATCTGTGTGTTCCTGTGGAAAACCCTCACAGAGATTTTTTTTTTCTTTTAATCAAGATAAATTATTTTTAGATTCACACATTAAAAGGGACCTGCCAACAACACTGGCACACACAGTAACATTTGCAGGCAGAGTAATTTCAAATGAAACCATTGTGTAAAAGCTTACATTTATACTTGAAGAAAGGCACAGAGAAAGTTAAAAAAAATTAGAAATTGGAGGTAAAATAAATAAAGGTCTATCTGAAACAAATAAACAAACAAAAAGCACTCAAGAGGCAGCTGCACTGTGCTCCCTCAGGGGTGATGGTGCCCAGGGAGCAGTGTCATGCCCCAAGTGTCCCCCACCAGGGCAGCAAATGGGTCACCATTCCCCATCTGAGGGCAAGGACCAGGGGGCTTCCTGGAAGAGACACAGCAGCTCCAGAAGGGATGGAGGGGCAGCATCCACAGGCAACCAGACACTGATCTCAGCTTTTGCTCCCAGTGCCTGGCACACCCAGACCACTGCCCAGCCTTTCTGTTCCAAATCTGTCATCAGAATAAGCTTTTGGGGCATCCAGTGTAACAGGGTAAGTAATAAGTCCAGGATGGTGCTAAATGAGAGCCATAAGCTTTAGGCCAGCCTGGAAAAAGCAGCCAAAGGGAAGATCTATTGATACAGCTACCATAATAAACCAAGCATGAACCAGCCAAGGAAATGACAGGGAAAAGATTTGTAACATACTTCTGTCAGCAGAACCTGCTGTTGCTTTTTTGAGGCTTTAGTTTTATTAAAAGCCATCAATGATGTGCCTCATTTTCCAAAGCTCCCTTTTACACACTACTTTCACACACACAGGTACATGCACTTTTAAAAATGCAAGAACACTGTCTGCAGGAAGGAGAGCTCATGCTCTTGGATGAAAAGAAGAAACCAAAAACAACCCCCAATTTACTTCTAGATGGCCTGGTACTGTCTTTTCAGATCTATTAAAACAAGCAGGAAAACTGTCCTGACAGGATTCTGCAAACAACTGCAGGGTATTTTTTTTTTAAGCCAGCAGGAGGGAGCAGCCCCATCCCTGCTGATTCCCAGCACGGTGCTGACCTGCTGGGGGCTCCTGAGTGGCAAAACCGACCCCCATGGAGGAGAGCCAAGCCTGCTCCACCTCCATGGAGAAGGAGCCCATTCCCATGTGGCAGGGCTATGCTGTCTGGGGGCAAACAGCATCAGAGCAGTGAAGGGGGTCCTTCCTCCTCCTCACTGCCCCATGGGACTGCAATGGCATCCACTGAGAAAACCCAACCACTGATACTAAACAGATACCACCCCACAGTGTCTGTAAAAATTGGCTCCTTTGCTTGCAGCACAAGCCCAGCAGAGGATTTTTTAAGGCATGCAGAGTGTGTGACATGCTGTAGACTAAAATGTTTCAGGACTGTGGCACAGTTAAATCCCAGACCACATTATCAGCTATTTATCAGTGCAGTGCCTTTGGCCTGGCAGGAACGAGAACTTGCTCCAGCTGATTATCCCAGACTTCTCAATCGTCAGATTTTCTCTTAAGTATTTTTTTATTATTCAAGGAGCTGCCTATGGGAATGAGGAACAAAATATGCATCACCCTACTCCCTTTTTCTCAACTGTTTGCAAGGTATTTTTGCTGTGGTTTCCATTTTAACTGGGCGTGCAAGTTCTCATGTCATGGTAGGGCTTATCTTGCCTCTACACAATGTCAGCAGCTGCAAGAACCCAAATAATGTCCAACAGTCTCAAAAAGGCAATGCCAATTTAATTACAAAATTTATCCAGCAATAAAACCACCTTGTCCTTTTGAAAGGTCAAAAGGAGAAATCCAAGCTGAAAGCCTCAAACATCTGCTCACCTCATGACTGATAAGCATTCACACCCCCCTCACAAGCCCCTGTGAAAAACCTGTATCTGGGTCTCCACATAAATCTAGATTTAATTATTAGCACCAGACACCAGGCAGCTGCCAGCTTTGCACAGAACTTGAGGAAACTGCACTGAGTGCCTGACAAAGCAAANGCTGAGCCCTGCCAGCCCCTTCCAGCTCAGGATGCCCTGTGGCTCCCAGAACCATGGCAGGCTGGACTGATGGGCTGCTCCTGCCTCCCAACTGCTAAAAGGCTTTCAGCTCCTCAGCAGGAGGCTGCAGAGCCACCCTCCTCTCAACAACTCACCAGTGAGTCATTCCCTGGTAATTCTGTCTTCAGCTTTTTTGCATTTGCTTTTGAACCCAGCTCTTCAGCAAAGTCCTGTGCTGGTACTTTTTCTCTTTTTTTCCCTTTTCTGTCACAGAGCACAGGATTACTATTGCATAATGCCCCATCTACAGCCTCCCCTGGCACACACTGAGCTTGCTCCATTTCATTCTCTTTGCTCTTCTTATTGCTTTCTAGCAGTATTTTTTGGCTTTTAGAGGCACTGTCATTGTTTAAAGAAGCTTCTGAATATATTGTTTCCTTCTCCTTTTTCTTACTCTTCTTTTTCTTCTTGCTGACTTCAATATTATCCCTGAAGTTCTTCCTGCATTTTCTTCCAGACAGCTCCTCTTCCTCAAGCTCAGCTTCCTGTTGTGCTGGGAGCTGCTTGTAAGGCAAGCTGTGACTGCAATCCTGCTTATCTTCTTCATGGGCTGAGGAAGAAATATCTTTGCTTCTCTTCTTCTTTCTCTCTTTGATACTCTCAGAATTCTTAATTTTGTCCTCTTCCTCTCTGCTTGTCCATGTAAATTCCCAGGAATTCTGTTTCTTCCTTTTTCTGAAGTCACTTAATGCAATGGGGCTACCAGGAACTTGATGTGTGCTGTCCTGATTATCCACCACTGGTACAAAGCAGTCAGACTTATCTTTCTTTTTCTTCTTGTTTCTTCTCACACAACTCTCCCCACCATTCTGGGCACTATCTGTGTCATAGCTTTCACCCCTAAAAGCTGCTTCTTGTGAAATGATTTTGTGGGGTTTTTTACAAACTTCTGCAGATTGCTTTTGTTCACTGTCCTGGACGTCCTCCAGTGAAAAACTGCCTTTCTTCTTTTTTTTCTTCTTTACCTCACCCTCCAGTTCCAAATTCAAAGCAGTATTCTTTCTCTTTTTTTTTAAAGAGGGTTCATTGTTCCTAGCACCATCTGTGTGATGATTTGAAAGCTCCACAGCACTACTCTCATCATCCTCCAAGGAGGAATTACACCGGACTTTTTTTTTCTTCTTTTTGAGTATTTTAATTTGTTCCTCTGATTCTTCTTGAAGTTCTAAATCCAGATGACCTTTTACATCCACAATGCTTTCTAAATCAGCCTCTCTGAGTAATTCAGAGCCAACTTTCTTCTTCTTGTTCTTCTTATTCTTTGGTTGCAATTTGTGTGAACATTCATCTTTTAAATTGTCCTTTTTCCTTGTCTTTGTTTTTTTCTTGAGGTGGCCATTGTCCTGAGTTTTAATGACAGTCCGAACATCTTCCTCAATTTTAATGATTGTCTTCACCTTTTTCTTTTTCTGTACAGGTTCCTCATGAAGTTCTTTTCTCCTTTTCTTTATTATCATTCTAAAAAAGGAAATGAAGGTGTTAGTGAGCTGCTTCAAAGAGATGATGCAAGTCCTAACTTATTTGGTCTTCCTTTTTTCTGAAACCATCCCTTATCTCCCATTGTCCCTGACACTCCTGCTAATCTCAGTCTGCTTTCCATGATGGGGAGCCAGAGCTGCATGGAGCCTACAGAACACTGTCTGCTGGGGTGGGGTTTCTGTGCTGTCCTTTAGTGTACCTTACCCCAGCTGCTTTGCAACTGTTTGTCTTTTTGACAGCTGCAGAGCATGACATTTTCACAGAAATACCTCTCAAAATCTTACTTAAATGGCAAAACATAAATGTGAGTATGTCTATATCCGTATAGTTGGGGTGGTTTTCCACATACCCAAGACTTTTCACTAATTTAACACCGGACTTCACATCACTGTGGTGACCACATCACTTTACTGCCCACTCAGCATTACAAGATCCTTCCAAAGCACCTAAATTACAACCTTAAATCTGCTCCTATCCGTGATTTGTGTTTGCTCTCCGTTTCTTTTCTCGGGACATTCACACCAAGGACTCGCTTACAGCACACAACCTTTGGCACCGATTTGCTGATGCTCCCCGCCTGTGCTGAGAAACTCCCTCATCCCTACTCGCTTTTCAGTAACTCACACACAACACCTCACCAAGGCACCCTCTCAAGAGCACCCACTCCAGCACAGCCCCCGCTCCCCGCCCGGGCCTCGCTCCGCCGCCGCCCGGCCCGCGGGGCTCCCGCGCCCACCCCCGGCCGAGCCCGGGCCCCGCCGCATCCCGTGCGGGCCGATGACGTACAGCCAAG
>JACBWW010000025.1:12149209-12193724 GCA_020086605.1 Lanius collurio | reverse complement strand
CAAATGCCTGCAGGGGAAAGACTATTTTCTTAAATCTTTTCTCTCATGAGAACTGACTAATGCATTCATATTTCAGCATTAAAACTGAACAATGTATAAATGTTTTTATTAGTGTAACTCTGACTTTTCTTTCTAGTTAGCTATCACAGAAGGAGGAAGCTGTATCAGGCTCTGTAATGGAATATATTATATTTTAAAGTATGATAGATCAGGGAAAGGGAATGGAAGAAGGGTTCCTAATGACTTTGCCATTTTCTGATCACCAGTATATTTTCATGGTTATTACCAAACACATCATATTTAAACTGAAAAATGGAAAGTGAATTCTGAATATAAACAGTTTATAAACACATCTGCAGGTTAACAATGCACATTGTACAGATATTTCCTGTTTTTTATCCGGATTCATGCAGCATAGGTGGAATGTGTCAAAGGCAGGTCAATTTATGTAATTTTTTCCCTTTATAAATGTTGACTGCTGTGCAACTAATGATTTGATTCTCTAGCAAAATAAACTGTTTCCTGGCAAAGAAAATAAGGTAAAAGAATATTCAGCTTGATTGAATTCCTCTCTGCTAGGTTCACTGCCTCTAACAAGGATTAAACAAGATGAATTTGATTCCTTTGGTGATAGCTGTTTTGACAACCCTGTTCTGATCATTTTTTCCAATTGCAAAGGAAAAGCAATTTACTTAAAACAGATTAGATTACAACTGCTAGATTAAATTGAATTTTGTTGTCAAGGTGTAGAATTTATTCTCTGAAACAATTCACTAAGTAATGGGACCCAGTTTCATCCTGAGATTGAGAAGAGCTGTGCAGTGGTGATCAGACTCTGCTATTTGCCCACAGATTCTGTTCAAGTCAAGATTTGTCCATTTAACACCTAAAATGACTCATAGAAAGCTCTGCAGGGAAGGTGTTGGTCTCTTAAAGTTCAGGTGTTTGGCTTCTTGGTACAGTGTCTGGAGTTAGCCTGAGTGTGAAAGTTGCATGAGGAGCTGGTGCTTCCCAGCCAGGCACTCAATGGAGCCCTGCCTGAGCCCCAAAGCTGTGGATGTCACAAAACAGATCATGAAGGCACATGTGGCTCAGGACTGGTAACTGTTTATGATGATCTCTTCCTCTGTTCTCCTGCTTTCTCTCTTTTTTAAAGTTGGTTTGGTTTGGTTTTTTTTCCCTGTGGGGGTCAGACTATATTTCTACCAAGGGTGAGATTCTCCTAGGAAAGTAAAAGCTTCCCTGGGTCTCCTGTAGGACTGCCCTGCAGTCCAGCACTGAACTTCACACTTGTCATGCCCAGCTTTGGGCCTGCCCTGGGTTTCCCTGGGCAGTCAGCACCTCACACAGTGTTCCTGTCCCACTTCACCTGGGGCTGACCCCCAAATTGTGACATATACCATGAACTGAAAGAATTCTGCTCTGGAGAGCATTTTCCTGCCTCTCTGTTCCCATCTGAGGACAAGGCATAGGATAAAGTAATTCTTCACACATTCGATTTTCAGTGACATGGTTTTTGTGTTTTCCTTAGCAAGTGGCAGTAGTATCTTAATTTCTTACATTTTAATCAAGACTCCAGCCTCTTTTGTGACATTAAGCAGTTTCCCAAAAGCATTTGGCCAGTGTGAATGGTTGTGCTCAGAAGCAGAGATTACAGCTGAGTCTCCTGTTTGACAGGGTAGGTGTTGGGGTGGCTGCTGTGGTGACAAAGCTCTTGGTGCCTCTGGGCTTCAGGGGGGCTGTTTTAGGGTTCCCCCTGACCTGAGTGTGCATTCACAGCACAGCTCGTGTCAGAGGGCTCCTGAACACACTGATCAAGCTCTCCTGTCACTCCAGACAGAGCTCCAGGTTGTATTCTCCACACTGTGGTTTGTGATGAGCAGGATGAGCACTGGACTCCTTTACACATTCAGTCTGTCCAGATGGAACGTGGAGGGGAAATCCTTAAAAAAAGAAGCCATTCTGGCTTTATCAAAATTCAGGCTTTGAATGGCTGGCTGTGGCTGCTTGAGGCTCTCAGGAGAACCTGCTCCAAACAATTTGAAAAATTCTCTTTGTTGGTTAAGGCTGAGAACTGGGAGCAAAAGGCACAAAGGTTCTGCTGTGAAGCTCCAGGTTTTGAGCTGTTCCCTGATTCTCTGCAGTGTCCGTGGTATCTGTGGCTGTGGGCAGACAGAAACCTTCCTTGGGCACATGGTTTGGTGTGAGCAGCCATACAATACCCTGCTTGTGTGTATTCACATCCTCAAGCTGCTTCCATGCAGGACCCAATCAATGTTCCTTCTGTGTCTGGGAAGAAATGAAGTATTTTGAGTATGACAATAGAACTGTAAACAAAATGGCAAGGAATTTACCATGGATTTTCATGTATGAATGAGTTCTGTTAATCTCTTCACAATGAAATTGCCACTTAAAAAGAGCACCATTCAGAGGGATTTGTTCTAGATATACTGCAGCAAATACCAAGATAATTTATGTAGAATTTTCGCACTCATAATTTGTCTTGAAATCATTCCACAAAATTTCTAAAATTTTGGCTGAGCCACTGAGTGTTGGCAGTAGCAATAATAAAGTAGACAGAGTAATGTACTGTATATTTTATTTAATAAAAGCAGTCAATGTAGCTTGAGCATATGACCAATCCAAAGATAATAAATAATTTGGAACTATCTTCTATCTTTAGGGGAAAAGAAACACATTTATTGCCTCAGATTTCCTAACAGAGTGGTTATACAAGTAAGTTAATCATATTTTTTGGTACTAAGTAGGTTCATTGGTTCAAAGGCAATAATTTTCAAATTGAATAGCTGAAATTTAAATTAATATGAGTTGTTTTCCTTTTTCTTTAGCAAGAACCCAAAGAGGAAAGATGAGTCATTCACAGAATTGTTTTCCATTCCTTTTGTTAAGGACTGGCTGAAGGACCAGTAAGTTATTGCAGCACTCAGAGTCACCTTTTCTCCTTTCATCCTTTTGCCCCTGCTATCTTAAAGAAGTAACAGAGCTTCAATGTGTTGACACTGTGCCCTCAAAATGCCCTTTACTGTGTGCAACAAAGAACTGTGTGATGCTTTCTAACTTGCTAGTGTATTACTTACAAGGTATTTTGTACCAAAATTGGTGACAAAGAAATTAATTTAGCATCCTTAACATGTTAATTGTGGAGTGCAGGACATTTGAATAGTCTGGTAGGATTAAGAACATCTTTGTACTCAGAGCAGTGTTTTCAGTGCTGCTTCCCACTGTGGAAATCTTTGAGGGTATAGGCAAGGAATTCTTCTCTAACTGTAAGCAGCTTTTTCAAAATACCTGTAGCAATCCTTGGTGTCAGGATGCATTTCTGCAGATATCTGTGGCTCTGAGAAATGAGCACTTGTTTTGGCAGCCTCAGTCCTATATTCCTTGTTATTTTTGTAGGACTAAGCAGCACAATAGTTTTGAAAGGAACGTTACTGTCCTTGAGACTGCATTTAGTTTAAAATACAGCTGCTGTGGGAGAGGAGCAAAGGAGTGGTCCCCAGTGGGGGAATAAGAAACTAACAGAGGTCTGTTCCATTTGAGAACTTAATTGGAATCTAGACTGGTAATTGGTGAAAACATAGAGGTTAATGTCTTTGTGCACGCATTTACTTTATTACACAATGTAAGTGGAAATTGAGTTTTTTGAATTCTTGACGTGACCCTTGGAGCCTTGAGACACCAGTGGAGCAGGAGGGAAGCTCCTTGGCTGCCACAGGTTTTGTGGACAAGCTGACAGTTGTGTCATGAGGGTTAACTTTGACTCTGAGACACAGCCATGTGGTCAGGGTTGTGTTTGGAGAATGACCCCATTTCATAGCTCTGATACCTTCAGCCACCCTGCAGTTCAAACCTGCCCCTGGGGGGACACATCTGCCTCATTGTCAAACACAGTTCTTGCCAACAAGGTTCCCATTTAAGGCTGTGATTTTGTGCTTTGCAAAGTGCTCCTGAACTGCAGCCTGGCTGTTGTACCCATTTCTCCAGCACACAGGAGAGCCCTTGGTCATAAGGCAGTTTTGGTACCCTGGATTTGTGAGGATGGATGTTTGGACCAAAGACAAAATCTCTGAGATCACAATTTGACAAACATTTCTCTTGGAGGTAAAGCTGGATAAAATGTTCCCTCCTCTCTCCTGTTCTCACCCCAACCTGCTTGAAGGCACCCTGATGTCCCCTTGCCTGTTTGGCAGGGTGCTTTATTACCCTGGTCAGGGCCCTGCTCTGAGTTAGGAATCTGTGCCAGGATGTGTGAGCAGGGTGTGTAGAGCTGCTTAAAACACAGATAATTTCTCCAGTCTGCTTCACCTTGGAGAGTGGCAAACCTGTGTGTTGGCACAAACAAAGGATTAAAATGAAGGGCTCAGGGCAAGGTGAATTAGAACAAATGAGCTGCTAAGATAGAGAGGTGGTGGCAAGAAGTGCTTCAGTCAGCTTTGCCAACAAGAGAAATACTCTGTGGAATCACAGCCTGAATGACTCACAGCTTCTGTTAGTGGAGGTGCTCCTAAATAATGTAGTGACAGCTCCACAAGGACACTGGAGTGTCAGAGTCCTACTTAAGTTGATACACTTCACCTTAAATCCTCTAAACAAGTAGTATTATTTTAAATTATTATTATTAAATCCTCTAAATAGTAGTACTTCCTCTAAATAGTAGTACTATTTTAAATTATTATTTAAAATAACAATTATTAAAATTATTATTAAATAACTACTTTTATTGAACTTATCCTGAAATTACAGATTTAACAAATCTTGCATATGAAGCAAACATTATTGGAGCAAAGTGAAAGACTGCAATATTAAATAAGAATAAAAATAAGAGAATTTATTATTATTTCTTTCTGGATATGTCATAAATAGTTTATTATTATATCCTTCCAGATAGCACACTAAAATGTAATTGATTCTATGCTTTTTATTGTCATTTCTATTTCTATTTTTAAAGGAGTTTTCACTTTTTTAACAGGATTAGGGATATATAAGAGACAATATGCTAAAAAGTGCTGGTCAAATTTTGATGGGAAACATCCTTATCCCAACTGTTTAAATGGGTTTGTCAGTGCCAAGCAATCTTAATGCTTAAAAAAAAACAACAACAAAACACACCAAAAAAAAAAAAAACCCAGAGGAACATTGTTTTTCTTCTATCAGAGATCCAAGGTTTTTAAATAAATTCCATACTTGAGCATGACTTTTTTGGCTCTCCTCCAGTGCCTCCAGTTTCTTCTTTGAAGCTCAGTTTTTTTTAAGGATAGTCAAAGCCACAGTCTTAGGAGCTTCCCTCTCTGTACAATGTGTTTCTAAATGAGATCCTGCAGCCTGCTTTTCCCTTGCAAGGAGACCTAGATGCTGCATCAGTTTTTCAGAATTTTACATGCAAACCTTGTACCTTGTACTGGTTATTGTAGGTGAAGGAGCCTGTAAATTTGAATTAATTTCCAGCTTTATTGTACCAATTGCCATGGCACCTTAGTGTAGGCACCTTGTCTGCCACCGAGCTCTGCACTGACACAACAGGGCATCCCCTGGGAACCTTCAGTTCCCTCAGCAGAGTTCAAAAGCAGTGGAAGGAGCAGCCTCAGTGCTGATTTGTAACCCTCCTGTCACATCCCAGACATCTGTGCTGCCCTCAGGGACAGCCTTTGAGGGGGCAGCAGAGGGGAGGGGGGCACAGCAGCAGCGTTTGTTGGGCACTGCTGTACCCATCCCTCATTGGAGAGTGCTGGTAGAGCCAAGAAAAGGAAACAATTGGAGCTGGGACTGTTTTGTGACCCTGTGGATGTGCTGGTGGGCACCACGGGTGCCTTTTGTCAGCACTTTGCAGAGGTGGCTCTGGTTGGAGAGCTCTGAGCTCAGTTGAGGTGTCCGAGCTCTGTGTCCTGAGTGGGGCCAGGGGAGCTCAGGGAGCTCTGGTTGTGCTCTGGTCCCTCTGAAATGTTCCTTTTCTGGCACAGATACTCTGAGTAACATGGCAGCATCATTTCCCAACCTTCTTGAACGTATTACTGAAAGAAATAAGAAGAAACCAATAAAAAACTGTTCCCCTGCTCTGAAAAACAGTGATATCATGAGTTTGTCATATAAATTTAATAATGTTCTACATAACCCTCAATCCTTACATCCAATGAGAGAGAGGTGAAAGTCTAAGTACCTTCCTGGCTTTTGAAGTTGAGATAAAAAATAATCCACAAGATTTTTTTTATTCTGCATTTTATCCTTTTTTATCAGAGATATTTACTTGCTGCTCAGTTCAGAAGGACACATTTCCTGGTTTAAACTATCTGTGTGTACCAAAACAAGTGTGCAGACACTCAGAAAATAAATCTATCATTGCTTTACTGAAGTGGGCAGCAAAGATATAAATTATTAGTAAATTTGGAGTAGTGGCTTTTTGCCAAATATCTGTATACTCATACGTATACCTTCATTATTTTTTTCTCCCTCCCCCAAATATTTTAATTGGGTGAAGTCTGCTGGTCTCAGCTGCCTTTCCAGTTGACTTCATTGTCAGTTCTCAGATGGCCAATAGGGGTAATTTTGCACGAGTGACTGATTTTTTTTCTTTCCATAACATGCCCAGTTCCTACAGGCTGTGCTTCCTGCACACTGCCATATTTCATTGGTTTGTGTCTAAACCAGCCCTGTTTGGAGCATGCATGATTTGCCATGTATTTTCTTCTTTAATTTTCTTTAATAATTTGAGCTTCAAATAACATTTTATTGTAACAAAAGAAAAGTCCAATGAGTGTGTCTCTATGGATGTTATTCTGTGTTTCCCACAGAAAAAAATTGGCAAAAAATTGTCATTCAGGTAATGTGGCAGAATTCAAATTAATAAAGAAGAAATTTTTTACTTAAAAATTGTGTGTTGAAAAACGGCAGAATTTTTCTGTGTAAAATATTTTTATTTTGTAATGGTGCTTTATGAGGTCGAAGGTTTTATGGCTGTAATATCTGATGCATTAAAAAATGCTTTAATCTTTGTAAAGGTTGTCAAAATGGCAGTGAGAAAACTGAGAACTTATTAGTGCTTTGTGACATCTTCCCAGTGTTGCTGTTGGAGCTCTATAGGGAGTTTTTAGTGTTTTCAGCATACAAAGTCTGACCTGAAGTACACAAACATAGATGGGGATTTTCCCTGAGCCCTGCATGCCCCGGGCATGGCTGCTCTCTGTGGGCACCCCTGAGGCTGCTGCTTAAAAGTGGGGGCTGTCCTTACTGTTGGGGGGCTGGCTGGAGCAGGGGGAGCCCCTACAAAATCCTGAATCACACACACCCCAAACTTCCTTGAGTAAATTTTCCCTTCTGTTCCCTTCCCAAGGCAGGAGTGAGGTCTGTTTGTAGGGCAGGTTGGGACTGTAAAGTCAGAGTTTCTGGGCATTACTGTGTGAAGCACTGCCTGAATTCAGTGACTGAACACCCAGAGGTTCCTAGGTGTGGTTTGGAGACAAGGGAATGGAGGGACCCTTTTCCCACCTTCTTCAGAATTCACTGAGAACTCCACCTTCTGTCCATGAACAAATCCCATACATTTCCTCAATAAGAACCTTCTTCAATGCCTCCTACATTAATTTAATGCAAGTCTGTTTGGTATCTCCTGGGTGCCAAATTCCACTTGCATAATGTCATATAAGTTGTGAATATCTCACAGAACCAAGATCTGTACTAGTTTGCTCAGACAGCAAGGAATTTTCTGGAATTTAACTTTCCTCTGGTCACTCTCTGCTTTATGCAGATTTTAAGAAAAATCATTTTACTGATGCTCTTTTACAGGTCCAACTTACATTAAACAATATATGTATATCAAAATAGATACCACTGTTTCATGTGTGGGCTGTTAAGATTGTGCATAATCAAGGACTAAATAAGCAGAATTTGGTTAGGGTACATTGTACTGTCAGCTTTCATCTGGGAGGCCTAAAGTGTCTTCTGCCACAAAGAGAGACTCCTCCTGCCCCCATGCACTGCTCAGGGGTGATTGCCTCTGCTCAGGTTCTATTTTTATTTGACCTGCAGCCAATTGTGTATATTCTTCATTTATTCCCTCAGACCAAGCTGGACCTGGCATGACTTCTGGTCTTTAATGCTGTGCCATTGAAAGGATTGATATGTGCCAGTGATTGTCACAATGAAAATTAAATCCTGTTCTTGCTTGATTTTTTATATTGATTTCTCAGTTTTAGTGTTGGATTATAAGCTACTCATTTTTATAATTTGAAAATGAAAGCAAAGAAATGCTAGAGTTGACCTTGTAGGAGAAATCTCAAGTTGTCCTTTGGAGATGAACTTATTCTTGGAGAAAGTTCAGTGTCTTTGATATAACCACTGTAAAATATGTAGGTCTTCCTGTGATTTTCGCTAGATTTTGGTTTTCAAAAAGATCTAAAATAGAACAGAGGATGAAAGCCTACCAGGGAAACCAGCACAGCCCAACTTCAGATTTTTAAGTCTGATTATAAGAAGCTGTGAGCTCAGGAAGCCTTGCTTGTCCAGCACTTATGATTTCCCCTGAGCAGGAGAAATGCTAATTAACATTCACTGAGCTGAGACTCTTTAGCTCAGTGCAGAGACTGCTTTTTATTTTTGCCTTATTTTGACTTTTCCAAACAGACCAAGACTTTAGTTTGCATGATAATAAATGTAGGCTAAAACCCAGCTGACACGATGATGAGACCAATTTAGCTGAATACACAGACTAAAAGGTGCAGTCAGAGCAGCATTAGATAAGAGGTGAGGTTGTGCTCTGAGCTGAAATGCTCCTGCAGTGAAGACAAGCCCTAAGAGAGCACAGGAGGCTTGCCTGGGCACAGACTGATAGGAATGAAACTCAGTGAAAGGGAAATGGAAGCTGTCAAGCCTCCCAGCTTGGGCTGTAATGTGCCATAAATAAATTTCCAAAAGATATTGCAGCCTTTTAGCCAGAAAATACAATCCTGCCTAAATAAATAGCTTGTTACTGGTTTGCAGTGTATGTGTCTATACAATATAAATGCTTTAGATCACATCCCTGCATGGGCTGCAGGTGGGTGCTGCTTCCAAATCCAAAATGTTGTGTTCTTCCAAGCCAGGGCTGGGTTCAGTCTGTTCCCCAGGCAGGGAGGGTGGCTCTTGGCAGCCCTTCCAATGCTGTGCCAAGGCTTCTCTTTGTAAACTGCTGTTTGCATGAGTTGCATGAAAATAGGGTGTTATCACCCTATAGTTCATTAGCTTTAAATTACATTTCTTATTACAGACAGTATAGAAACAAATTTTGTTTTTTCCTTTCCAATGGATGATTTTTGATCATTGTGTCTGAGAAATAAATCAATGTCCATAGAAAATGGCTTTTGGGAAGCAAGATTTGATGTAGTCATTTGAGATTTTATTAGTGATGGCTGAATTTGTTCCCATTAAAATTGGTTGGAACAGAATCACCAAACGTGCTTTCAAACTACCACATATTTTGGCTGAAAATGGTTGAATTCACAAATGTATTACATTGTTTTATCAGCAAAAGAAAGTGTATATGCTATCAAAGGTAAAATGTCAGCATTTTAAGAACTTGTTTAGACATTTCTAAACATGGATTCATACTATGCAGATATGCTAAACATAATTTTTCAGCACATTTTAAATTAAAGTGACATCACAATGTAAATGAAGGTACTAAGGTGTGTTTATATTCTGTGTCTCCTGTCATAAACATTTACATCCTAAGTCTGTTCATTGTTGCACACACACTGAAACCTCCATTTGCCAATGGCAAATGCTCCCCTTGCCCACCTCCCACTGCCACCTCAAACCTTCCTTTAGCAGGGGGAATTTGAAATATGTGTAGAAGAATAAGAAAGAGGACTGTGCTTGAGGTGCCATTTGTATATTATTGTTTTAAAAAGAAATTATTGTAGCATATGTAACATTATATTTGTAAAGGAGATATTCTTTGTGCATTTTATTTTCAGAGCAATAAGAAATTGTGTCTTTTAGGCTCCTGAACAACATTTCACTTTTTGATGAAATATACTGTTAGGGAGGAAAGGGTTTTACATTTACAGGCTGTCTGTTTAAAATAAAATATATTTTTTTAAGTCCTAGACCAGCAATTCCTCTCTCTCTGCTCATATCAGAAGAAGAAGCAAGCATCCTAATTCAATCCTTCTGGAGAGGTTATCGGGTAAGAGTAATCTATAATTATTTTGCTTGATGTTGAAAACTATAGGACTGTGAAGGCCCCAGGGAAAATCCTTACATAAATTTTCAGTAGGGGATGCTATAAATAGCTGCTGAGACCCCTATGGTTCATTGGCTTTGGCTGTTGCTCTGCCTTATGCCCAGTGACAACAGTTTTTCACAGGCATTTGTGCTGATGTAATCTCACTGTTTTCCTCAACAACAAAAAATCCACAGGAATTCAATTTTCCAAAGTACAGTTGACATTGAACAATTTTCTTTCTTTAATTGCAAGTTTCTCTGGGTGGTTTGAAGGATGAGTTTTACTTTCCTTCCTGCAGGGAGGTGTGGGTGAGTGTGGAGATGCACAAGGAGGGTTGGTGAGGTCTGTGGAGAAATAAAAGCCTGCTGAGAGAAGGGACAGGGAACTGAGAGCAAGAATGAGACAGGAGATTTATGAGAGGCATGAAGGTTGTTGGTCAAGGAAAAGGGAGACAAAATGGCCAGCAGATGTTGTGAGGTGCACTGGTAATGCAGCACCAGTGCCATCCCCAGTGCAAGGGGTAAAGCAAGGTGCATAAAATAAATACAAAGAAAATTGTCCAATACTATTATTTTGGAGGCTAACAGCCATGCTAACCCTGTGATACTAAATAAATTGTTTTAAAAATCCTGAACAAATTCTGCCAAAATTTTTTTTAAAGCTCTAATACCTTCACACCTCAGGAAGAAATGGATTTGAAATTCAGGTGACTTTGGTGATGAAGAAATGTCTTTGACTTCCTTTATCAAAACTTAAGCTTCTAAATAGCCTCCAGATACAGGAACAATTTTGTTGTGATGGACAGTGAGACATCTCTGGATGTCAGGTGTTCTTTAAATACCCATCAGTATAAAACCCTCTCTGTGAAGTTCTCTACTACTTTTAACAAGCACAAATACCTGAGTGGCTCCTAAAATGTGCTGTGCTCCCAAAGACAATGAAATACCTTGAAATGTTCTTCTTGACTGATGGATTTTTGTGACTCCTTCTGCTCGTTCTTTTTCCTGTGTTTCTGGTTTTTGACCAGGGCCAGCCCTGGCAGTGACATTGATGAGCACTGACAGTGTCCTGCAGGGATCCTCCCAGGGGAGGCAGCCAGGACCAGGGTCAGTTATGTGTGCTGAGCACTGCAGGGCTGCTCACATATCTTCTGCTGCTCTGAGAGCTTGGGAAGGGTAAAGTTGTTATTCTGGTCGGGGGGTTTCCCCCGGCCTGGGCTGGATGGGGTCAGAGGCTCCGACCCAAGAAGCCGTAGCGAACCCAGAGAGGTGATCCCGTGAGGAACCCTCTGCAGAGGTGATCCCGTGAGGAACCACCCAGAGGTGATCCCATGAGGAACCCTCTGCAGAGGTGATCCCGTGAGGAACCATCCAGAGGTGATCCCGTGAGGAACCCTCTGCAGAGGTGATCCCGTCAGGAACCCTCTGCAGAGGTGATCCCGTGAGGAACCACCCAGAGGAGATCCCATCAGGAACCCTCTGCAGAGGTGATCCCGTGAGGAACCCTCTGCAGAGGTGATCCCATGGGGAACCCTCTGCAGAGGTGATCCCGTCAGGAACCCTCTGCAGAGGTGATCCCGTCAGGAACCCTCTGCAGAGCTGATCCCGTCAGGAACCCTCTGCAGAGGTGATCCCGTCAGGAACCCTCTGCANAGGAACCCTCTGCAGAGGTGATCCCATCAGGAACCCTCTGCAGAGGTGATCCCGTGAGGAACCGTCTCCCAGGGGGTCGTGGCTTCTCTCAGCCTTCGGCCGGGGGTGCCTGCAGAGGATGCCTGGTTCAGCAGGCTGTCAGCTCTTAGTGCAGTGATTTCAGCTTGGCTCTGCAAGGCAGAAACCCCCTTGGCCAGGCCCGGATAGAGAGAGAGGAGGAGACTCTCTGGTGGTTCCGCAGAAGCAGCTTTGTTCTTGCATCTTCCACGAAGGGGTGACCAGAGACGGATCCTCCCCCGACTCGGGGCAGAGGGGTCTCTTTTATGGGGGTACAGAGGTGGGCGTGCAGGGGTAAGAAACCAATGGGTATTAGGGTATTTTACATACAGTTTCCTAGAGGATCTTGGATCTATCTTTTCTAACTAAAAAGGCTCTTTGTTTCCCCAAGAGGGGCCTGGAGGGAGATAGTGCTACCTCCTTATCTCCAGGCCTCCCTGTCAGGTCAGGGAGCTTGTCAGACCCCGTATCTGGAGATGTTGCAGCTAACCTTATCTAAACAAGGGCTTCCTGCCAAGACAAGGGCTTGTCAACCCCTACAGAAGGGCACAACCCTTCCCTGGATAGATGAACTTCAGAATTTTCACACTGGTGTTTATCATTCTGAACCAATTCCCAGAAATGAGAGAAATTCTAGCTATAACAGGTAGGAGACATAAAAAATAATTCAGGCTATAAAATTAGCTATTAATGTTTTACCTTATTGGAGGTGAAAGAACATGGGGTTTTAAAAATTAAAAATTGCAATCAGAATCTCAAATAAAAATCATTAGTAACAAATTACTACATAGGGCAATGTGTTATCTTTGGGCTTGCAGATTAAGAGAACACTAATCTTAAATGGGATTTCACCACTTTAATGATAAGTATGTTATGAAAAATTACCAAAGAATTCAGACTGTTTGCTTTTAAAATAAATGGCTCAGTCAGCTAATGCTGATTTAATGACAATAACCAATAATAACTGAACACTTACAAATAATGCCTTTTTGCATTCTGAGGATATTATGGTCTCAAAATTTTCAACTCTTTTCTGAAGTTTTTCATTAAACCTTATTTTATAATTCAGATTTAGGACTTTTAAATACTGCTTTTGAAATAAAAAATTACACAGTGTGATAATCCTGGATAATTACAGATGAGCACACAGATACATGGCACTGTGATGGAGAGAGAGGGTAATTCATCATTTATTTTCTAAGACACACCTTCTCTGGACTCAGACCATTTCTTGAGGTATTTTTTTGACCATATTGGTTTAGGCAGTAGAGTTTATGTAGTTACATAACTGACTGAGCACCGTGTCTTCCCTTGATGCTTCACTTGGTTCTGCTCCTCCAGCTGTCTGAGCCTGCCAGTATCAAAAACACATGGCAAGAAATGCAAAAATGGATCAGGCAGTAAAGGCTTTTCTATGTAAAGAGGAAAAAAAAGCTATTGGTACAGAATATTGAGAACTCTGATAATAAAGCATGATCAAAACAGTACATTTATCCTTATCTGCAGCCCATTTCAGAAAAACACTTGTTTAATTGTTGTAGCAATAATTAATGGCTGCCACCAACCCAGTCCTTGCTGTGATCTTTCATACCAAGACATTGAGAGGCACTCTGAGAATTATTTAGAGTTCAATCAGAACTGAATTCCAGAACAAATAGCAGGGGAAAATACAACTGCTGAGTTCTCTGAGGAGATCACAGAAATGAAGACATCATCTTGAGAGGGCTCTTGGAGGGCCAGGAGGAGCACTCAAATAAGAGTTGAGACAGCTCTGTCATCAGAATTTTTCCTTTTCACTTCCCACCATCCATTTTTATTGAGGTTCCATCCATCTGTCACGGGCCAAGGCAGTGTTCAGATGGCTGTCAATTTTCCAGGCACTTTTCCAACAAAGGATGATAAATTCTTTCACCCCTCTCCTGCAGAATCTTTGCTTAATGCCACTTTTTCAATGGGGTCTTTTTAATCTTTAAAGTTTGCATAACTATTCTAGACCAACTGTAATTTTTCATGAATAGAATTTCCTCAGATGTCTCTGGGTGAACCTTTAGTGTTCTCCTCATCTGTTGTGCAAGGTTTTCACCTAGCACTGAAAGCATGTTGAGGTTTTTTACTAAATCTTGTAATTTCCCAGAGTTGACATTGGACAGCATTATGTAAATATTCAGTGCTTTTATATACATGTCCTTTGAACAAAAGTTTAACACAAAAATGCCTCAGTTTTGCTTTGTATCTTGCAAGGTGGAGTTGTGCTTTTGCAATCACAGTTTATGTTGCTTTCCAGCAAGTTGTGGCTTCCAGCAAAGGCTTAAGCCCAGAAGGTCACACAAATATTCAGTTATTGCAGCAAGTGTGGAGTGAAGGCAGGAGGGAGCTCCCCCTGCAAAGCCAAGCCCCCTCCAGGCACTGCTGGGCTGCAGGAGAGACAGCCCAGTTGTTTGGACAAGATTCTTGGCTCTGCCTTTATTTGCCTGAGATTTTGCTGCTAAATCGTGGCTTTTTAATCATTGCACTCCACTTTCAAAACAGAACTTTCTAAGGAATTACCTCTGTGCTAAACTGTACTATAACTATGCTAAACTGTAGTCTACTAAGCATATTTGGAAGATTTTGTTGTGTTTTGTTACATTCCTGTCACCTGGTTTGCTGCAGGTGGTGTGTCTGGGTTCTTTTTTCCTCTTCTTGGTCACTTTTCTAAAAAGACACTTTGTTGTGGGAGCTCATTTTCCTGCTTGGATTTAATGCTGACTTTGGACTGTTTGGGTCTATGTGCCTTTATCTCAGAACTCTGTATTTCAGTCTGTACTTCACTGCCCTGGCACTGTTTTATTTGCTGTGGGAGACTACACAGAACCTACTATACTTGCCTTTTAACTGTTAAAATTCCTGTCTTTATTTCCCATATACAGAGATCCCTTGGCCCTGACATGGGCTGAAGTTGTAAATGGACACATCATGTTTTCAGAAGTTTTATATTTAGGTACAGAGGTGGTAATTTCTCTGTCTCCCTGCCTCTTCCACTTGTGTCATTTGTGTGCTTGTGTCCCATAAGCATTCCCTTAACCCTTTCCTGTGCAGACAAACTGACTCCATGTAATAGGGGATTATTTGGTTTGTAAAGCATACCTGGCTGCATGAAAGAAAAAAATGTCTCTTGCCAGCCTAAAGAAATTTTTTGTGTTTGGATTATATTTTATTTTTGCAAATAGTAATGGATGGATTTAACAGAAAATGATCATATTTTTTTTGTATAGCTGAAGATATCACTAATATCTGTAACTTCTTTAATATTTAAAATTTCACAGCAAACTTGTAAGAAATCCTTATAACTTTTCCAGAAGATATTACAGAACTCTGTCAGTATAATGAATATTATTGAAGGTCTCAGAGGTATCAAGTGATCTCCAGTCACTGAGTAACAGCCTTGGCTGTTTTTATTGATTGAGTAACCTTGTCTTGTGTTTGTGCTCTGCCAGTGCACTGCCTGAAACAGAGCAAGTTATCTTCTCCTAAGTGGGTGGAAAAGTGCCATGGGAGTTCAGCTGCTTTTTACTGCATTCTTATCTGCACCACAGAGGAGAAATTCTGTGTGGAAAGAATACTTTTGATAAATAATTTATACTGTTTTCTTTAAGGTTTGGGTTTTTATAACTCGTGGAAAACTTGAGTCCTGCTCTTTTGCTCTGTTTGTGTCTTAGCAAAGTGGGAGAAAAGCAGAGTGTAATGGAGAAGAGCATAGAGTTCAAATCACAGAGCAAAGTCTTTACCATGTCCTGTAAGAATACAATAAATACAATTTTATTAGAAATTTTCTAGAGAACTAAGTAGTTATCTTCCTGTGAGCAACTACACCAGTACAAAAACAATACCAGAAAAATTCAACTTACATCTATGTGAAATCAAGGCCTTTGACTATTGTAATTTTTTGTGGAAGCAGAATTATGCCTTTCATGGGATGATTGACTGACAAAGAATAGATACCATGTAATACAGTCCAATTACTTTAAATAACAGGTTAATGGCTCTCCTGTTTGTGAGGATTGTGTGGGTGGGATTGCCAGGCAGCCTATTTGCAGCTGCTGGCAGGTGTGAATCAGGTTGATGGAATAAATTTTCTTCTGTGTGACCCTCCATGGTCCTCGTCTGCTTTATTATTTTGGTCAGTGGGTTGGTTTTATAGTGTGGTGCTTTTCTAAAGGCACTAATACCCTGCAGCATAAGGCTTTAAATTTTAATTAACTCAAAGAATTAGCATCTCACTGCAATCTCATTCTCAGGAGTCCTTGGTAATCAAAGTAATCCCCTAATAGTTATATTTATGTTTTCAATTGGATTTGTCAATTATGTGGATTTTATTTCTGTGTAAGCTGAAAACTTGAAACCTCTGGGACTTTTACCTCAGGCCCAGCAAAAAGGATGGCTGTCACATATTTGCCCAGCCACAGCCTTGTGAAAAAAATTGTATCCTCACCCTGGGTGACCCAAAGATACAGGATTTTAGTTTCCTTTTCTGCCTCCCCTTTCACAGGTGCGTTGTGACAGTGAAATACAAGAGCTACGTCAGTGGCAAAAGAAGTTGAGAGAGGAGAGACACATTAAAAGGATAGTGAAAGAATTCTGGACTAAGCAGGAAGCCAAAGGTAAATGAATTAAATTGTGGGGTGATTTCGTTGGTTGGTTTGTTTGTTTCTTTGTTTTTACATTGTGTTGAATTTTTATACTTTGAGTTGTGTTAAAAATAGGCCACCCAGTGGGACACTGATCCTGAGAGAGAAGGTGCTGTGGTGGAAATGCTTGGCTGTGTCTTTACAGTCACTACTTATTCTGTGCAGCTGAAAGCAGCAGTGAAAAATACAATCTAGGGCCAAAATTCAATAATGTCAGAAGACTGTGACAATTTGCTGGCACAGTATTTCCTAGGGCAGGATTACACATCTACCAGCTGCTCATCATGTAAATGCTGATTTTTACCAGATGAGTTGTAGCACAGCTTTTCTGAACTGGGATTTCTATCTGGTAAATATTCTACTGGCATTTTCATTTTCCTGTGGTTATTTACAGCAGAACTTGGCCTGTGCAGTTCTAAAAAAAAAAAAAAAAAAGAAAACAAAACAAACCCAAACAACCTAAAAAATTGCCAAGGGAAATAAAGCCAGATTGCTTCAAGAACTGGCACAGAAATGTGTTATTTTTGGGCCCTGTTTGTGGATGAGGCTTTACTGACAGGACCAGGTTACCATTCACAGAGGTTTAATTCTGATTATCTGCCCAGCCTCTCTGCCTGCTGATGCAGGATTCACTATCTCCTCACCCAGTCAGCATTTTGTCAGCCTCTGGGGCTGCCCCAGCCCTGGCACAGGCAGGGAAGTGCCCTCCACCCCCCTGGCAGCAGCTGGGAGGGTGTGATGAGGTCCTGCAGGTGTGGAAGGGGACACAGGGGGTGTTGGGGCAGCGTGGTGTGCCCTGCAGCCTGGGGGCACTGCCACAGCTGTGTCCTCAGGTGGGCAGACTTTGCCCTGAACTGCAGGGGAGTGACAATTTTGGGTGATGGGAGTTTGTTACAAAGGCTGTGTAGATTCTCCAGACATGTATTTATATTTTTGTGGCAGGGTTAATCTATGAAAGATGAGGTTTTCTGTGCCAGTCCTTGAAATTGCCTAAGGGATATTTTATAGCTGAAAATAACTAATTCTGAGGACCAAAAGCATACATTGCAACAGGGGAAAACCATGTTTATATGTGTGTGTATTTATATGGGGTGTTCCTAAGCAGTCAGGGAAGGAGAACTCTTGGTTTTAGTAGCTTAGACCTAGAAGGTTCAATCATGTAGTAACAGTGCATAAAAATGATGAAAAGATAAACTCAGTGAGACATTAAGTTGTCTTCCAGCAGACTTGACTGACATATAAAGAAAATTTTGGCAGAGCAACCCAAGTTTCCTTCAAGTGGGATTTCATAGCCTCTCTACTACAGTTTATTATGGGTTTACTTGGTAAAAAAATGTAGGCATCTTTTCTTTTTTTAAAGAAAAGACAGATATATTTGGGTTTGAATATCTGAAAACAGTGGATTCAAACTTCCTACTGTAAAATTATTCTCATTATAAATGTAAAACATAAAAGATGAATTTTTCTCTTTGTAATACATGGTTCATTCTGTCAGTGTTAATTGTTGGAAAATTGCATTCGTGGAGATAATGATAGAGGTTGACCTAGCAGGCTTGCTAATTCCTTTTAAGTAATTGCAATTTAATGTTTGTGGCTTGGGCTCTGTTTTCAGTTTATTAATATTTATATCATCTCAACAAGGCATGTTTTTTCACACATTCCATTGTCCATGAGACCAGTAAAAGTTAGAGATGCATGTTTCCCACTTCTCAGAAATAGCCTTTATATATTCACAGCAATGTGGAAAAGGATGAAGATGAGATGAGACTTTAGTCATAGTTTGCAGTCTTCCTGCATGTAAAATCTTAAAGATGAAAATTACAAGTTCATTTTCAGAGGCCATAGTGAACCCATTCCCAAAATGCTGCAGCTAAGAAAAATAGGGGCTAAGGGTGGACTGTGTCATTTGACAGTTGAATTGATTAAAAAACCCCTGTGTCTGAAGAAATTTAATCTTTTTATAAACTATACTTCAGTTGTTTTGGAGACTTACGTAGTGATAAGACTTCCTTTGCCAATTGTTTCAAAAGGAAAAACAAATTTCCTTTTAATCACTCTCACAGAGCTTTCCTGTCATCAAATAATTTATTTTAGGACTCCAGAACACACAGCTGTTTCACCACTTCAAAGAAAGTTGCCAAAATGCTCCTTTTCGATTTTTTTTCTTTAACCAATATAAGTTTATATTGCTAATATCACATCAGCTTTCAGCATTCTCACCCTGTTTCTGTAATTTCCTAACTGAGCACTGCTAAGTTAATTTAGGAGCACCCCCACATGAAGCAGCCCTGGGGCCCAGATGGCTGTTTGGAAACAGCTGTACCAGTCTGAGCTGTCCAGGGGTTTTCATGATCAATCTCAGCTGTGATGCCATAATTCCTTTTGTTAGTCCAGCTGCTCTCATTTCTGCTCTTATTATCCTGCTGTTGATTAGTGCCATTAAACCCCATTTCACTGTAAAGTAGCCAGGTTAGTTTGACTGCTTTCACCAGGGCTCCATCCAACCCAGCTGACTGCCTGCTGAAGGGGGTTCTGAGCACTCACCCCACAATGAACAGCAGAACACAACTACTTTTTAACCTTGTCTTCCTAAGCATTTGGTTTAACTGAATTCTTTAATTCGGTTAATTCAATTAATCCCTTTAATTAAACCACTGAAGTCTTTGCATCAAGCAGACAAAGCATTTATTGTTACTGAAAACTCAGGTATCCCAAATAAAGCATTACAATTCATGGTCAAAGGGAAAAAAAATAACATTTTTAAGTAGATACAGCATTTTATTATGAAATTAACCACATTAATAATAAAGGGTCTCTTTGATTTGTATATAACTAACTCTGTTTATCAGATGCTGTAACCAGTGTTGAATGTAACTGTAGGGGATGAATGGTGAGCTGCCAAAGAGCTTTTAGAAAATGATGACTCAAGCAGTAATGTGACTCTATTGACACTACTAGAAAGATCAGCATACCTTCCATGGAAATATCAGCCAAAGACTCAGTTAATGTGAGCTAACAGGCAGAGTCTGCTTTGTTGGGACTTTCAGCACAATGCTATGTGTACCTTATTTATTGCAAGGGCATGTCCTAGGTAAAAACATGATTTTATGAGTGTTTGTATATGATACTTAAAAAAAAAGGCAGTAAGAAGACATTAGAAATGTAAACTGATTGTAATTAACAAATCTAAAGGAATTCTTAATTAATTTTTCTATTTTCAGAAAGTGTGTTAAAACATGGCCATTGAGACAAACAGTTGAGTTTTCCTTAGGACAACACCAGAATGAAATACTTCTGGAGGGTCTTTTCTTTTTCAAGTAGAGACCAAAAGTCTCATTTTTATGGGTTGATCCAACGACTTCCCCATGAAAAAGGCAGCCCTGTGCTTCCTTGGCCAAGCCTTCTGCCATCCTCCTCCTCCTCCCTGGCAGTGCCACTCGTGCCTTCAGTGGGCTCAGCTGGCTCTGGCAGGGAACAGCCCCTGGGGAGGCTCTTCTGCTGCCCCAGCCTGACAAAGTGCCCTGGCCAGCAATGACACAGCCCTTGCAGCCAGGAGGGGGGCAATGGGGCACCAGTAATGCAGGGAGGGAAAGGTGCCCAGCTGTGATGGGCACTCAGTGTCAGAGGAGCTGCTGTGCCAGGAGAAGTGGGGTTTGTAGGGCAGGGCTGGGATGGTGCCTCAGGCAAACCCCTGACTCTGCCCCTGCTCCACAGCACGTGAAACATTTCTGTCTCTTCCTCTAAAATTCTTTAGTCTTCTCTCAGTCTATTTTTTATACTATTTATTATTAGTTTTGCAAAGTGCTCTAGGATAGTGTGAAGACTGCATGGGAATTATGCATTACTTGCACCTTGCAGGACCTGCTGACCTCCTTTAATGCATACACTGGCAAAATTTCTTTTTGAGTGCAAAGAAGAAATTGTGTTCCTTTCCTCATATACCCAGGATCATAAAGCTGCAGCATTCTTGGCTGACATTTTATTTGCTATACTGCTCCACTGCTGTGTAAAATTACACTCCTCAAAATGAACTCTATTTAAGGTATGACAGTCCTTACTGTCTGAACAATTTCAGACTGAAAATGTAGACATAAGCATAACACTTAGGACTCACTTTAGTGGCTCACAGCTTTAGACCTGTAGGGAGAAAGAATTTTCTCTAATATAGCACAGCTGATGGGATAAATTTGTTCCAGAATTTTTTACAGAATTAAAAAATTGTTTGCCTTCTGCAGAAAATGCAATTAATTAAAACCCAACCTCTAGAGAAATGAGTGAATAGCAGATTGTGGTTCTGAGCACTGTTTTGTGCAGATTTAGTATTGATGAGACAGCCCTGGAAATGAAAAAGTGTCAGTCCCACAGTGAAAGGAATTTGAAAAATATTTAAACTTTTAAATGAAAATACCCAAATCTTCCTTCATCACTTCTGTGAACACAACACTTTGCTGACTCTGTTGCAGTGGTTACTTCTCTGCTCCTGGAAAGGCTCTTGCTGCTGTTGCACAAACAGCACTTTCAGCTGTGTTATGTCCTAAGGGCATTCTTTTCTTCTTCTCATCTACATAGAATTTGTAAAATTTTAGTTTTAAGAAGCAGTGTTCTTAGGAAACATAATAAAAGAAACAAATATTCCTGGTTTTATGGCAATACCAATTGTGACCCTATTAGCTGGCAGCTCTTATAAATCAACCACAGCCTGGGCTTTGCAAGGCACTTGTGTAACACACAAAGCACAGTGTGTGGAAAATCCAGTTAAAATAAGACAGAAAGAAATCTTCACAGCAGGTGAGGGGGGTGATTTCCAGAGACAGGAGGGAATATTCTTTTACATTCCATTCAATTTTCAAGCTATATTTTTCCTTTGGCAGTAGAAGTTGTTACTTACCTATCTGGAGAGATTTTTAAATACTTCTTTCATAGCAATAATCTTCTCCCTTGGGGAGATGCATCCAGCAATACCCTGAAGAACTCAGAATTGAGCTGTTCTGGAAAATCATTGCAAATATGAATGAGATACAAGGGAGAACAGGCTGCATATTTTAGGAGTGCTGGAGCAGGAACAGATGCCCAAGCAGCAAGGAAATGCAGTCACTCACTCCTTGTACAGCTCTGATGTCTCCACCTGAATGATGAGGAAGGATTCAAAAGCTTAATATCAAATTAATCTGAGCAGGGCAAGTCTGGTCTGCATACTTTTGAGGGATGCCTGTATGCAATCATATCACATCAAAGCAGAATTAATTGAAGAAGAGAAAAATGGTAAATTCAGAACCCAGAAGAAAATGGCTACATTGTGAAACTTGTTTAAATTCATTCCATAAACTTCCTTATTATTGGGGCCATAAATGAAGTTACAGCCACATCCATGTTTGCAGGACTGAGTCGTTTCCCAAAGAAAATATTGAAAAGAGGATATATTTAAAAATGGGAAAATCTTACACTAGGCTTAAAAAAATATTTAAAATTACTGTAGGTAATATTGTTGGATTAGGAAGAGGCATAGTCTGAATAGCTAATGGATTTCTTAAAGACTGCATCTCTGTGGTTTATTTAGGAAAATTCAGCCCTGTAAAATGTAAGGAATTATTCAGTTTTATGTGAGAGTTTCTTTCCCCCACTGCACCCCATTTCACCAAGGGTGGTTGAAATAATTGAGGAAAACTTTAAACAAAATAATTTGTTTCTAATTTCATCTGCCCTCCTTTTACTGCAGCTGTAATTCTTTAATTAATCTCATAATGGAACTCTTGTAAGTGATGGCCTCCTCATACTCAATGGTTTTACACTTTTAATCTGTTATATTATATACCATTTATAGGCACACACATATATATTAAGATCTTTATGTTGAATGTATTTCTTCTAATAATCTGATTTCAAACTAAGCTTTATAAACAGGTTAAAAGTGGAAGGCTGCTTGCTGTCAGTAGGACACCACACTTAAAAGAATTTCACTCTTCTTTTTTTTTTAAGCATTTCTCTATTTACCAGTATTTGTTTTTTTCTTTCTGAAAGCAAGAGTGCTGCAGTCAAAATGGTTTAAAATGGGGGCATAGACAGGATTGCTTTTGATTTGAAAGCACATGTATAAAATTCAACTTACACAGAAGACCTTAAAATTTCATTTTTTTTAAGAAACAAAAAAGAAAATCAAAGAACAAAGCAGTACCAAAGGCTGAGTATGTGGTGGTGGTTTTCATCAAGCCTAATTCAAAATGCTTGAGATGTTTCTGAAAGTTTAATCTTGGCACTAACAGCTGAGAATGTAGTGATAAAAGTCATAAGACACAGGATCCAGAATCCAATTTATTGGTCCACACCCTGAACTGAGACATCTTTGAAAATTTATAAAAGATTACAGTAACATTTAATTTCTGCAACTACGTTGGGAATGTCTGAAAAAATAAAAAGGAAAGCTGATCATTTAGATAAACTGCACCATGTGATGATCTGCACTGTGCTCACACAGGCCCAGCGTGGCTCTGTGAGCACAAGTCTGAATGAGCCCTCCAGTACCAAAGCTGTATTTTCACTCATCCCTCTGCAGTTGTTAATAATGATCTGTAATGGAAAAAAAGGACAATTGCAATTTGGCAATTTTTCTGTGATTATATAAACATCTTCTCTTTGGTTTTGTTTTTTCATTTTTTTTTAAGGAGAGCAAAAATTCTTCATGAGTTCTGCAATCTTCTTTATTTCCTCTTTCTGCTTTTAACCTAAAAAGTGAAAAACATTGGAGCATTTTTATTGAAAATGCTGGTGGTGTATTTTGAAAGCCATTTAGATAAGCAAACCCTAAATTTCTATTTATAGCTATGGGATGTGTTAAAAGCCTGGAGAAAAGGCTTTCACCAGCTGAAAAATAAAGCCTCCAAATAGTCCTGTAGCAAAACTAGATTTGAGACTCTTGGTTAAAAAACAGAAGGGGGGAAGTGGGGCAGGGAAAGAAGGAGCCCCAGCTGTTGGGGGAGTCCCAGCTCAGGGAATTCAGAGGGTGGGAGACACTGCAGGACACAGGAGCTGCTTGCCCTGACTCCCTTTAAGCCTTTCCTGTAGCATCTCCCAGGCCTCTTTCCTGATAGAGGTCTGTTTTCTTACCTGATGCTTTGTTTTAGTCTGTGCAAGAGTTTAAATTTGGTAACTTTGCAGAACCTGTCACATTTTGCAAGTTGGAATCATGTCAGGAACAAGGGGGGCAAATGGGTACAAATGCAGTTTTCATGAAGCTGCCCAGAAAATCTGGAATTCTGGGTTTCTGCCTGTGTTGGTTTCTGCCTGTAAATCCCCAAATGCTTTTAGCTGAGGACCTGCCACTCTGGAATGATTTCCATTTCTGGTCAGTTCTTTCTGTTTTCCTCATTCTCTTTTTCTGTCTTGACTACTTACATTGAAAAATACTGCATTAATCAGATGCTCTGGAGATGCTCTGGTTGCCTCCATTCTGCATTCTCCTCTCTCAGTCCAGGGCTGTGTTCCATAAACTGTTGTGTTTGTGGCTGTTCTCTTCATAAATCTCAGGTCACTGAATGGTTGGGAGGCCCCTTGAATAATTGTAAGCAATAGTCTCCAGTACCTCTAATTCTCTGTAGTCTTTTCTCTCCTAACTCAGGTGTTCATGTCAGTTGTTGACCTACTCTAATACTTGTATCTTCCATATTTCTTTTCTTTTTGTACACTTTGAATTATAAAACTGCCATTCAAATATATTCTAATGAATTCTGAGTCTTTCTGTCAAGATATGAGGAAAGCAATGGTGCATTGCACAAACAAAATCTGCTAGAGCTCTTTCAGCCCTTATTTCCCATAGGCATCACTCAATATTGGTGTTTGGGAGTCTCCTGGGGTCAGCTCTTGCTTTGCTAATCTGATCCTAAATGAATTAAAAAATGCCCTGAAACTTTTTGTCCTCTACAGTCATGAAAGCAGGACTAAGCATTTGACAAGCTCTGCTCCTGATTTGGAGAATTAAGTTTGTCCTGTCACATTTTAAAGTCCATTTTGCAGAGGCCTCTTCTGCCAAGTGATCCTCTGACAGTTCCATTTCAGAGTCATGATTTGCAGGAGTGTCCATGGGCATTATTTCCATTTTATCATTTGTTTGTTTAATGTATCTGTATTCAACAGATCATTTTCCTATCACTAGTGACTAAGTATTTCCTGGAGGGAAAGGTTTCACTAATAATTGTATACAGGCAGACTTCCAATAGTAAGAGGCTAAAATTATAAACACTTTATAAAAAAACTGTCTCTTTAAAAGTCAGGTCTTATTTCAGCAAGATTGCTGGTGGCTCCAATTTCATGTTCAGGCTTCTCTGGCATTTCATTGGGAGGCTAGGGTGAAACTCCTTTCTATATATATATGTATTACTCTAGGCCTCTGCTAATAAGTTATTCCAATAGATATTTTTTAATGGATTTTCATCTTCTTATAGTCTGAGTCTATAGTACCTTTCATTACTGTTTTCAACTGTTTAAATTACTAAATGTAGTCCTTAGAGCTCTGTGAAGAAGTGTGGTATCTAAACCTTTCATGAGCTACTGTCACAAGGCAGTTGTGTTACACAGCAGTGCTCAGTAGGTCACAGTTTATTTATTCACTGTTATGCTGAAACAACCAAGTGTCAAACCAGAACATCAGTCCTGTACATTAAGATGAGGGAAAATGATGTCTGCCATCCAAATCAGATGATGAGGATGTTTGAACTTCATGTTTATATAAATAGGACAAAAGCCAATCCCCAGACAGCTACAAGTTTTGCAGAATTTTGAATTTTCCCTCCCCAGGAGCTAATGAACAGCAAACCCAGATACCCCCCAGTGCTTCCCTTGGCCATCATCTGTGCCTCAGCACTGCAGCACATACATGACAAACTGTGTCAAGTGAGCTGCAGTCCCAAGGAATGTGCCAGACCAAGTAGCAGATGCCTTTATTGTAGTAGGAATAGCAGGTCAAAAATAGCAGTTAACAGTTGTGCTCCTCAAAACCCCCCCAGCTCACCTCCAAAGGAAGTCACCACAGTCCCCACTAGGGCTTGTTATGGCAGTGGTGGCTACAGTGTCCTGTATGTGACTAAAGCAGAGTTTAATCAGATTTTCTCACTTTTAAAAACTAAGAGTAAGGAGTAAAAAGGCTGAAAAATACAGTAAAGAGACTGAAACTGAGTGCTAGTAATTTAAACTGTTCTGTCCATCTGACCTGTTCAGGTAGAAATACCAGTACCAGAAGAAATAAGTGAGATATGAGATTATATTTTTTTTCTGAAGTTACAGAGTTACAGCACTTAAGGGCCTCAGTTCCTCTGTGTCTCAGGACTTCAAACAGGAGCTGATGTTTTAAAGTGTATGAAATACTGATCCTGCTGCCAATGAGCATCATTGTGCTACTTCATTCTAATATTGCACCTCCTTTAATTAGGCATTCTCCGTAGGTAATCTTCATACATTCAGTTACACAAACACTTTGGGATTTAAAGTGCTTGTCATTTTTATGAGTCCAGCCTTCAGTGAGAGGGGTTTCCCTGGCATTTCCCTGAGGCTGGCAGCAGCACACATTGCAATCCCTGCTGTGTGAGAGGCACCCTGGGGCAGTTGGTGGTGCCCAGTTGTGTGCATGCCCCTTTCCCCAGCATGCAGGAAACCTCAGCAGAGGGGCAGAACGGGGTCCAGGCTGTGCCCTGCTGGCAGCTGGCCCTGAGTCACTGCCCACAGCCATGGAGGGATGGACTGGGAACTGTGCTGCTCAGGTTCAGCTTTCAATACTTCTTAAAATGCACCTGAAACTGAAATAGGGCTCTCACTCTGCTGGAAGAATGACAGGACTTGTAAGAGTGAGGCAGTTAAAACTCAGCATAAGGAATGGCACAGTTGTAAGCCAGGTTGTTGATGTTGACACCATTCATTGCTTTTAGATTTGTGTTGTCTGAAAGAAACAGGCTGGATTATCAGGTAGTGTAAGTTGTTCTAAACATCTTCCTTAGGCATTGCAAAATATTTTAAGCGAGCTAGTTCAGTGTGAGGTGGGACAGCCTGAAAAATACATTTCTCCAGTGGAAATTTCTAGTGAAAAAACATAGCCAGACAGCTTTGTTCTCCATGTTTCCAACTTATCTGAATCCTGAGGACATCTTACTTTTCTATCTGCATAGGAAGCAAATATATGTCAAAAACTATTTAAACAACTGCCTGAAATCCAGATTTATGCTGACAGCCTGTGCTTCCTGCTTGGTGTGATGTGATTGGAAATTGTTATGCTTAAGTAACACAGGTTATGATAAGACATGGACACTACTGACTAAAAGCACTGCTGTACCTCCAACACCTGCTCATTTTAATGGGAAAGTGTGTGGAGCCCTAAGGTTTCTGAACGTTGCAATTTTTATTAAGTATTTGCAAATGTCTGCCTCATCACATCAAGGAATATTAGACAAAATTCAATGCAATAGAAAGTATTTGGTATCCAGGACATTCATAGTCATGTGGGATATTAAATCCACTCCTGATTTTTCTCCTTAACAGCTGTACAAACAGAAGCCCTAAAATCCAGAAGGGTCTTGTGCCATCGAGGCACTGGCCATGTATTGCCTTATCATTGTAAAACAGGGTTTATCCTGCTGCTGCAGCCTCATTTGGGGTTTCTGAGGGACTGCTGTGTCCCTCCTCATACAGCACTTGTCCTGTATGCCTTCTGTGAGCTGAGATCCCCCAGGCTGGGAGCACACTGAGCACCTTAAATTAGCCCTTGGGCCTGTTGCAGCCCAGCATTCCTTGGATGTACCCAGAGGATTTTGTTTGCTGGTTTTTAATTGCATGCCTTGGAAGGGTACCTAAGCTCTCCTGAAACTGTATGGACAAAAATGGGATTTTGGGGGGATTATTTGGCTTTCTTTGCCTCCAGCATAGCTTTTATATATAAATTTCCCAACAAACTTGCTTGATGTAAAAGGGGTATAGTGCTGATGCATCTTCTGTAGTGTAGGAAATAAAAAGTAGATTTTTTAAGTTGAAAGGTAGTTTATAAAAATTTAAAATGTCAAAACCAGAATGAGATAGCTGAAATCACAGAAGTAGAATGAGGAACCAGACTGTTGTATCAGCAGAAGAAAAACATTAGGTTAATCTGTATTACAGCATTCTGAAAGAATACAGAGCTTTGAAAACAGCTTTCACCAGGGGGTGGGACATTTTACTTTTATGTAGAGCTTTTGTTCATTTAGAATTGTTTACTCCAGCAAGCAACCCTGTGCTCTTTCTTTGACTGATTTTTCACATTTGGCAGACCCTTTGCAATCACATGGATAACATTCTTCTTTCCACTGACACAGAAAAACTATTCTTTATTGACCTTGCTTGTTGTCCTAAATGACAAAAATATATTTATATACTAGGTGAACTGTATGATTTCATCAGTGACTTTTAATTGAAAATTCTTCAAAGCAAAAACCTCAAAGAGCTGCTTTCATTTTTTTTTGGTTTTGTTTAACAATCCAGTGACTTCTTACTAGGAAACAGCTCTGCCCCCAGCTACACATGCACAATTCCCACAGCTGGCTTGGAGAACTGTGTGCAAGTATCTGAGTGCTGAAGCTGTGTCAAAACGTGAAAAAAATGCCATGCAAAGAAGAAATACACTTTTTGGGTTGGGCAGGGGATTTTTATTTCTTTATTGAACAACACAGTATTCACTGTGCAAGTATGGATGTTTTCTTTTTTGTTTCTGTGCCTGTTAATTTTTTTTTTTTTTTGGTATGGTTGCAGTGAGAAGCAAATCAGAAGAGTTGGACAAACGTACACAAAATCCTTCAACATCTCAATTTTAGTGTCCTCACT
Source organism: Lanius collurio (assembly GCA_020086605.1). Lineage (NCBI taxonomy): Eukaryota > Metazoa > Chordata > Aves > Passeriformes > Laniidae > Lanius > Lanius collurio. The sequence goes on along the minus strand of JACBWW010000025.1, from coordinate 12,165,303 downwards.
AAAATTGCAAAGCACAGAGCTCATGGACTTTGTGATACTGATTTAGAAACTCTCTTAGCATGAAAATTTTACTTTTACATGTGAGGTAAATCAAAGGCAGATTATGTAAGGACCCAGCATGCCAAGACAAAATTCAGTCTTAGTCTAAGTGAGCACAATTCTGTTAAAACAGATGGAGTGGTGCACATCCAGCCAAAAATGTTGAATCTGTGTTTATCCTGTGTTCTTGAATGCTCACTTAAAACCTTTTCTGACAGGAACAAAGCTCTGGATGAAATCAAATGGGGTTACACCCACACACAGGCAAGTATTAAAGCTAAGGAAAAATCTTCATTTATCATAAACTGGACTTCTCTGACTCCTGCAGAGCTGTGACAATTCCCACACATCCAGGCTGTTCAGCATGGATTGATCTGCAGAAATGCTGTGCCCCTGCAATGCCAGCAGAAGGCAACGAGAGCTGGGGCTGCTCTGCATTTCTGCAGGGGAGAGAAGTCAAAGGCCCTTTTGTTACCACGTAGCTCATGTGCTGAGAAAGTGGAGAATTCAGATCCCAGGGTCAGCATTTTCAGCAGTCTTGTGCAGGCTCCTTACTCACATCAGGTCCAAGCACAGTAAAACTCAGATTGGGCCCCTTGCTAAGGAACCCCTATGAATTTTTTAACTTAGCCCTGTCAAGCACAGTCCTTTATAATTTCACAATTAGAGAAGATGGTAGCAGAACTGAAAATAATTCCATGTGAGTCAAAGGTGTAGTTGTTGTGAATGAACACGTGCTGGTGGTCTCTAGCACTTGCTGTGGTTCCAGAGTGGATTTCTTCCCTCACCTGCACACACTTTGTCTTCCCTGTTACACCAGGACCCACCCTTGGGTTTTTTCCTGGTTGGTGATGGTAAATCAAACCACTTGAAGAAAAAACTCTCATCCTGCACCCTTCAAGCCCAGCTGTATTCTCTTGTCCTCTCCTTTTCCAAGCACAAGCAATTGAACCAGAACAGGAAACTGCTGAGCCAACAGGGGGGAAAAAAATACCCCTTTTGTGTTAAGAGTTTGGCTGCTGAGCTCCTTGACTGGCTCACTGGGGTTTGATAGGTGCCAGAGCTAAGGGGAAGTGTGGGAATGCAGCCAAAGGTGCAGGAATGTGGTTTGGGAGCCCTTTCCTTCAGTTTAACTTTGCTTATATTGAGGAACTGCACCAAGGGACAATTCTGTCTGTAGCACTGCTCCCTGCAGTGGAAAATTTTGGGGTGGATTTTAAAACCAAGTGGACACAAACATTGTAAGTAAATAGTAAAGCCTTTATTCTCGTTAAGAACAGCATTTTGAAAATAAAACATTTGCCCATGCTTTACAACCTTTGTAGTTTTGTATACTTATGTACAGTCATCATGGTACACATTGATTGTCTTGAAAATCCTTTAAAGATGTACTTAATAAGATACCAGTATGCAACAGTCAGCAGAGGAAAGGGGACGTTATAAAACACACGTTAATACATTTAATAAATATATATCATCTATCAAAAATGAGCTTTAGCTCTCATCAATTAATAAAAAGCACCTGCTTTGTAATCCTGTAAGTTGGTAGAATAGTCCAATTGTTTTATTATAAAAGCTACAATGCTCCCTTTTGTATGGCCTTTGGTTAGAGCCAAGGCATCGAGCTCAAACAAAGCCAACCAAGATGCCTGTGTTTAAAAGCAGAAATACCTAATTCTACAGTATTTCATGTACCTTGTTTATAGAAACAACTGGATGGATTGAGAGTGCTCTTCTGAAGATGCTACACATTTTCTGGCAAGTGTCAAACACCCTCAACCCATCTGGAAGCAGGACAGGATCTGTATGACTTGGAACTCTTTTCCTGCCATTGATCAAAAGTCAGTCATGATAAATCTTGTTTTGGTAGTAGTTTTGTCAGATGCTTTGTGATTTCCTTTCTCTGCATGGAAACCCCATGAGCACATAACCACCAAGGGCCAACATAGTAGCTTTTATAGTATAAAAGCTAATTATAATTAGGAGAACTGTGAAAGGCTTGTGCTTACTTACTTATTATGTTGTTCACAGATGCTCTACATTCTAGAAAACTTTCAAAAAAGGCAAAAGTAAATACTGTAACAAAAATATAAGTTAACATAAAGGTGCCTTTCTTCAATGACAGTTTTATTTGGGGGCATTTTACATAACAGACTAGTGGCTTACAAAAAAAAAAGTTGCTCATTACTAGTTGTATAAAGATGGAAAATAAAGACCCTCCTAATCTATTGCCACACTTTCACCACCACACATTAAATCCAATCCTGCTAATTTTTCATTTTGTGCCTAGTCCACAGGACTAACCCAGTGAGACCAGTCATGTGAATAGCAGCTTGTTGGATCTGGCCAAATCTTTGCCTAAGCCCCGAAATTACAAACAACTTCATCAGAAACAGGATTGGGAACTCTATTTAGCAATTCAGTCACATCTAGAAAAAGAAAAAGAAAGTTTCTTAAGATAACTATTTCTAGTACAGATTTTGTCAAAGGTCTGTAAAATGTGTGTTATAATTCGTAAGTCTTGGTTGTAGCACGATAAACTTTTAAAAAGAAAACTGTCCTACCATTTATGCCATGGTCATCTTATATGTTTTTATTATAAGAATTTTATGAGGGATTTTTTTTTTAACTGATTTTTAAAAGCAAAACTCTGCAGGCAAGTGATGGTAATAGTTTTTTTTATTGTTCCAAATTACATGTCTTCTGGGTAGCTATCATTATCTTAAATATTATCTTATTTGATCAAAGCTCTGCTCATAACAAGCAAAATGTATTTCTAAGTCACTGGATAGCATGCAATATCCACCCCTACCCTACTTGGTTACTAAGGCCATCTAGTTACATACAAAATGAAAGAAAGGATCCCTAAAACAAGCACATGCTTCCTTTGCCTCGAGGAGGGAAGGGCAGGGGGGAGCTCACATCCTCCTTCACTCATGCATGACAGAAAAACTTTGCTTCTGGAGGAGAAGGGCTTTGAAATAAAACCCCATAAGATGATCATGGCAACAATGGCAATATATATTTTTCCATATATATATATACATATATCTGTGTGCAACACTTAGGGACTGGTCTTGCAGCCTCTGTACCTGTAGGTAGACCTACTGGTGTCAACGGGACTACTCGTGGGAGTACCAGTCTGCAGAACTAGGTTCCTAATTCAGTAGAAATGGAGGTACAGGAGGAATCAGGAAGACTCTTGAAAAATAAAAAGCTCATCTTTCTTTTGCAGTACATAGCAAGTAACTTCTCTCTGTGAAGCTACTAAGCTATTCAGTTATTTGTATATTCTATTTTTTTTTAGGTTGAAAATATATATTTTTATTACAGCATATGCAAAGTTTAATAGTTATATGTTTCCTATGCCTTCAAGTAAAAACAATTAGCTTTTAGTATTGACGAAAGCTAAGATTAACATTGGCCAAACAGTGAAGATACAGTGATGTTTTCAATGTCCGATATGTATTAAATGTTAAAGAAAGGAATGATTGCTTGAACATAATGAAAAACCATGGCACAACAAAATGAGCAATGGGAACCTTTTAAATAACCTGGAGAAAACAAAGATAAAAAGCTTTGAAAAGTCTGCCTTATATCAACTCAAGAAAATGGATGGGGAGGGGAGGAGTTGGGAAGAAACCACCTTAAATAAACAAAAAACAACAACAAACCACCTCCAGCACAGAGATTCTACTCTCTAGGCACTAAAATGCACAACCACATTTAAACACACAAACAGGGGCCTGGACTGGACGAGCAGGGGCTCGGGGGGTCCCACCCTCCCTGTGCCGAATGTCCCCCAAAGGGCCAGCGCTCCTGCCTGACCCCCAGCCCAGCCGGCTCAGGAGCCCCTTCCTGCCCCACAGCAGCACCAACTGCTGGTGCCAGTGCCAGCCACCGCTCTGGCAGTGCCAGCCACCGCTCTGCCAGGGCCAGCCACCGCTCTGCCAGTGCCAGCCACAGCTCTGCCAGCGCCAGCCACCGCTCTGCCAGCGCCTGCCAGCGCCAGCCACCGCTCTGCCAGCGCCAGCCACTGCTGCTGCCAGCGCCAGCCACAGCTCTGCCAGGGCCAGCCACCGCTCTGGCAGTGCCAGCCACAGCTCTGCCAGGGCCAGCCACCGCTCTGCCAGGGCCAGCCACCGCTCTGCCAGCGCCAGCCACTGCTCTGCCAGTGCCAGCCACCGCTCTGCCAGTGCCAGCCACCGCTCTGCCAGTGCCGGCCACAGCTCTGCCAGTGCCGGCCACAGCTCTGCCAGTGCCAGCCACCGCTCTGCCACCGCCAGCCACCGCTCTGCCAGCGCCAGCCACCGCTCTGCCAGTGCCAGCCACCGCTCTGCCACCGCCAGCCACCGCTCTGCCAGCGCCAGCCACTGCTGCTGCCAGCGCCAGCCACCGCTCTGGCAGTGCCAGCCACCGCTCTGCCAGGGCCAGCCATCGCTCTGCCAGTGCCAGCCACCGCTCTGCCAGCCAAGTCTTCACCCAAATGCATCCCCCCAAGGGATGGCTTCGCCCCCAGAGCCGTGGGCTCCTTGCCACTCATGGGGCTGGCTATCAGGACAGCCATCCATGGGGCCAAGGAGGGCGGCCTGGGCTGGCCCTGTGCTCCTGCTCTGTGCCCTGGGAAGCTCCAGAACACGCATGAAACACACATGAAACACGCACAGACCTTTGATCCCTCCAGAAGTGCCCCTCCTGGGCCAGCTGTTGGAGAGCAGAGGATGAGCCCACAGCACAATGGGACTGAGCTGCCATGGATGCCTGGCTACAGAGGATGCTGCGTGGCTACAGAGGATGCTGCGTGGCTACCGAGGATGCTGCGTGGCTGGACAGCCCAGGGGGAAGGAGCAAACAGGGGACCTCTCATGACGTTTGAAATGACAGGAAAAGGAGAGAAATGGGAAGAAGCCCTGCGTGTTTTCACACTGTAGTGGCAATCTCTTGTGGCAACATGAAGTAAGTTTAGGTGAGAGGAGGGTATTTTGCAAGCAACTGGCAACCACCAAAACCAGGCTTGCCTGGCACACAAGTTACAGACAAGAGAATATCTTACACTTCAAAATACAACATCCCCTCTTCCAATTTAAGGTGTGCCTGCTTCTGTTTTAAATTAGATTCAGCTTCAGTGTTACAACTTTGTTTTAGCAATTCTCAGTTCAATGGTGTTCACATTTAGGCAAAACCCTCTGTAGGATTTCAAAAGATCCTGGATGTTTTGTTGCTTTGTTCTGGTACTGTTACGGATTCCTTCCCTCAAAGACACTGCCAGGGACCAACATCTGCAACAAGGATTCTTATTTTCTACAGCCTACAGCCTTTCACCAGAGGTGTCGTCCAGTGTAACTTGGCGGAGCAGTTGGTATCTGGAAATAAGGATAATAAACCCATAACTGAGAGATCTAGACTGTTCAAAAATCAGTGTTATCACACTACATGTACATGACAGCTTTCCAGATGGTAGTTCTAGAGCAAAGTGATGCAGAGAAACTCATCTTCCACCCATACAGTGCATTTATCTCTCTGTAAAACCATGGCTATATAGACACATGAGCTTTGCATCCAACCCAGAACAAAGCAAAACAAACAAAAACCCCAAATTCTCCAGATTCTCGTCCTTTAACTGCCTTCTCCCTGAGCTGCACATTCTGGTATCAGAAAACAGGCAGAGATGAATCCAAACACCAGAAGGATGCCATCCATTACTGACAGCAAAGCCAAGCCCTTTTGATTTTACTCAAGTTGATGTTTCACACCATCTTACCCACACAGGAGAATTCTTGTATCTAGTCCCTCTTGTTCACTAAATGCAGCCAAAACTTCACTTATTTAAAAACAAAACCAGACCCGCAATCAGTTCATATTATTTGGTTTTAAATGTAGAGGTTGAGTTATGGAATCAGCTCATGATTCAAAAGAAAGAAAACCCAACTCACATGCGGATAAACTGGCTCATGAGTAGATTTTTAAGAAGCATGTAGATATGCATGAAAAATGTGGGGATGAAAATTCTTATTTTTCAACAGTATGCCTGCTATATGAAATGTCTTAAGTGAAAGTTAGACATCGTGTGAAAAACATTTGTAAAGTCCGTTTGGCATCACTTAAACCAATCTGACAACAACCAGGCTGCAAAATACAGGTCTATCAAAGAATGATGTGCCAAACTATTCTCTAAGGAAGAAAAATTAATTCTATTAACATTAAAATATTCTATAGTCTTCTTTTATGAATCCCTTTTCAAGAGATGTACAAATCTGTAAGTTACAAAGTTACAAAGAATTCTATGTATTTTACAAGAAAATGGAAGATATGTGAGAGACCATTATCTGCAACAATCATTTAAAGTAATGTACTGCCTAAAAACATCTGTGTGACTCACATCATCTTGAAAAATCCCAGGATATAAAAGGTGTCACTTAATGGTTATGTTAAATACCTTAACACAAAATTAATTAAAAGTGCCATTGAATATGTTGTCTCACAAAAAAACCTGGTTCACTGAAGCTGCACTGCAAAATGTGAATAGCCAAGCAAACAAATGCAAAATACTTGTTAATGACATATTTTCTAGAGGGAAGGGAAGCATTACATGCATACTTGCTGCCTTAAATTTTCATTTACAGCTCTCCCCCTGCTGTGAATAAGCTAAAGCAGGTTTTTCAATTAGTAGTGGTTGTATATATCAGTGCATTTCAAAGATTTCTTAAATCATCACATTTTAATACTTACAGTCCCACCATTTAGCACAACTGCCATCTCAGTTGGCTGATAAACATTGCTTCTAAAAGGAGCACTAGGCCGGCTTCCCAAACTGCCGTTCCGAAATCCTGCTGTTCTTAGCGCTGTGTTTGGAAAAGAGAGATTGCTCTTAGAACACAATTAAAGCTGTGCACAGGATCTTCCTTCCACTTGGGTCATTGGGAACTTTGCCACTGATTTTAAGTTCCACGTTGCTTTTGAACAGCTGTTTCTCTTACACGTTGGGAACGGATCTCAGAGGAATCAGATTTACATTAAATGAACCGTTTGCTGTGGAGGGGAAAAAATGTAATGGAGGCAAATTTTTGAAGCTTGCTGAATGTCATTTGAGGGGGAGCTCAGTGTCTTCAGTCACTGAACCTGTGATGGATCCTGCACAGTGCATTTTGCACAGTGCTCCCTGTGTGGGTCTGGATACTGTGGGGTTAAGGAAAACTCAATACATTTTGCTTTCTGTCAAACTCAGTGGACAGGGATGCAAAGCCTTGCTCAAGCCAGTAAGCAATGCTCACAACCCCTGAGCATTGCTTCAGCATGACTAGCAATAAGGATTTTCCAGATGTTTCAGATTATATTTACTCTGAGAAACTAGAAAGATGGAGTAAATATTGCTTTTGAATAGCTTAAACATGGCAAATGGCTGAGGCAAAAGAGGAGATCCTGACTGTCCTTTTGAATGTTTACACCAGGAATAAATCAGACTCCCCATGAATTTTAGCTCAAATTTGGGTTCAAGATGTAAATCCTGACTAAGAGATAGGAATAGTGAGGGATGTGCTGCTCTCTCTAAGCCAGCCTGGGGACTGGCACATACAAACTCCCTCTTTAATTTCGAGGGTAAATAATGGCTTCTCTGAGCTCAGACACGGCCAGGGAACAGAGCTCATTTATCCCCCCACGTGTGTGCTCACAACGGGCAATACTCATCTGTCAGCTGCTAAAGAGGAACATGCCCAGTGCAGGCACCTGGGGCAAGAATTTCTCTTCGATTTAATTCAAATTAGAATTCTACAGACTCTGGCTGAAATCGTGACTGAGATGAGGTTTATGAGGATTTCAGCACAGACTTTAATGAAGCCAGGATTTCTCTCCCATGTAGTTGCTCTGTGTAGGAGAAGATTTAAATGGATCCTCCTGCCCTATGCTGTGCTCTCTCCACTGCTGCTCCTCTCTTTGGGAGTTGTGCACCAAGAACAGTATTGATTTACCATGGAAATTAGAAATTCCACCCTCCAAATGCTCAGCTGTTGACTTCAGATACAAATAGACCCTCACTCTGTATTTTAGAGTTACATATTTTTGCAGAACACTGGAAGAAAAATTATGAGAATGCCTAAACTGGAACTAAGTATTTTTTATAAAACATTTAACCATCTCAAGGTCAGGAAAGTTTTTTGTTTGTTATGTGACTACTTGTGTGATAAACACATGTGATTGCACTGGTATTTGCTAGTACACACAAAGAAAAAACATCTTTATCATGTGTACAATCATTGAAATATTTACACGTTTATACAGAATATTTACACAAAATATCCACAGTCATTTCAAAGCTACCTTAAAGAGCCAGTAAATTCACTTTCATATTGCTAAATTTTCTTTCCCTGTAACTGCAAACAGTCTACATTTTTTTTTTCTGAGATTCTGTGATAAAGCTTGTAGACAAAATACTCATTTTGGATTTTTTTTTCTCACACCAGTTTTACCCTTTTTCCTTGTACTTTTTACATTACTATTACATACAATCACTTGCATAGGGTTTGTATAGGTAAAAAACAAGCAGTAATGAGAATATTTGAGCAACTGTGTCAAAGCCTCTTTTTAACACATTTTAAGTTTTGTTCACTTTGCTTTTAGGCATTGGCTGTGATGGTGACTGGTGGTACCAGAAGTTATTAAATGAAATTTAATGATACCTGAAATTTAATGAGAGCTGCTTGGGCTTGGGTTTCCTGACAGCTGTAGCATTCTACATTTCACATCCAGATTTCTCGTGTTTAAGGCAAATTCTCTGCCTACAGAGGTTGCCCTACCAGTGTGCACTGAGGTTGCCCTACCAGTGTGCACTGCACTTCCAGGGAGCACTGAGAACTCAGCTGCTCTTTGTCCAGGCTTTCTAAATACTTTAATATAATTTTAAATGGCACAGTTATGAAAATAACTCTTTTTAAAGAGATATTTCAACCTATCATATGAATATTAAAATCCCAGATTAGTATGCTGTTTAAATGGTGTTTAAATTACTGACTTTAAAATAGGTTTGCTTTATTAATGGTTAATGTTGTTCCTGGAATGGAGCAGCTCTTGGTGCATAACTTGAAGCTTCATTTTTGCTAAGAAAGGAGGAATCTAGGAGGGCACATGCTTGTTTGAACATGAAGGCTGCTCAGATTCTTAAAATGCTGCTTAAAATCTCTAAAAAGAGCAAAGTTATGAAATTGTTTTGTACAAGTATTAGTGGAAATAACAAGAATTGATGGAAAATATGTTTGTCCAGGCATGTTTTCTATTTAAAGCTAACTATTTATTGAAACAAGTATTAGTCAGGGAACTAAGAGGTGTTTTCTGTTCATGATGTTTTCCAAAACTTTCCAACTAGTAGCTCATCCATTCTTAAACATCATTCTTAAGTATGAATAAAAACTGAAGAAAGTACCCTCCCATTAATTTCTAAACTCCTAATGATGGATTCTCAGATTGAGGCTGATTAAATGGATGAAAGGAGAGAATATTTTCTATATTCCTGCAGAACCAATTGCAAACAGACTCCAGGTGCCCCTGACAACCCCCAGCACGGGGACCTGACTTCACCTCTTGGTTCTGTTTAAATCTCTGCCATATTACTGATTTTTGTCTCCAAGCCCTGCTGTGTCAAGCCAGTCCTTAAAGAACTGCTGCAAAGGAATATTTAATCTGTTTTGATGTATTAAAAATTCCTATATGCCATGGGAATAGGAATGACAGGCATTTATTATGGCATATATTAACAAGGGCATCAGATAGGAAATCTATTTTGTATTGTACTATAATTCAGATGGATTAAAACAGAACATAAAGTGCACTATAATAGACAGTATAATGATTTTACAGTTATCATACATCTATCCATGTCACAGAAAAACTTAATTACTGAATGATTAGATCAAAAAGGAGCTTCCAGTTCTTTTTTAAAAATGCATCCATGAATGGGAAGGATACAGAGTGAAAGATCCAATTTTGTTCTTAGATCTGCCTTAACCAGAAATAGCTTTACTGAAGCCACTGCAGTTACTTTACTATGAAATTAATTTAATGGGGGATGGAGGACAGTAAAAAAAAAAAAAACACCACAGAAAAAAAAGAGTGCTTTTAACAGTCCATAGAGCAACTGCCTCTTGCTCTGGAGCATTAGTAATAACAACCTTTCTCTTATTCATGTGATTTTTTGTTTTACCACTGCCCTTATGGTATCTACTCCCAGAACAAACTTCCCTACTAGAAGGAGACCTTTAAAGTCCCTGCTAAAAAACTTAGAGGAAAAAAATGCCTTCCTGACCCGACATTGTGCCAAACAAAAGTGCTTTTCTGCTGGTCTGCACCCAGAGGAAACATCAAACCCAGAGGAAATCAGAGACATGAAGATGAATAGGAAGGTGAAGTGCCTGGACCACGGGCCCTGAGCCTTCTCTCAGGGGCTGCCAGGGGCAACTTCTGCCTGGGATACCGAGCCAGAATTCTTCTCAATTAGAGTGAATAAAAATCAGTGTGACTTGTACCAAACCCCTTCATGGGACAGCACCAGGCCACAACTGCCCTGAGAGCACCGTGGGGCTCCCCCTTCCCACTGAGGCACCCCTGGGGTTCCTGCCAGGGGGTAACTCTGAGGCACCCACTTGGTGCTGGTCCTTTCAGCCATCACTCAGAAACGTTTCCACTGCACATTTTAATGATGTGTCATCACACATGGTTCTGTGACAGGGAAGGCAAATTACCTCGACACCTCTGTGAAACCTCAGAGCTCAAGCCCTCAGAACAAAGGCTCTTTGAACTGTCTATAAGCCACTTGGCATTTTTTCCCCCCCAGGGACACAGAGTGGCACTAAATCCATTTTAATGGAAATATAATTAATAATAATTATTTTGTTGCTCAAGTGGCTGAGCATTTTGTAACACACACCACTTTATTTTTTCCTGAGGTTTTGGGAAAATATTTTGTATTAAATGGTGATAACTGCTAATTACAAAAAATGTCATTTAAATTATTTAAAATAGAGGTTATTTTAAATAGAGGTTATTTAAATAGAGGTTATTTTTTTGGTTTTATTATTTTGGTGTTGGCTTTGCATTTGAAATTGTTCAATTTTTCAAAGAAAAAACAACATGAAGAAGAATCATTTTAACCTAACACATATACTTTCTGCATTTTTTTTAAATTTTTCTCCCCCACTAGGTAATATCTTAGTGAAAACTGTAAAAGGGAACAATGTGTAGAGTGTGAATTATTGCATTTCTCATGACCCTTCTTTTCAATACCTGAAAAATGTCTCATACAGAGAGTTTTCTTGACACTACAGAAAAATACAGCCCTTTATAGCCATTTCTTACCTGCATTATGTTCATCCATTGAGAAGGCTTTATTTTCCATGTAGCTCCGAGGAAGCTGTATATCCTCCTCAAAAGCGGTTTCACGCATCCTTGGCTGTGAAGTATCAAAATAATTGGGTGTGTTTTCCTGCTGTGATGGAAGGATGGTACAGTGAACCTCTGGGATGGCGTGAAAAATAACAAACACCCAGCCACTGGCCACCAGTGCAATAGCCAGGGTGGGATCACTCCATTTGTCTCTTCTGTGAAGCTCAGCATTGCCAAAGAGGTACATAGTCATCCAGGCTACCCAGATCAGGATGGAAAAAAAAAGGGTTAGAATGAGGCATACTCCGTTTTTCTTCCATTTCTTAAACTTCCCACAGAGAGTGAAAAACGAGAAGCCCATGGTAAACACCATCAGGAACATGACATAAATGGAGGCCATGGCAAAATCCATGGGCTCGTAGCTGCAGGCCAGCTTGTGATCCCTGACGACGGTCAGGACCAGCCACTCGGCTGCGATGATGACCTGCACGAGCATCAGGCAGATGGCCAGCCCAGCCAGGTGCCAGCCAGACGGGCTCTTCCCGTGGCGAACGAGCCTGCGAAGCCTCCAGGCCTGAGCCAGCAAGCAGGAGAAGCACAAAGCAAAGATAACTCCCCAGAGAAACCTTCGGGTGGAGCACACCATTTCATCCTCCTGTATGATGAAAGCAAACGTCAGCCCAAAGAGGCCCAGAGTCCCGAAGAGGAAGAGGAAGTGCATGCCCAGGGGGCTCTTCTTCTCTTTGTCCTTGATGAAGGGCAGCCTCACCAGCAGAATCAGCATCAGCAGTAACGTGGTCAGCACACCTGCCCCTGCCACCGCCTCCAGGACGATCCCCCAGATGGCATCCAGGTCACACAGGTAAACGTACTGGGGCAGGAGATCCAGTCCACACCCTCGAGGAGTGCTGGAGTTTTCTGAAGAGCCATAGCTGATCACCAAGAGGAGGAAGAAACCAATGGCTGGGTAGGTTTTCATTTTTCTGTCTGAGACAACAAAATATTTGTTTAGCTAGAGCTCAGTCTGGAGGGTTTCACAGCCACTGAAGCCCAGCTTGTTCCAGTAGCCCATGTTTACAGTTTTTGCACTGGATTTGCAGCTGGCTCATCCTCCCCCAGCCCCCTTCACTGCCCTCCCAAAAGCTGCTTTTGCGTGTTGTACTTTGAATGCAAAATGACTCATTGCTCTGTTTGCACAGACTGAAAACAACACTTCCAAACTCTGCCCCTGCAAATGGCCTAAAACAGCCAGAGAAAATTATGTATCCTGTTGCAAATATTACATTATCTACAATGCTCAGATACTCAGTGCCTGTTTAAATGTAATACTCCATTCAAACCAAGGTGTTTAAAGTAAGTTGCACTGGGTCTGATGCAAGTGGAAGCTACATCACAATGAGACTGTCCCACAGCCCTGCTCCTTTTACTGGAACAAAGGCAGAGTCAAAACCACTTTTTAAAATATCCCTTTTTAAAGGATAAAGCAACTCAAGGAAAATAAACATTGTACTTTCTTAAAAAAAAACCCAAAACCTCTTGTTTGCATGCTCAGTCAATAGGCAGTCACCATATTCAGTTCTTTCATCCTCTTCCAAAGCCAGGATATTAGATTGCCTTTGGAAATGAGAATGGTAGTCTAGAAAAATCCCATACTCTGTGACAATGCTGCTCAGACGCAGTGTCATCAATCAACTAATCAAAAATGAATGCCTCATTGTGCTTCCTAGCAAGTCCAAAGCCAATAACAACCCCCAGAGCATCACCTTCCTGGATCCAGAGAGTGGACAAGGGTAAATTCTCCAGGCACACACCCCACTTGACCATCAAGTCCAAAAGCCCAGACAAATCCCAACTTAGTTTTAGGAAGAACATGGGTTAGGTGCTTTACAAATACATGGGAGGGCATTTGCTTTTATTAAGCAAAGCAGAGCAAAGGAGATTGTTAAAAAATGTAACCTTTAAGTGCCAGTCTGCCCCAGCCTCCCTGTAAGGGCAGTGTGGAGTGTGGAGCAGATGGGAAACCTGACCCTGTTAACCTTCCCCAGCAGTCAGGGCTGCAGCTTCCAGCAGGGCTCTCCTCACTGAGGTGAGGAAGGCTGCAGAATTCCACTTGTGCTGTGTGAGCAGCAGGAAGCACCCTGGAAGCAGCAGTAAGGACAGTCAGTGTCAGTCCCACTGCTCATGGGGCACGCTTGGGACACAAAGTGAAAAGCAGAGAAATGATCACAGCTCTTTTGTAAGTCATACAACAGCCTGAAAGGGTTACCTGTCCTAAGAGATTCCTTAGATTAGAACTGCTCTTAGTGAAAACTCGAAAAACTTCAATGAGAGTTGAAAACCATTTAAAGGAGCAATGCCATGTTGCATTGAGCACCATTGGTCATAACCAGCACAAAAACAATTTACACAGACTGTCTGAAACTGCACTGAGTCTCTGAGAGCTGAGAACGATGGGGTTTCCTGTGCTTTACAGTCCTGTAATGACCAAAGTTAAATCCTGAGGAGCTGAATCTTCAAACTAATGTTTCACTGTGCAATGACCATTTTTGGCCTCTACCAGGAGACAGAAAATGGAGGTTCTGATGTTTCCTGTTGGGCACCAAGACAGCAAACGTGCCAATAAAAACGTGTAGTGACTCCATGGTCTTCTCTCACACAGGATACAAAATATGCTATTACACACCTTTATCTCAGAAGTGGAAGCTGTGACAAGTAGTGTGATCTGGGCTTGGACAAACAGGAAATGGGTAATGGGCCATCTTTGCCAGCCCACAGAAATTAATCTTTGCAGTGTTGGAAGGGCTGCAATGTTCTAATGATGCAATGACCTGCTAAGGACAAATCATTTGTTTTTTCTCCCTATCTGTAATTTGCTCTATGGTGGATTGGTAGAATATACCCTTGTTTGTACCTGATTTGTGTAACAGGTTCTTCAATTACTCTGTTGCAATACCCATGTTAAAAACACTGATTTTACAGACAGAAAACTAATCATCTGTGAAATATATTCATTTTTGTATTGAATATGGTTACGCTCAATAAATCTCCTTGCCCTTTGAGTACATAATTAACTAGAAGGAAACATTCTGAAGATAGTTCTCCAATTCCTTTTATGCACAGGCAATTCCTATTGCAACTAGTGAATTTCCTCTTTAGTGTGTTTGAAACACCCTAAAAAGTGTGAAATGGTCAGTTCCTGCTGACACAAAGGGACAAAATCCACTGGGATCTACTAAGGCAATGCTCCAAACCAGAGGTACCATTTCAATAAGTAGGAGGTCATGTGGAAAATGACTCCAAATTCATTCTAAATGTCACCCAAACTAGAAACAATAAACAGCCCTTAAGTGAGGGTCGTGTTAATTTTCCACTATCCCATCACTTACACATTATGAGAAGCATGGACTAAATTGCTTTCAATAGTAGCTTTGTTTATTAGCTACTCTCCAAAGACCTGGGGGGTAATGAATTAAGTGTGAGTATCCCCAGTTCCAAGATATTTTCCAGTTTTCTGGTTACTTTATTCATGTCATGTAACCCTCATGTGATTGAGCTATTCTAGGACAGTCTGTTTCCATGGAGATTGTGCTGCATGGGTAAGCAGTCATATTGTCAGGCCATCATTTGTTTCCTCTTCCTATTTGGAAGTGTTTGGGAGGGGGAAGGGAGGGTTAATGAATTTGAGTATTTCACCCTCCATGAAGAAGTGGTTAGTTTTGGAAAGGGGGAATTAAGCTGTGACAAAATATATTCAGAATTCAAAATAGGTGTTCTGAAGTATAGAGGTGTTCCACTCCAGAGGAATTTTCCCAAGTTACTTCCTACTTTTGGGAAAGCTGATGGGAGATAACCAGTGGTCCTCTTAGAAAGGTCCTAGACTGCCACAATACTGACCAAGAAATCTCTAGGATTGCTGACAGGCATTCCTGGTGTGAAATAATTTCCTACCCAATGTCATTGAGTCTCACTAAACACGAGATCCTGCCCAGACCACAGCTGGCAAGCAGGGCTCAAAGGCTCCACAGGAGGAGTCTTTTCCTCCAACTGCTGTCAATAAATAGTCTGTTTCCAACCAGTTTACTGCCAATTTCTGCCTGACTTGGTAAAAACAGGCAATATTAATGATCTACCCCCTGAGACATTACCAGCCAAAAAATCCTCTTTCTAGGGCTGGTACTCAGCACTGAACACACAGTTGTAAGAACAAGGGAAAACATTGCATTACAATACACAATTCTGGCAAGGTAATATCACAACTTTAGTTAAAACCACAGATTAGATCATTTTAAGGGAAAAATGAGAGGTTTTTTTTGCCAGAAAAGTTGTTTTGTAAAAAAAAAAAAAAGAAATACATCAATATGGGAGTTTTTATTAAAATAACCTCTTCCTCAAGCATGTGCAGTGGGTGGGATGGCAGAGTTCTGTATCTCTTGAGATTTTGTAGTAAAATTTTTCTGCACATTCTTGCTGGTAGTTACCTAAATCAGTGACTGTAGAGGAAGAGTATTTTTACCTCTTTATGTCTAGATTAGCTCTTGCCAAAGTTATGCAACCTCACAGTAGTAACAATAGCGCTCTATTGGGCTGGCACTTCACTTCTCATGCCAGAGAACTACAGTAACAGGGGAATGCCACGGAAACATTCCAGCACAGACACAGTCACTGCCACCCATACATCCCCCCCA
>JACBWW010000025.1:12121170-12144289 GCA_020086605.1 Lanius collurio | reverse complement strand
GGGGTTATTTACCTGTCCTTTATGATGCCTTGGGGGGTAACCTGAACTTCTCAGCAAGGCTGACATGGAGTAAATCAGATGGTGGGGTTGGGTTGTAATTGCCCATGTTTAGGCAGGGCAGCAGGGGGAGAAAAGCTGAGGCAGAGGAACGATTTCAGATTTCTGCTCTTTTATTTCTCAATTTCTCTATCTTGCTGATTTCAGGTTTTAGGCACTGGCTTTCCCTGAGTCACATGTAAACAATATCCCCTGCCCTTGCATCAGTCGACAGCTACACTCCATTCAAAGTTAAGCAGGATAATTTTACAGAAACTGAGGTGGTGAGAGATGAAGTTGCTGTAAACTGCCCAATGTCACCCAGCAGTCTGGCAGAAAAGTGGAAAATACTGATTCACAGATCAATCTGTACCCCTGCTCCATCTTGGGAGCCTGGGCCAAGCACCCAAATACTACAGCACCAAGTAAAGACCTTTTTGTGTATAAATAAACACACAGAGTTCTCTGTGCCATGCTGGGTACAGAGAGGTAGACCAGGGGGAAGGATGAATCACAAGGATTCATGTGCTGTCGGTCTTGGCCGGCTCACAAGGGAGCAATGTACTGAGCCCTTCAGCAAATGCAAATCTTGGGCATTGTTCCCCTCTTCCTGTGTCTCTCACACAGCCCTGGTTCCCTGAAGGAAATCGCCTCCCCCCTTTGCCTTGTACTGATAGAACAGGGACGACAATGCCCCTCTCAACCATTACCAGCGGATCAGCACTGAATAGGGCTGATCTCTCTCCTGCTGAATCAGTTTTCAGTGTTAGCTACCATGGAAAAGTGTAGGACAGGACTCCAAATCATTCAGGAAATTATAGGAGGACTTGGTAGAGCAGCTGGACTAAATCACAGCTCTTGGTGCATTACTTTCCACCTAGTTAGCTTTGAAAAATATGCTCTCAAAATAGGCTTTTATTAAGGGGAAAAGTATTTCAATCAGTCAACCACTAACTCATCAGCACCTTCAGCATTTCCTCTCCTTGACAGAGCAGGTAGAAGGATGGAGTGGGTGCTGTGACCCAGGCAGGCTGTGTGAATTCCCTCATTTCAGATGGTGCTCCCTACTCCTACCTCAGCTCCTGGGGCCCTGCAGTGCCTGCAGCCAGAGGCTGCTTGCATGGGATCAGTGCTTAGAGGAGACTGGGGAAGGGGTGAGGTGTGCAAGGCCAAAGGAAAGGCTAAATTTAGAGACCTCCACTTACACCATGCAATTCTCCCAGCCCTGAAGAGGGGTAAGCTCAATGCTTTTGTTCATCTCTGGAATAGTGAAGAACATGCATGGTATCTATCTGTCTTTATTCTGGGCTGAGTGTACAGTACAGTCAGCTTTCAAAAACCCCACTGCTTTTCAGTAATTTTACTCCTCCTATTTCCTACAGCACACATTTGTTCATTGAACAGATTTTTAGCTTTCCTCCCACCAATATTTGGTTTACTGCTGGTGACAATAGGTAAACAAAGAGTCTGTGTGGTGCTGCATGTTCCCAGTGTTTCTCTTCTGCAGCAGTGCTCCCAGCAGGATTGAGAGGAGGGAGCAAGGCTGTTACAGCAGCAGACACCACTCACCCATCCGTGAGGGCCAAATCCATATCCCACAGCCTGCCATCCTCATTTCAGCTAGTTTTCCTATGTCCCAACCTGAAATTTGAAAAGGCCACTTCCATCCTCTGTTCTCTTCTTACCCTTCAGGAAGCCTGGCAGGTGCTGTGTTTGTTGCAGCAGCACAAACAGTCGAGCAGTGTTTCACTTCCAGCTTTCCTTTGTACAGCGGCTCCTGCACACCCTTTTCAAGGGGTACTCTGGTTTTGCAGCTCCTGCCAGCACGGAACTGTGCTTGTGCCAGTGCAATTTAAGTGGAATATTTCATTAAGAGATCAGCAGTAGGCACATGGAAATGACAGCGATCATTAAGTCTGCATTACTTTGTTTGCATTAGGGGCGTAGAGGCCCCAGGCACTGACAGGGCTGCCCGGCACAGGGGGAAGCCAACCCTCTGTAAATCACTTTAGATTGCCCTGAGACACACTGTGTGCCTTAATCATGGGGTGGCCAGGCTCTGATACCCATTCCCAGATGCTGAGACTCCCCAATAATGAGTATGACAGAAGAGAATAAGGAGACACCAGGTGAATTTGCCCCCAACAGTGGTGGGTGGTTGATTCACACCGTTTCTGGCCCCCCAGCAGAGGTACTTTTCATTACACAAATCCCTGCAGCGTGATTAGTTTGCCTAATACTTGCCCTGCTTTTTCTGAGGGCAGGATACAAATCCTGGTGCTCCCATTGGTTGGCAGCATCAAGGAGACAGCGAGATTTGTGTGACCACCGTGAGATGGTTTCTCTGTCACTGCAGAGGTCCCACAGTCCCTCCTTGCACTGCCCAGGGCGAAGTCTGCTCTCCACAGCGTTCTGTGAAATGGGTCTGAGCCACCAAATGGGCTTAGTGAGGGGAAGGGGAAATGATAAATCTCAAACTGCACAAACTATTCAGATTTTAAAAGTTTATACTTGACCTTTGCGCAGGCAAAGTCCCAATTGTATTAAAAGAAATTTGATCAAGCAAATGATTTGTGGCTTTCTGTTCTGAGCATGAGAAAACTTCCTTCAAACTGAGTGTGTTGGGGAGATGGTGACTCTGGCCAAGAAGAGCAACTTCTGCTGCAGAACCTTGAGCTTCCTTCTGGTGTGTAGCTGTGGATGGTGCTGGGTGCAGGGAGGTTTCTGAGCGTTACTGCTGCAGGAAAATGTTACAGTCACCTACAGTGCACACAGAGATTCTCTAACCCCACTCCCTCCTTAGCACTTTAAAGACACCAGCCAAGGTAACTGTGCCACCCTTGAATGCACTTGTGCTTCAAATGGGTTTGATTTATAAGTGCCTTTATTTACATCTGCTGGTTTCACACCTACCTTGAGGTGTAAAGGATTTTTTCTGAATGCTGCTAAGAATGGTGCTGGTACCTCTTGAAGGCAGTGTCGTTAATGTCCTTATCTGTAATGTCTCCTCAGGGAGGTCAGAAATCACACCTGGAATTCTTTTCTAGCCTTGTTCTTTAGTGGCACGTTCGGTGAAAAATATTGCCCCCGGTTGTGGATTATCTATCTATCTAAAACCAAAAAAATAACGTTTGCATCCTCGCAGATGATTGAACAATCCCCTCTTCGTGATGTGCTCAGGGTTTCTGTTGCTGAGACTGTCACCTGCTGGCCACGGAGAAACTCGCCAGGATCTCGGCAGCGACCGCAGAAGCTGATGGATTAAATGCTCGGGGTTGCCTTTAGAAATTGCACATTGAGATGTTCCTGGTTTATCTAACTCTAAACAGGGTGGTAATTCTGTAAATGGAGGCAGACCAGGAAAGCTTCCTCATTTCTAAAACGTCAAAATTTAATGGAGGTTTAATGCAAAGGAAACCAGGATCTTATCACAGTGGGGTGAAATGCTGGTTCCAGTAAACTTAACTAGAGCAAACTAAGCCATGACCAATAAGCAAGGGAAAGGGGAAAAATAAAGGAAAAAAAAAAGACTGGTTATCCTGCCCCTGGTGGATTTTTGCCAAATCAGACCATGGGTACAAGACGACCTTAAAAAGGGGTCACATCTTTGTATTGACCAGCAGAGCTCAACGGGAATCAAAGGACCTTTGCTGAAGATCTACCCTACAGCTTTCACAGGAAAGGAGAAGAATTGCTCTGAAAAGCTCTTTCAGCCCTGTCCTTGTCCTGCCCTTCCATCTGTTGTCACTGACAGCTCATTTTCTGCCAGTCTTTGGGCCAGAATCTCAGCTGGTGTAAATCGGGGTGAGTTGGAATTCACAGCTGGAATAAGGGATTGCAGGGTTTTTGTTCTCCTCATTCCGGGGAGTGCCCCCCTGTCCCCCCCAGACCTGAGAGCAGGTTACTGCAGTGCCTGGGATGCACTGCTCAGTTGGGATTTCTCTGTTTCAGACACAGAAATGAGTTCTGTTGTGCTGAGCAGCACCTGTGATTCCAGTGGAGCACCACTCTGTAGAGTTCTTCCCAAAAATCTGTGTTTTTTCTTACATAATTGAGCTGTGTTAGCAGCCTCGTGCAGGATTGCTGATAGGAAGGGAAAGCTGGTGCCATGGAGGCTGTTTCATTACAATTATCCTCAGCTCACTTGGTGTTACACAGGGCTATTGCTGCCTGGAAGCATGTCTAAAGCAACCCCCAAGTTCAGTGCTGCATGTCATACTGAAACTTTAAAGAAGAGATTTTTTTATGGATGGTTCTCCATAAGCCTCTTAGTTCACATCTGTAAAAAATAGATTTCATGCACTTTAAAGATACTTTTTGACTGTGTCTGGAGCCAATCCCTAACATTGAATTTATGCAAAGTGGCCATATTTTTTATTTCTTATTAAAAATCGGAATTATTTATTTGGTGGGAGGGGTTTTTTTGTTGTTAGTTGTTTTTTGGGGGTTTATAATTTCCCTTTATTTCCCTTCCCTCTGTTCTTGTGCTTGGACACTTACAAGCTTTATTGTTAGAGAACTCTGGGTGCCTGGCTGTCTGTCTTATGAAAGCAAGTGGCTGCTTAAAAAGAAAACTAGAGGGATTAGAGGCTGTGTGAAATTCCACTAAATTCAGTGAAAAAGCGTAACTTCAAAGAATTGAGGATCAGATTTCAAATGCATATCATGAGAGACTTTTGACTGGTGGGTTAGTACAGGATGCTGAGTCTCAGTCTCCACTCCTGCACAGGACAGAAAATGCTATTTACCTCCCCCAGAGTTCCCTCCCTCCTCACTTCTCATGCACTGCTGCAAAGAGCAAAGCTCTGCAAGGCCATTCTGTGCCCAGAGGACTTGGAGAGCTCTGGCTCACAACCAGGTAGACCCTGGGGCCAGTTCTCAAACACCAACAGGGGGAAACCACGGCCTCTCCATCTTCTTTGAGAATAAACGAGGCTTTGCCTGAAATGCTCTTTTCAAACCTGTGAATGCTAAACTAGAAAAGATCCCCGTGGCTTCCTGCTCTGCCTGCTGCCCACACTTCTCAGCAAGTGTTTCCTCAGAGCTGGTGGGATCTCTGCTCAGGCAGAGGGTGGCAGGGAAGCACTGCTGCCCTAAGTCCTGCACAGCCTGGGAGCGTCCAGGGCCACCACAGTGCCAGCTATCACTTCCTTTATCACAGGCAGATGGATCCCCTTTAAAACTGCTCTTTCTCTGGTAGATTTACTTTGCACCTAGATGTAGCATGAGTTAATATTCTTGTTGAGGGTAAATAAAGGGCGGTGGTGATTCTAGCCTGAAGAATGTAGCCTGTGAATTTTATCCCTGCATTGCACATACATTTTAATGGTCCTTGCTGGGTGTTTTATTGAGGCTGAGTCATAAGCAAATCTTAGTGCTTTGGAAGGAAGGAAATGGAGTTTGGGCAAAAACATCACACGTCACAAATGGATCCAGCAAAGGGACTGCTCAGGCTGTGAGGATACAGAGATGTGTGTCAGCAAAAGGGAGAATTGAAGGTCAGAAAGAGCCCTTGTGCTGCAGTACAGTTTTCATCACCTGAAGCTTGTCTGGACTCAGTGATGTTTCTGCTGACAGGGCCACCACAGTGAGATGAGCCAGTCCTGCTGGGGTGCCTTCCCCCAGAAACAGCCCCAGAGTGAGCAGGGACTGTTAACTGGACTTTTATTTCAGAGTTAGGATGATGAACACCTGCCCATGGCTTGGGGCTGACACAGTTGCTGCTGTTGGGACTTCATCAAGGCACAGCTTTTATGGCTGAGGTGGCTGAGGAAGGAGAGGGAAGCTCCTGTGTTGTGGGTGCAGGCTGTTTCCTTGGCAGCTGGCCTTGGGAACGCTGCCTTTGGCTGGGGAGGAGAGGGGGCCAAGCTGAGCTGGGCAGCCTGGGAGGAGGTGCTGTTTGCTGGGGACACTCAGCCATGAGTTGCAGTGAGCAGCACAGCATCCAGCCTGTCACTGGGACTGTCCCACCCCGCAGGGTGACACTGGAGAGCTCAGGAGGTTCAAAGGGGAATCTTTCATGCCCCTTGTCACAAACAGTACCTTTTGTTCCCTGTTTCTTTTTGTGTTGTGTCCAATTCTGTTTGTGTTCCTTAAGGCAGGGACTGGATCAGGTGTTCTCTCTGCACCAGGGGTTGGTGGCTGCCATTTCCCTGGGGTGCTGCTGAGCACACTCAGAGGGAAGGTCAGAGACCTGGGCAGGACTCTGGAGACAGGGGGAGCACAGCCCAGAGCAGGACCTGCTCAGCACAGAGCTCAGGACACTGCAGAGGCACGGGCAGAAAGCAGCCCGTGGATCCAGCTCCCCAGGGAACCCCTTGGACAGGCAGAGCTGGCTGCAGCTCAAACACCACTGAGGCAGCCAGGCCTTGAAACAGGGTAGGCAGAGAGCAGCTTGTTCTGCCCCCAATAGCTTGACTTTGAATTTGTTTAGAAAGTTAAGTGTCTTTTTTCTTTTCCCTTTCAGGTGATGCCTGGCTGTTTGAGGTCAGGAGGCTTTTGATCTTCCTCATGAAGCTCACCATGAGGGAGAGGTTTAGCTGTACCTAATTCAGAGGTCTGCACCTCTCACCCCCTCTTTGGTGCAGGATGGCACTGCTGTCACACTTTGAGAGGCAATGAAAGGCCAGAGGCACTCGTTTGTCAGGATGCCTTTACAGGAGCCACTGCCCTGCTGACAGGAGGCAGCCCAAGTGTGCTCCCTCCTGCCTCTTGGGCAGGGCTTTGGGTCCTTCCTCTGCCTCCCCTGGAGCTGTGGAAGGGCAGGGTGTCCTCCCTGCAGCCACTTGGCAAACTGGGGAGTCAGAGGCCTGCAAGGAGACAGCAGCTTTTGAAGGGGCACTCAGTGCCACCAGACACGGCCAGATCAGTGGGGCTCTGGATTAAATTATCATTAGCAAAGGTGCCTGGCAAACACAGCTGTGAAAATGTGGCCCTTTTCCTCCCCCTCCCTTTGGCCAACTGATGCTCCTCCTATGTGGCACAGAGGGATTTTGTTTTGTTCAGGTTCAGGCTGATATTGAAAGGAGCTTTGGAGGACATTTGATGTTTTTGAGAGTCCTGGCCATCGAGGGTCAGATTCCTCCAGGCTCCTTCTGGTTTCTGCTCTTCCTTGGGGTTAATCTTATAAATTATTAGGGAAGAATAAAAGGCCCTTTCTATCTTCAGGATCTAAAATTAAGGAACTGAACAGAAAGAAAATTATAAACTTCATTTTAGAAATATTAATGGTTGAATTTCATGAACTTCTTGACCTTGAGGAACAGAGTCCAGACAGGTGCTGCCCAGGCAGAAAGTCTGTGGTTCAGTGGGGTGTGTGCACCCAAACTGCCTCTCCCTGGAAGGGCAGCACTGCTGGCCGTGCCCCGCAACCCTGGGGCGCTCCAGGCTGGCAGGAGCAGGGACGGTGCCCTGGAGCAGGAGAGGGGCTGCCACAGCCGAGCCTGGAGCTGGCCGTGCCCCGCAGCCCCGGGGCACTCCCGATGGTGGGCAGGAGCAGGGACCGTGCCCTGGAGCAGGGGAGGGGCTGCCACAGCCGAGCCTGGAGCTGGCCGTGCCCCGCAGCCCCGGGGCACTCCCGATGGCAGGCAGGAGCAGGGACCGTGCCCTGGAGCAGGGGAGGGGCTGCCACAGCCGAGCCTGGAGCCTCCGAGTGCACTGAAGGTGTTTGATCGTGCAAAGGTGGCTGCAAGCAGCGCTGTGTTTGGTCAGCAAGTCCCTCCCTCAGCTGTCGGGCACTGCGAGTATTTTCCAGCTCCCTCCTGGCCAGTGGAGGGGTCCCCTCCTGGGGGGGTGTGAGCTCCAGCCTCCTGCAAACACAGCTCCAGGTGCTGCACACTCCCATGTACCCACATAATATTTATACTTTCCTAATCTGGCAGGTGAATTTGTACACCCATATGGAAAAAAAAACCCCAAAACAAACCAGCTGGGTCGAGTCATTGTTTTGTTTGTATTTGGAAGAGAATTTGCTTGCCTGTTGTTTGCCACAGCACCCTGAGAAGATGGAGGCCTCTGGCCAGCAGGATGAAGTGTGGCTTTGTTTTACTATTTACAGAGGCTGAAGAGCACGATGGTGGAGTGAAAAAACATGCAAATATCTTGTTTATCCCCAGAGATGGATGCTTTGTGCTGTCACAGGCTGTGCTGTTGACTTGACCCAGCTTTACTTTCCTGTAACTGGGGGAGCTGACAAAGCTTGCTGAGGAAGACTCCTAAGCCAGAGGGCTTTTGGTTTCACAACAGATCCAGGAAGCAGCACAATGCTTTGATCTAATGTTATCAATTACATGAGAAGGGCAAGGAAGGTGGGAAATAAAGAAGGTAAAATAAAACTCCCAAGTGCAGGTTTGAAATCTCACAGCAAAAGTTAAGAGCAGGGTTGAGCAGACAAGGGGGTTGTGTGGGGTGAATAGGGAGGCTGGTGACTGACCACAAAAATGGGGCTGTTACTAAAACATTATTTGTTGTTCAACCTGAAGAGACTTTTCTATGCTGAACCAGATCTAAAAAAATTGGGGTGAATTTAACATTTTGACCTGAACTGCTGCTAAGCACTGCACTGAAACCATCAGGCTGCATCCCACCCAGAGCATCCTCCTGTGCTGGTGCTGGGTCTGCAGGGTTACCCCTGGCACCTGCCACTGGCAGCCCAGGGTCAGGCCAGCATTAGGAGTGTATTTATGTCAATGCTCATGTCCTTGGTGTGTGTTTGTGCAGAGGTGCACGATGGGCTCTGTGTGGGACCACAGCTGCTGGATCCCAGTTCCTGGCTTTGACACCTGGGCATGAGGACAGCTGGCTCAGAGGTGAACTTGTGTTTGGTCAGCAAGGTCCTTGTGCCTCAGGAGGAAATGGATGATCAACTCCCTCAGATGTTGTTTGAAGCTAAATGAGCCCAGCTTCCCTCATATGAGCAATTCTATGCAATCCTTTTGTCTGTAAATTTGGCAAGGCATTTGCTGTGTGTCATGGTCCCACCAGCCACTGCAGTTCATACATTTATTCCCATGACAGTCCTGTGCATTTGGGAGCAGAGATGTGGAGGATTCGTGGGGAGCCAGGGTGCCTTCAGGAGAAAAGCAGGCTTTGGTTTGTGTAGTGCTTGTGTGCACTGCATCGTGCTTCCCACCCCTGCCCAGCATTTGCTTTGCTTTAACTGAGACAAAGAATTGTATCTTTGGGAAAATGCAAATGGGAATTAGATACTTGGGGTCTTTGGTCTCAGTGTTAGCAGCAGAATAAAATGCTTACGTGATCCTTCAGAATGCAGTTCTCCTATTCTAGAGAGTTTAGCTTTTAAAGTAAAAGAACTTTGCTGGGAGTCTCAGCCAGTGCAGAAAAAGCCCGGCCACTGTTCCTGACAGGAGGGAAGGGCTGGGCTTAGGGCTGGGCTTAGGGCTGGGCTTTGGCGAGCTCCAGCGGTCCCGGTGGCCCGGCGGGTCCGGCTGGCTCCGACCCGCGCTGGCCCCGCCGGGGCTCGGCCGGGGAAGCGACCAAAGATCCGGCCCCACCTCACGGCAAGAGACCGAGGTGTGCGCGGAGCTCGGCTCATTAATGCTCCTGAGACAGCGAGCTGTCCCCAGGAGAGCAGCAGGACGGGGTGGGGATTCCTGATTTTTCATTAGAGATGCCTGAAAACTCTCTGTCAAAAGCTGAGCAGTGTGGTTTCTGACAGCTGGATTCGGTGCTCCTCCCTCAGCCAGGCTGATGTGCATTATTGAGGTGTCTGCACAGTCAGAGATCAGCTGCAGGTGCCAACCCAATACCTGTGTCTGAGGTGGGGCTGTTGAGCACCACTGAATTCTTCCACCAGGAACACAACAGTTTTGCCTAAGCGTGGTAACTTTTCTAGTGTGGGCAATCTAAATTCAATATTGTGACTGAAGTCATACTCAAATTGCATCCATTTCATTAAAAAAAAAAAAAAATAGCAGAACAAGGCATCTCAGTGCAGAAGAGTGCATCTCCCATTCCCAAATTCCTGCTCTCCTGCCTCTCTGTGAGTGCTGGCTGTCTCCACTGGCCCAGGCAGTGTGATGTGCCAGGCACTGCAGCCTCACTGCTGGAAATCTCAGAGAGGGAGTCCTGCCCAGGGGCTGACAGTGAGCTGATGTCCAGGTCTGGACAAAGCCCAGTTCTACCCAAATCCAAGAAGGAGAAAGCTGCAGTCATTTCTGTGCCAGCTGAATTGCTGGGCTGGAAAAGTCATTCATGTAAGTAAATGATTAGTGACTGACTGGCCTCTGTGTGGTGACTCCATTGTCACCATCAATAACTCTAACACAACCTGTGATCCTTCCAAAAAGACCATATTAGATGGTGTCAGCACAGCCTCCCAAGTCGAAGGCTTTGACATCATCTCACAAATTAAGATTTTCAGGCCAGATAACACCTTAGTAGCCTATGTGGGCATTGAAGGGCTGCTGCAATGAGCCTTGTAAAACGAAACGCTGATTATAAACAGGAACAAACAACTGCTTGCCTTCAGCATTCTGGAAGTTGTATTAGGCCAAAATAATTTTAACAGATGTGATCAGATCCTGTCTCCTCTTAGCATGGAGTTAGTAGCTTTGCAGTTTCTGCTGGCAGGGGTGAGAAGTGTCACCTGCTAGGACACAGGGACGTGGTAGCAGAGAAGGGAGAGGAACAGAAAAAGAAACTACAAAGTCTTGCTGTCAGAGGGAAGTAAGGCTGCAGTGCCTGGTCAGGTGGAGTGAAAATCTCTTTGCTTTGCAAACAAATCATGCCCGTGGTTATCTAGTCCCTGATCTGGCTTTCCCTGAGGCTGGTGCCAAAGTGCCACTTGGGTTCACCACTGCACAACAGGCTCCAGCCTGTCTCCTCTGTGATACTCTGCCCCTGCAAATGATCCATGTGAGCAGTCAATGTGATTCCCTGTGCCAGAGATAAAGCTGATCTCATAGGCACTTATTGTGCCAATGCTTTTAGAGAGTAAACTTTTGGGCAGAAGTCATGCAAATGTTCAGATTAATTTAGATATGCAAGTAGCCCAGGAAAATCAATGGAATCACTTAGATGATTAAAATAACTTTGTCCAAAGTGGTTTTAGCCTTTATGCAGGTCCCTGGTCTGTATGGATGGCTTGCACACAGATCTGGGCACTTGCAAAGATTAAAAAAGAACATTTTCATTAGAAGAACTTGCTCTGCTTGAATGCAGAGAAGGTGACTAAATAAAGCAAGGGTTTTTTTCCCCCACTGGTGTGTGTTGTGCCCAGGTCTTTATGCTCCAGTATACAGACACTGTCTCTGAGAGACATGAAGAGCTGCTGTGCCAAGCTCTGCGAGTCCCCAATGCTTGCCAGGGTGGTTTCTTTATTTTTAGTAGTTCCTGGATAAGGTTTGAATGCATCCATGTGCAAAAGATCACAGCTGACAGAGAGGGGAGGCATGCATGTGTTCTGAGACGTGCCTGGGGTGGCTGTGGTTATGTAAGGGCTCCTTTGACATGGCCAGTTACATAAATGGGAGCACAGCAGAGGATGCAGAGAAGGAACCCGGCTGCAGCAGCTGGGCCCGTGTCACTGCAGGTGCTGGGGAGGAAGCAGAGGGAGGGCCACCAGGTTTGTCACCTGGGCCAGCCCAGGAATGCCCAGGTGCTGCTGAGGTGGGAGCGCTGCAGCCGCTGTGGGGACGGCCACGGGCACAGCGGGGCCAGGCAGCAGCACACTCATCAGATGCAGCCTTTGGAAATCTTCTTTTTGTTACATTTTTAACTGAAATGGGTTCAGTGAGCTGCAGGACACAGGGCAGGGGCAGTTCAGCCACGGCAGCAGCAGGAGGGGCAGTGCCATGCTGGTTTAGTGACGTGGGTGTGCACAGCCCAGAGAGGACATCGCAGGAATGCCCAGGGGAGTGAATGCTCCAGCAGTGGGAGCTCAGCCCCCAGGGCAGGACTCACTGCTCTGAAATCCCTGAAGCTGGCACAGGGCATGGAGAAGGGCTTTTCTCAGTGAAAATGAAGTTTAGAATTGTTTGGGCAGGCACTAGGTGATCAGCCCAAATCCAAACATGGACTCTTCTGAGCCCACAAGAACCACTGCAGAGTGCTCCCCTTTTTCCAGAGGTAACACCCCTGCTCTGGCACCACGGCTGCTTTACTGGTGCAAGGGCACTGGGCCTGCTGGTGGGAAGGGAGGGACAACGGAGATTTGTGCTCTTGGCCTGCCCTGCTGGATTTCAGACAAGAAGTCAGAGATCTCCCATGAGAAAGCCACAGTGCATGTGGTACTTCTTGTGTTTCAACCTATGTCAACCTTTCCAAGGGTAAAGATCAGCACTGAGTCCAACCTAAGGGTCACAAAGGGCTAAATTTTGTCCCTAGAATAAATCTATCATCCCCTGTGGAGCAATTTCCAGTGAGCCGTGCTGTCTGTGCAGCTTGTGGCACGGGCTCAGGGGGCAGTGACCCCTCTGTGACATCTCCTCCTCATGAGGCTCCTGCATTTCACATTTCAGTGCTGAGGGCCACGTCTGTGCCCTTCTGTTGATGCAGACATGGGGTCCAGCAGCAGGAAGGAACACCCAGGTGTGGGGTGGACGTCAGATTTGGTGGGATTTTGAGAGGTTGCCTTCCGAGGGGGAAGCACACATTTACCAGCCTCTGGCTGACAACCGCAGGGGTGCAGCTGGGGCTGCTGTGGCCACCCTGCCCGTCCGTGTGAGCAGGGCGCGGTGCCCGTGCCAGCATCCCCGGCAGCAGCGGAGCCTGCCCGGCTCCCGCGCATCCCCAACAGATGGTGCTGCGATGCCACCGAATGCCGAAGGCGTGCGCGGAGCGGAGGTTCCAGGGAGCTTCTCTGCCCCCTGTGCTTTCCCCCAGGGCCTCCCGGCTGAGCTGGAATGCGTTGTGTTTCCCCCACAGCAACCTGCACAGATTTCCCTGGCTTCGGTGTTTGTCCCTCGCAGCCCAAGAGCATCTGCCTGGCAGGATCCAGCCTGCAGAGCTCCCACCGGCCCTGCCCTCTCTGTTTGAGGCATCACCCAGCTCCTGCTGAGCTGTGACCCCCCGCAGATTCGTGCTGAGCTTGCTGGGGCCGTCCCTGCTGCAGTCCCCAGCCAGGGATGTGGCAGAAGCTCAGCCAAGTGCCACCAGCATGGGGGCTTCAGCCTTTGCCCTGTCACACTGAGCAGCTGTGGCTTGGCACTGCCACCCCTCCTCCTGGCCAAATGGCATTTGTGCTGCTGAATCTTTTCTTTTGTGAGATGGTGGTGGGGCTTTTGCTGTCCCAGGGCTTTGAAGCCTCATGGACTTCAGGGCTGGCAGCAGTGGAGGCTTCACGGGAAGCTGTGATGGGCAGTTGTGCTGGCAAGGGAGCCTGGATGGTTTGGCTCATGGAGGGATGTTTCTTGTGTCCTAGATCTTCTTTTCTGACTCCTTTAAATCTTCTGCTCATTCTGGAGAGGTGGTAAGATCCTGTTGCATGGACCATCTCCAGGAGGCATTTTTCTGGCTCTGCAGACACTGGAGACCAACAAAAGTCAGGTACCACCTGCAGCTGCCCAGGATTTTTGAAAAAAAAAAAAAATGGGCTCAGCATGTTTTGCTTGTTTGCTTCTCATCTTCTTTGTTTAAAACTGATATCCTTCTTTAATTCCTCTTCCTCTGGAAGATTTGGTACTTTCAAAACAGTTCACAAACACAGCAAGTAACCATGAGGGATTGCCAGGGAGTGATTCTGGGAACCTGAACTGAAATTGAGCTTTTTTGATGGGGGTTGGAGACTCAGCTTCTTACCTTGGTCTCAGTGAGTGCAAAGCCAGCAGGGCTATGTGACATCTCTACAGTGAGCAGGAACTTTGTGGCTGCCCTGTTGCTGCCCTTAGCATAAGCAAGGGGGTACCTGGTAATCCCCAGAGCCTTGAACTCAGAGATGCAGAGTCTTGTGAGAGGTGGTGAAGGCTCTGTGTCCCTACAGCCTCAGCCTCACAGCTTGGCTGCAGTGGGGTCTGGGAAAGGCCCTCCCTGGTGGCAGGCAGAGGGGCAGTGTGCACCTCAGAGGGTGATCCCTGAAGAGGGAGGTTATTGAAATGACAAAAGCTTTAAACTGCAAGCGTGGATTTGCTGTGGAGCCTGCAGCAAGGTGTGGGTGCTGTTTTGAGGGGCTGGAGCCTGCAGCAGCCACTGAGCCCCAGCAGGGAGGGCAGTGGGTGCCACCTGTGTCACCTGGCCTCGGTGGCACAGGGCAGAGTGTCCCTTCAGGTGTGGAACTGAACTGCTGCACCCTCGGGAATGCATCACCTCGTATTTAACACAGCCTGGCTCTGCTGGCAGCCTGTAAGGCTGGCTCTGGTTTAGGAAAGGGTGCATGGACCTTCCTGTCCTTGATCCCTTCAGCCTCTCCTGCAGGGAGGTGCTCCCTTGCCCTGGCTTGGAGAGAGGGAACCTCCCCTCTCCCTGCACACTGAAATCATCCCTGCTTTTGGTACAGCCTCACTCAGAAGTACCTGCAGCCTGAGGATCCCTCAGGAAGGTGGAGAGGACAGAGTCTGCCTGGGGAGGACTCCAGAGGGGCTGTGTGGGATTTGGGTGAAGCCTGTGCCTGGCAGGGTCAGGAAGTGATGGCCACAGGGAGCTGGGGCACTCCGAGCTCTTACATCCACTGGCCTCTAGAAGAACTCTTGGTCCTTTCATAGGTGGGATTGAGAGGTCTGTTCCTTCCTCTCTATCCCCACAGAGGTGTTGGGAGGATCCTGGTGTCTGGTCTGGCTGTGGTGTGATGTGAGTTAGGGCGACACTAACCCTGGAGAGGTGGCAAGGCAGGGGCAGCAGCTGTGGCAGGGTGCTCAGGGGCAGTGCTGGGAGCAGCAGGGGGATGTTGCCTGCCTTGCTCAGGCTGCTGTTTGTGCAGACCTGCACAAACACTTGAACCTGCTCACACACCTTCCTCGTGCTCCCTGCGTGCTGCCTTCCCTTGCCACAATGTCCTTGCACTCTGCCTGGTGATGGATTTATTGCTGTTGAACAATAAAGGTGCTTAAAGAAGAAAACAAGGAAAATATGAGAATAGGTTCAAAGAACTGAGCATTCAAGTTGGCTTTACAGGGGTTCATTATGTTGCTACCCATCCCCTGTTTCCCATCACCAGGCAAAGCTGCTGAGGTGGGGTGGGCCATGAACAGCCTCTCTAAGCATCCATCAAATCCAATTATTAAGAGCCTCAAAAAGCAGCTTGGGCATTGATCTGTGAGCTGGCAGCACTGTGCTGGCTGGCTGGACAGGACTTTGATCAAAACGAGCACCCCATCTTTCAGACCCAAATTCATTCTCTTGCCAAAAACTGAAATTACCCTTTTGTGTCTTGAGGCCATGAAATTAAGTGATTCCTTTTCAGGTCATGTGCACCCCTGAAAGGCACAGACTGGGCTGATTTTCCAGAAACCCGAGGGAACCCTTGAATAAATGCACAGTCAAGTGACTAGTTCCCCTAATTAATGCCGGCAGTAAAATTTGATCCCCACCTCCATGCAGACGAAATGATGCTGTTATCAATTCACCCTGATTTAGCTGAAATTACTTTTGGTGTGTGCATGGCCATGCTTTGGAATAGTAACAATATTTGCTCTATTCTCACGTGAATATTTTTCCAGTGGATGCATCTTACTGGTTTCAGAAAAAAAAAAAAAAGAAAGAAAGAAAAAAGAAAAAAGGAAAAAAAAAAAGATTTTCAGTGCTGTATCCCGTTAAACAAACTCCCGTGAATCGCTGTCGGAGGAGATCCGGGCTGTAACCGGCCCTCTCCGGAGCAGTGCGCCCAAGGGATGCGCCCCCGCGGCGGGGAGGGCTGGGCTGTGCCGGCGCTGGGGGCACCGGGGGGCACCCCTGAACCGGGGGCGAGGGTCGGGCGTGCGGGGCTCGGGAGCCGCCGCCCCCCGGGACCCGGGAGAGCCGCCCGAGGGGTCTCAGCCTCTGCCGCAGCGTTAGTTCCTTCCCGGGGCTCGGGGCCGTGCATCCCCCGGGACAGCTGAAGGCCAGAGCTGCCTCCGGCCCCGGCCCTTGGAGCTTCTCCCCGCTCGTGGCCCGGCGGAGCGGGACCGGCAGGTCCTGGCAGGGCTGCGGGAGCCGCGGCGCGGGCACTGAGCGGCGTCGCAGCAGCTCTGCAGCCCGGCTGGGTAATTAGCCCTCCTTGAGGAGGTAATTAGCAACTTGTGGCGGTGGGAAGGAGAGAATTTTCCTTTTCCATCTTTCACTTTATCACCTTTCCGTTTATCTCCTTCTCGCCCCCCGTTCCAAGGGCTTTGCCGCGGGCAGCGCTCAGAGCCCTGCGGGCAGGGGCACGGTAAGAACTGCAGCAAAAGCTACTCCAAAGAAGGTTTTCCTACAAGATTTTTTGTTAAAATATGATATTAATCAAAGCCTTCAGTGGAACTACGGTGGATCTAGTTTTTGAATTTGGAAAGCAATGCTTTCTGGGAATATTATGGCTGTAAATATTTCATGTCCCACTTGTGCAGTACAACCCCAGTGTAAAGTAATAGAAAAATAGTACTGGGGTAGGAAGGGATAATGCAGAAAAATTGAGACAAATTATGACAACTAATAAAAATAAGTTGCTATAACTGTATAACAAGAGATTAAAATTTGCTATAATGTTATGAGAAACATATGAAAAAAACCCTTTTGTTGCAGGAAAAATGACTGTTGCCCACTTGTTCCTGTCTCCAATACCATGATGCTCAGGAGCAAACCCAGTGAACAGGGCTGTGCTGGCCTGCTGCTGGAATTGTGCTGGGGCAAGGGGTAGGATTGGGTTGTGGCTCCTTTGGGAAGGGCTCAGAGCCTGCAGAGGGATGGGCAGCAGCAGCCTGTGGGGCATTTGGCACTCTGTGCATTTGATGAACATCCTTATTTTGGGTCAGGACCAGCCCAGAGCTGCCCAGGGAGGACCTTGGGCTGGCTCAGAGAATGCAGTGTGAAATTCCTGTAGTTACTGTTAATGTACTACTGAAAGCTTAAGTGGTTATTATATTTTTCCTATAAATACATTATCCTATTACCCACTGCAATACTGTAACTATATACTAATAATATGTCATTATATGCTTAGGTAAGTTTTTCTACCTCTGGTTCAAGCCTGGCCCTCTATGGAAAATCACTCTGAGCTTTTTATTCACAATCTGCCTGCTGAGTCTGCTCCTGCCTGCCCAGCATTGACTCCAGCCTTGCCTGACTCCAATCCTGCTTCCTCTCCCTGGGAAGGGCAACAGCTGAAATACACTGCAAGAAACCCATTTCCCCTTAAAATATAAACCACACCAGTGTTGTGCAGCAGTTGCTGCTCTCGATGTCAGTGAATGCTTATTTAGGTTCAAATGTGTTCAGCTTTTTGACTTCCCATTCAGAAAACCTGGGACAGGGGATAACAATGGATGAGTAAGCACAAGTTTTGGCAGCTGGAGTTAAAGATGTCACCAGAGATTAGGCAGCTTTTTAAAACACTCACGTTACTTCATGGCATTCCAGAGATATCAGACACTGCATTGAACTGACTGTCACACAGGGTATCAGGACCATGACTAGGCAGTTTCCCAGACTTTGCCTGTCAGCAGAAAGACATGCTCTTGACATCTCTTCCAAAATAGTTCCCTGAGACTTTGTTTTGGGCAGAGACAGATAAAGTTTTCGCTGATTAGAAGAGGGGGACTTAAGAAACCAAATGGCAGGAGGGATAAAAAGTGAGGCATGATGTTAGAGGGGAAAAACCTAGAGGCTGCAGGTGGGGGTGAAGGGACTATGAAATGAGGATAAAGAAATAATTGGCACTGTGTGTT
The DNA here is from genome assembly GCA_020086605.1 of Lanius collurio. Classification (NCBI taxonomy): domain Eukaryota; kingdom Metazoa; phylum Chordata; class Aves; order Passeriformes; family Laniidae; genus Lanius; species Lanius collurio. The sequence goes on along the minus strand of JACBWW010000025.1, from coordinate 12,126,461 downwards.
CATCCTTTCTTCCCATTTTGCTCTTTGCTTAACCTCTGGTTGATGAGACAGACTGACCCATCCTTGTACCAAGAGGTTATTTCTTTTAGAAGTGTGGAAGAGACACTGAATCCCTGTTTGTGCAGTGCTGGCCGTGTTTGGCACTGCCTGGTGTCAGTGACACTGGCCAGGCTGTCGCTGCTGCTTTTCAAGGGAATTTCATCCTGCTGGGTGTTGCCTCCCTGTTCCAGCTGTCCTGAGCTCTGCTGTGCAGAACCTCTCTTTAAACTCATTGCTGGGTTGGAACCTTAGCTTTACAGAAAACAGTTTTCAAAGGAGATCCCAGGGGAAAATGTTGGGAATATTTCCCTGTTTCTGTGTTTCCTGAGAAGCAGGGGGAGCTCACCAGAGGCTGGCCCTGTAACCTGTCCTCCAGTGTGCAGCTGCAGTGCTGTGGGCTCTATGTCTTTGGTCTCTGAGCCTCCCAGACATGGGCCTGCTTCCCTTCCTCTGCTCCTCAGGAGGAGCACGATCAGTGAGTGTTTTGTGATGTTAAGTTGCAGTTGGATTAGCAGAGCCCAGGAAAGCCTGGACTCCTTGAAAGGAAAGTTTTCTCCCAATTCTGTTGGCCAAGGAAACTTATCTCCCCACCCCAGCCTTCAGCAGGCAGTGGAAGGTGATTTTTAAACTTTTATTTTTTAGCTTGGTGAGGCACAGAGCATATGAGGGATACTCTTCTTGAACATCCCTCTTTAAAAGCCTGGGTACAGCAGGGACACTGTGGTTTGTGCTGCTGCAAAGGTGCCCTGCAGGGGTCTGTACAAAAGAGGTTTGAGTTAAATGAGCTGGTCCTGAGGTCCCTGGGGACTTGCTTGAGGGTGGCAGGTTTGACAGCAGGTGGAACTTTGCCAAAACCATGCAGAGCAGCAGCTGCTTGTCCAAGAGAGGCAGTGGAGGCTGCAAGGAGAGCACAGAGGGCTCAGCTCCCCCACAGAGTGCTGGTGCTGGTGTCTGGCAGCTGCATTGGCCTCGGCAGGATGTTGCACAGCAGGTAGGGAACTTTGCTCTAAAGGAAAAAGAAATAATGGTTGTGTCAAGGCCACTGTCTCAAAAACAGTCTTGCTCCACTTAGATTCTGATGTGCTGAAATGGAAAGCTCAGCAGCCACCCTGGCCTGCCCAAAAACTGCTGCTGAAAGTCTCTCCAACCTCATTTTATCCAAATGTTCCCTATTGTGTGGATTTTTACCTCTTTCCTTTTGAATAGTGTCTGTTTAGATGGGAAATGGGTGAAAAGTCTTTGACAAGTGTGAATGCTGCACTAAGGGTCTGCTCAGAACCAGGATGAATGGGAGATGGGCTGTTTTGGGAGGATGGCACCTCCCTGAGAGGCTGCACACAATTCTGCTCCCGTGGTTGGCACCACCCCCATCCCTTTGTACCCTGATGTGGTTAGGTTTTCCACTGGGGCAGCACACACCAGCTTGCTGCATATTTGTGTGGTACAGTCCATGTTAGATTCAAATGAACTGCAGCACTGTCCTCTCTCCTCTGCAGAGGTGCCTGGAGGTGTTCAGCAGCTCTTGCTACTGTGTGCAGTTTATCTCCTGGTCTCCACCTCCCTCTGCAGCCCAGCAGCTGCCCTTTAGTGTGTTGTCAGACCTTTGTGAGTCCCAGGCTTTGGCAGTGGTGCTCCCTGCCCTCCCCTCTGAGGGTGGTGGGACCACCCCCACCAGCCCTGCCTCTTGCTCTATTCATTTATGCCATTAAATCCCAGAAGGACAAGGGATGCAGAGTCCTTTGTGCAAGTGGCCCACAGAGCCAGGCCACCTGAAGTGTTTGCTGAGGTTCAGAAAGGGTCTAACCTTTAGACAGCAGGTTGGAGCTTTATTAAACAGCTGGAGCTACTCTGACAGTTGGCTCCCCTGGGCACTGGAGAGGGATGAAACCAGTCTGTGCTAATTGCACATGCTCATCCCTCACTGAGAGCCAACAGCTTTTGAGGGATCAAGGCCACCCCACTGCCTCACTATGGGCAGGGCATGGCAGGTCAGGACAGCAGGCAGCTGTGGTTCAGCAGCAGGTTCCTGCCTCCCTATTTTGCCCAGCAGAAAGTGCTGGGAGGACTTTGGCTGTGTCCAGTCAGTGTGCCTGGCTAAGAGCTGAGTGTGGATGCAGGGAGGGCTTGGCTTCTTGGTGCTCTAACTGGGAGGTTGGAGACACCCAGGCTGTGATGCTGCAGCAGACAGGGCTGGGGAAAAGGAGAAAATGAAGAGTACAAAAACTGCTGGAGCATGAATGGACTCTGGGGTTTCCTTTGTGTTTTCTGGGTGTGCTTTGTGATGCTGAGCCCAAGTGTAAATACAATAGAAATACTTATTTACTGCTAACACAGTGTTTACCCAAAATCACTCTGCTGTAGTGTGAACTCCATCATGTTGTTAATTAGGGGTGGACTAGTGAACCTCCATTATTAAAATTCTTCCTGCTTCTTGCCTTTTAACAAACTACAGCATCTCCGAGCTTGTGACAACTTCAGTTTTAAACCTTTGAAAACTCTGACCTTCTCAGCCTTTTTAAAAAGTTTTACTATTTTTAAACATTAAATATCCACTGAACATAGATCCCTGGCTCCTGGGGGAGATGCTGAGGGGGTTAAGGCACCGTTTGCAGCATCCCCTTGAGCATGTGCTGTTCCACCTTCCTTATCAACACCAGTGCTCACCACACCCCGAGCCCCAGCACCTTGCTGGAGGTAACCCTGTGTGACAGCACATCAGGACTCAGTCCAGATGTTTGTTCTGCTGAAGTTTGTGCTGTGTGAATATCCACATAAACAGCCAAATTCCTCCCTAAAGTGAAGACACCCTTGGCAGTGGTCAGCTGAGGAAGTCAAGAAGACACAATTAGCAAGGTGACTTTAGCAGGCTTAAAAATAGGTCTGTGGAAATGCTTTTAAGGACCTGAAAGGACTTATGTCATCTTGCTGGGGGCTGTGTAGAGGAGAAAGCTCTATGGAAAGGTAAAATGGGAAAGTAAAATGGAAGACAGTTCTTATATAGCTGATCCTGATTGTTTTAAGTGTTTTGGGGTCAGCAGAGATCCGGGTTTTTCATTTATTATAGCACTGAGCAGGCTGTTAATCACACAAATGAGGACCTCGTGATGCTTTTAAATAAACAGTACATACAATTTAATGTTTGTGGCTTGTAAGCACTACAATCTTTGTTACTGTCTTTAGAGCATGGCAGTGTGGTTTATGGATTGGTGGTCTGTGGTGCTCTTAAATGCACAGGAGCTGTGCTAATGAAACCTGGACACTCCTGTGGTGTCAGGGCTGAGCTCCCCAAGAACAAACCCTCTGGGTGACTTTCAGGCTCTTCAGAAGCCTCTTGGTTGTGAAGTCCAGGTTCATATTTAAAGGTGTGTGTAGACCCAAGTAAGTCCAAAATGAGACACTGCAGGTTGTTTCTGAGCATGTGCTTTTGAGGAAAAGACAGTTTTTATAGTCTTGGCATCAAAGTGATCACAGTGGGTGTGTGGCTCAGGGGTCTGAGACTCCTGATGTTCTTCCTGAGCTCCCTGAGAGGCAGTGAATAGGAGAAATGTCACTGTGAGAGCTGCTGGAGAGCTGGGGTCCATGACAGTCATTTCCAAGCCAGTTGTAGTTAGGCAGCTGTGGTGGAGGTCAAACTAATTAGAGGAGTCTCTCCTTTCCTTCCCCCCACAGGCCCTTTCACAGTAGTTTGCAATTTACAGTAAAGCCCAAAGCCTTTCACCTCGTGCCTCATGAGGATGTCTTTGCCCAAGGTGTGTGGTACCCCCTGAGCCTGGCTGGTCCTACTGTGTGAAACAGACCCCAGGAATGGAAAGAGATGCCAACACAACTTTCAATTTTCCCAGAGAAATGGGAACTACCAAATGAGACAACAAAATGTTTCACACCAGCACAAAGAGCAAATGGAGCAAGAAAATAAAATGGGATGGCAGGGACAAGGAGGAAAAGAGGCAGCAGTGTTGGGGACAGGTGTGTGAGCAAAACACTGAGCTGGGACCAGAAATGGCCCTGACTTCTGTCCCCCAGCACTGCGTGGGGTCAGAGCTGTGAGTGCTGCCCTGGTGCAGCAGGACAAGCTGTGTCCTGTTCCTGGTCCCACAGAGCCACCCAAACCCCAGGTCTTCACCTTTCTCTTGGGGTTAAACACAGCAACAGGAAATAGATTTGCAGTCCTTGTGCCAAAGTCCTTTCCCCTCATTTTGGATTTTATCCTTTCCCGTTTGTTATCCTTGCTTTGGCCACTTGCTGCCACCAGTAATGTGTGCTGTCCATGGCCAACTGTGCCAGACACAGCATTTTATTTTCAGCAAAATGATTCTAAAATCTAGTTTGTTTTATTCTCCATTAAATATCATTTTCCTCAGTAAAGAGGACACAATAAATTATGACCTGGGGATAAAGAAGTCATATGAAGGAAGGCAGAAGCTTTGTTTTCCTGGTGAGTAAAATCAAACAGGAGCCAGTCTGAATGTGTGAGTCACCCTGACAGACAGCCAAAGATATTGTGCACTGGTGGGAAGCACCTCTGTGGAGTGGGGAACCTGAGCATTTCACCCCAGGAACACCAGGACAGAAAACTTTCAGGATTTTTTTCCCCAGAAAACTGCCAACATGTGACTGCTTTGCACAGCTGAGAAACAGGCAGAACATGTGAGTCAGTCTGAAGCAGCCACTGGAGTGTTTATCTGTCTCTGAGGAGGTTTTCCCCATCTTTCTCAGTTAAATCTTCCATCAAAGTGGTCCTGTCTTACTCAATTAAACCTGTAAGGAGCTTGACTGTGCATTTCATCTCTCTGGGACAGAACTGTAAATCGGGAGCAGGTAGCAGAATTAACTTCCTGAAGCACAGGAGAACTTTTCATTGAAAAGTGTGGCTTTGGTGCCTCTTCTTGACTCTTACAAAGCAAACCCAAGTGCCGGTGTGAGATTGACTTGCAGATGAAAATTAATGAGTAAAATTACTGCCTTAATGAAGAAAATGCTACTAGCAAGTTGTGAAAAGTGCTTTAATCATAATTAATAGAATAAAATTATTACTGAACTTTAACTCTTCTCAGGTGTTTTAATTAATTATTAACTTTAATATTGGTTATGACACATCTTTGCAGGCTCTCAAATGCCTGTGACAGGGCAGTCAGGAGAGCATAGCAGTTCCAGAAGCTTCTGTGATGACACATTCATAAACATTAGGCTGGAGGGACCTTTGTGAGCTGCTTGTGCTCTGCTGTGTAAATAACCATTGTGATAAGATCAGA
>JACBWW010000025.1:12086991-12116208 GCA_020086605.1 Lanius collurio | reverse complement strand
ATAAGTGATGTGAAAAGGTACAAAAACTTCTTTAGGCTCCTGCTGGGTAAAGATGCTGGTCCAAATCTCCAGCAAGTGCAGATCAGTGCAGCTGCACTGAGATCAATGAGGATTGACTGAGTGACTGTGGTGGAGGATCTGCACTGCTGGCCTCCACTGAAATTCTGCTGAAGTTACTGGGCATTTCACATGGGCTTTGGCTCTGGGGGAGGCCAACTGAGTGGTTTGAGAGCAGGGAAATATTGATTTGGAGAGACACCACTGAGCAGTTTTTCCAAGTAATCAATTCCAGAGCAACATTAGCATAAGTCATGATTAGGGAAGGAGCATGTTGCTGTAAAAGTTGTGCTGGCTGAGAGACTCCCAAGATGGGGTGGAGAAGGATTGAGGCTTTGGGGCTCAGCACTTGGAGGGGGGCTGAGGCACGCAGGACTGCTTAGTTTAGAGTTGCATCCACGTCACCAAAGGCAGCACAGTAACTGCCAGGTTTGTCCCTGCACATCTCTCCCACTTTTTATGGAAGAAGGCAGAGCTCTGGGTCTGGTTCAGAACCCTTGACTCGGGCACTGCCTTCCTACCTGCCCTGAAATCGTGACCAGCCAGCCCTGACAAACCCAGGCAGTGCTGCTGATGTCGGCATGGCCGCAGGGAGTGTGTTTGAGGCAGGACTTGTGTCTGCCCTGACACTGCTGCTGATGGAGGATAGGCCTTACCAGGACACTTAAACAAGTGCTAAACAAGTGCCTTGTGCATGGCAGTCGTATTTGGCACGAGGAAAGCATCCATTGATCCTGCAGCCTCAGTGAGTTCGTACTGGGGAGTGGGAGAGCACTGTGTGTGCTGTGCAGGCTGTGCCAGCTGGGGGCTGTGGGCTTGTGATCTGCACCCCCATGAGAACAAGACTGCAGAGACTTGGATTTGGCAGAAGGGTGGAATGGAGTTGTCTAAAGAGGATGAGATTGTTCACAGGATTTCTTGTAATTTGAATCACTGGAGGTCTGGCTTTAGGAAAGAGTGAGATTAACCTGGTGATTTATGAATTATGGGATCCTTGGCAATCTAAACCTTATAGAGGAATTAACTTTAGCAGCTGACTAATTCATGAACAGAAAAAATGTATGGTTTTAGTTACTGGAAAAACATTAATATTTCAAATTATATTTCAGTCTTTTAGGTACTCCATTGCTGTGGTAAGTTTAGCTCAAGCACACAGAGAAATCTTTTGTCTGTTGCTGTGACTGGAGGGGCAGGTCTTTGCCAGATGACACCCACAGAAAAAGTTCTGACTCCACTGCAATAAGCCATAAAATGCATAATTATTTTGCAGTCTAACCTGAACAATGTTCAGAATAGAACTCCTTCCACCTTGTCCTCTGGTACCCAAAACGGGCTGTCACTGGATGGTTTGAAAGGCAAAATATTGAAATTTGGTCCTGTAGACTCAAGTCCATGGCAATAGAGACCCCCTTAAGTGCTGTAAGTCATAGCTGGGTGATTAAGAGGGTTATCTGGAATATGTGTGTGTATATCCCTGAAAATCTGCCTGGTTTCCTTGTGGAATTGCAATTTTTATTCCCATCCCTTTCTTGTAGGGGTTTCTGTATTGAACCATACCAAAAGTCCATCTTTTGGAAACCTGCTTTTTTAGGTTTTTAGCTGCTGCTTTTTTAACCTCTTGCCTGTATGCTCTTGCAGGGAATGAGTTCTCAAATGCTGTATTTAGCATTTGATAGTGGAAAGCAGACTCAGCTGAGGGAGGTGATGTTTCTCCTCAGAGCCCTGTGGGGATGGCTCAGGCATTGCTCATTCTGTGCTCTGTGGAAAAGGGCATCTACAGGAACAAACCTTCCCATCTTTCCTGGTGCTTTTCTCTGTTTTCCCTTTGAACCCAGGGCATGTGTTCTCTGTACCTTTGCATGCAGCTGTGGGAGGGGCTGTGTGAATGTGGAGTGGGACTTGTCTTGTGTGTAAACAGTAAATATGTATTTTTATCTCATATCTACTCATTTCATGCATACCCATAGAACTGACATTTTGCTATTCCACTTTCTATTTCATTCTTCCCCAGATCCTGGCAATAATTGATTTGGGATTTTTCTCTCATTTGTTTCTTTCTTCAGACACAGTAATTTTAACTTGTCCCAGGATCTATATTATTGATCTTGTGTGGTTTGCTTCACTCTGGCAAATGTTTCTATTCCTATTCCAGTTGGATTGGCTTGGGCTTGCTGGCCAGTTTGAGAACTGGCAAGTGCCTGCTGTTGTCTGTGATACAGAGAAAGGCAAGATTCAGCTGCAGTGTTTCTGAAGGGGGATATGTGGTAGGGCTTCGTGGTGTTCAGAGGATCTTGTACCAGACTCTGACTTTCCAGCCCCCAGGCAAATTAAATTGTTGGCTCCTGTCAGTGTCCCATAGCTGCCTCTGTCTGGGCTTGGTCTTGGGGACTATTTAAATTCTACAACTTGCCTTGTGTCCTTAGAGCAACAGCTTACCCCGAAGATCAGGAAAAACTTCCTGATGTTAAACTATGTAAAAATAATACATAATTCTTGCATAAGACCTGTTTGCACAATAAAATATTTTTTTACACAAAATAGATGTCCTTTTCTACTAAAAAAATGCTATTGCCCTTGGTGACAGCTGTAGGGATAAGTGTGGTTGGTCCCTTCCCAAGTCAGGCAGCACTTGAGAGCAGCAATGGGAGGAAGCAGTGAGAGCAGCCCTGAGGTTTGGATGAGACACTGAGGGGCTGCTCCTTCAGCTCCTGCTCCTGGGCTGCTGTTTTGGGCTTTGCACCCTGAATTTCCCCACCTTTTCAGTTTAACTTGTGGGTTTGCTGCCCTTACAGACAGGAAAACTGTCTCTGTTTCTGCAGCCTGAAGGTGTGCAGCTCTGCTGAGGGGCACAGAATCCAGCCAACATCATCCCTAGAAAGTTGCAGCTAAGGGTCCATTGAATTGTCTGTGTGCTTTTTCAAGGAGAAGCATCAAGATCAAAGTCTGAGAAAACCATTTGATCTTCCAGCTGTAAACAACCACTGAAAGAGCACACATGCTATATTTAATTACCCTCCATTGAGGTGCTTGCATCCAAATTGACAGCTCATAGAGTTTCTTTTGTCCTGGTTTGAAGCAAGGGGCAGTTACAGGGGATGGACATTGTGAGAAAAGGTGAGTGAGGAAGGTAGAAGAGTTGAACAAGTTTCAGTCCCTGAGCCCTTTCTGTTTCCTGCTGGAGCTACTGGAATGCAGCTGGGACACTGGTCTTGCTTTGGGAGTGTGTCCATGGGTGCTCACTCTGCCACTCCTGTTCTCAGAAACATCCTCCAGAAAGCCTTGTCTGTGAGTCCTAATTCTCAGAAGTCTTCTTTTGTTTGTATCCTCCCAACAGCAAAACCAACAGATGGCTAAACCCGAACAATTTTATAGCTAATTATCAGAAAGACCTTACTTTGCTTCCCAAATACTTGAACAAGATGAAGAGGTGACCTAATCCCACCAGAACTGTGGGTTTATAGTGAAGATGGAGTCAGGCTGGTCTAGTGCAGCATTTGTGTGTTGAGCTATCAGAGTATCAATCCTGTCTCTAATTGAATTGTCTCTATTCTGAAGTTCATGTCTACTTTTGCATTTTAGAGCACCACCCAGGTGTCAAAATTCAGAAGGTGGCAGTGGATTTCTTGGTCCTTTGTGTGAATTACTGGGTCATTACTGTAATGAGAAGCAATTACCTGTTACCTTGGAAGGTCGATTCATTGGACAGCTGATCAAACTGGACTATTTCCAATGCTAGGAGCATTAAAAAAATAGACAAGCAGCTAAAAATCCAAGACAACAAATGTCCTTATCTTTTTCATGAGGAGACCTGCTGGATTATTCACAGGGTGTATATCAGCCAAATTTACAAGATTTGAAGTTTGACAAATTCTGCCTCAGTGTCTGATACTCCTGAGAAGTAATAATAAGTAGTTGGGCTAAATTACATCCCTGGGAACTGATTTTTCTTCTTCATTCTCCCCTTTCCCAAGCTTCTTAGGTATGATTTTGTTCCAAAACAATGATGCATAGCCATGAAATGGCTTTGCCCTTTATCACTTCAGCATAGGGGAAGATAAACTGAACAGACCTGTTTATTCATTTTGGAGGAAAAACAAAATTAAAAGGCTTCTGTGTATTGTGGTAATGTAATTCCTAATCAATGACAGTGGTTTTAACAGAGATTTATGGGTTTTTAATTTGTAAGATTAATGGCTACATGCATTGATTCTGTCAAAATGACAGTGTCGTGGTCACGTACTTCATGGAGCCGCTGGCGACCTCCTGCCAGACACGTCCTTAAGGAAATGCAATTATCGCCGCCCGATTTACAGTGCTTAACTTTTTTCTCTCAGTAAGTGACAACAGAAAGAGTTTGGGGCATAAATTAATCTTTCTAGATGAACTGTTAACCCTTTGTGCCTAGCAGCTAGTTTCATTAACTCAATGCCTGCATTCTGTTTTCTGGGGTGTCCCAGGCAGATGCAATAAAGCAGTGCCAGAAGTACCATCTGGAGGCTCTCTGGAGCACCCTGCTCCAGCTGCCCTGTGCAGGAGCAGATTTGCAGTGGGGCTGTCTCACGTTGGGCTTCACTATTGCAGCAGTCATTGCCAGGGCACTCTGCAGCATGACTTTTCCAAATGCACCCAAAGCACAGTGCTGAGCTCCACAGCCTGCTGTGGGAAGGCAGGAAATGCAGGTGGGGGGATATCTGCTTGTGGCTGTTCCCAGGACAGTGAGGTTATCAGGATGTCTGGGGAAGTGTCACTACATGGTTATCTGGTGGCTCTGTGTCCCGAGAGCTGAGTGAGGTGCCAGGTCTGGGACATGGTCCAGGCTGAGAGCTGCCATCAGTGTCCCATCTCTGGCTGAGGTGTCCCATGCTTGCTTGCAGACCTCCCACCTTGTGCTGGGCTGTGGGACACACCAGCACAGCCTCTCCTCTGAGCTTTAACGTTGTGCTTGTGCAGGATTTGCAATGTGGTTCTCCCCCGCCATCCCCCCGGGGATTTCAATGTGGTAGAAATGGCTAAAATGCATTAGCAGCCATCTAGGGAAAGTACACCCTGTCCTGGTGCCCTGGACTTTACAGCCCTGGCTCTCTTTCCACAGTTTGTAGCCTTCTGTCCACGTGTGACTTCTCTTAGGGTTTCATATTAGTCCTTCCTGTGCATTCAGTGCAAAAAATGTAGCATGAAGCTCTTGGCCTCTCCCTGTTAACAACCTGAAGTGTGTTAGGGCCCTGTCCTCTGGAGCTGGCTGCTTGTCTCAGAGCAGAAGTCATTGCACAACAAGGCCAGTGTGACCTAAATTGCTGGCCTGGATGTTGGTACATGTCCCCTGGAAATAATGCAGATTTCTTGTTCCTGAATCCTTACACCATTGAAAAAACCCCAGCTTTTCCTCTACAATCAAGCTATGAAGTAAAGTGTCTTTGCAACAGAAACTTGTCCCAAGTGACCAGATGTGGCACTGACAGTATTTGGTGCTATTGATGGAGCCACCTTCAGCTGGTTCAGCTTCATGGGGTGGCACTGGCTGCAGCACAGCTGTCCCTGCATGCAGGGTGTACACTGGTGTCCCCTGAGGGAGGCAGGGGTCTTCTGGAAATCATGCATTGTCTTCAAATTGGCACTTTAATGTAGGATCATCTATCTGCAGTAATCCTTCCAGCAGGTTTCTGCATAAATGCACTTCTCGAAGCAAAGTATTTATTAAAAACAACAGTCCAGGCAGTGATCCTGAGGAGTATCCCCACATCCAGGAGAGCAGCTGTCTCTCTTACCCCCAGGTCTGGAAGCAAATCTCTGTACCTGCTGAGAGGCCAGCCTGGCCAGCCCACCCTTAACAGTGGCCCAGCTCATTATAAGCTGTACTCACAAAGTGCTCGTGTGCCCACACGTGTTGGTGTGACCTCTGTCTGACTCTGCACTAACTCAGCCTTCAGCTCTTGCTTGTTTAGATCAAGGAAAGGCTGGGTTTAGGAACTGTAAAACTGAGGTGTCTTGGCGAGGACAGTGTGATTTGAAAGGCTCATCCAGATGAGCTGCTTCTGAAATATCATTTATTCTGATCAGCTGGGGCTTAGCTGGGAGCTCACTGGACGTGAGCAGCTCACATTTCTGAGCCCCTGTGTGTCTGAGCTGGGTCACAGACCCCTCCAGTGAGCATCCTGGGGCCAGGGGGAATGTGCTAGTGCTGCCTGAGGAGGTGGGGCTTTGCAGGTGCAGGAAATGGCTTTGCCAGGAGGCAAGGTTGGGGTGGAGACACTCCCACCCATCAGGAGGCTGGTATAAAGCAGTCTGAGAACCCACAGCAGCACTCATTTCTCCACCTGCTTCCCCATAATGGGAGAGCTTGAGGCTGCCAAGCTCTCAGAGCCCACTGGGGTTGTGTGGAGCCAGCAGAGCTGTTTGCTGCAGAAGGCTGGTGTGGCTCCAGGTAAAAGTGGGAGCTCTGGGTGTACAAACCTGCTCTGAAGGACAAGGTCAGAACACCTGTAAGAATGCAAAAGCCAGATTTTCCCTGCCTGATATCTACTGCCATAAACTATTGACTAACAAGAAAGGGGTCAGTGTTCCTCCTTGTGACCCACTGGTCATTGGAGAAATGGATGGGGAGGGAACACACTGTGGTCCCAGTGTGGCCATGGGTGGGTGTGTGGCTGATGAGCCCAGAAGGATGCCTGATGGCCTCCAGGAGACAGGTCAAAACTAACCATACACTGAACTTTGCCTTTTAGAAAACAAAACAAGGAGAAGTACAGCAAAGTCTTTTAACTTGTAATGAAGAAGTTTGTTTTACAAAAAATCACTAGAAAATGTGTGCAATGTAGAATTTAAATGCTCAGTCTCTTGTGAGCATGAGGATGAGTTTTGTTGAATCCATTTAGAAGTCAATACTTTCATCTCCTGGAACATTTAAATCTTTTAACCCTGGTTCCAAAACCATGTGGAGCTGCTTGAGCTATATCTTCACTCAGCTCTCTTGGAGTTTGTCCCCAGCTCTGATGAGAGCAGAGCCCTGCAATTTCTTGGTGTTCATGAACCTGATCCTGGTCTCTGCGGGCGGTCGTGCCCTGCTGAAGGGGCACAGTGGGAATGCTGGTAAAGCAGCGTGTTCTGCCATCTGGGGCTTTCTCACCCTGGTATCAATCAAACACCTCTCCAAGTGGGCAAGGCCAGGGATGATTCACCACAGAGAAGAATAACTTGTCCTCATACATCTCCCCAAGACTTCAGCAGAGCGGGGAAAATGATGACAAACTCAGCTGTTAAAAACCTCACAAAGATATTGGTATTTCTCCATTGTTGCTTTACTGGGTGTAAGAGGGGGGGTAACTAGTGCAGAGCAGCCTCAGTGGGGAAGGGTTTGGATTTGTTCAATGTGCTTTAGCAGCACTGATAAATTGTCATCTCTGTGTTCCCTTTACCTGCTGGACTGTGGTTGCCTCCATGCTCAGGGGTGCCCGCAGTGTCTGCTGGAGGCAAGGCAGCAGCCTGGCACATGTGGGGTGGTTACTGACTCCCTGCGAGGCTCTTTTAAGTGCTGCTGCTGCCTGTGATTGTGCAGGGCCTGACAATTAAGGTGGCAGCGTGTCCTTCTCACGGGGCCATGTCCTGCACGGGCAGGAGGCTGTGCTGCAGCAGGGTCCCCCCGCTGCCGAAATGCTGCCACTCAAACCCGATATAACTCGGAAGCAGCGCTTTCCTCCCCAGTGCTGCTGTCTTACCCACTCTGGCCCCGATTAAAACAAGGTTGAGTGTTGTGGGACAGGTCTTGAAGGAGAGGTCCTCCTGTGTGGTCTGCAGGGGCCTCCCTTGTACAACCCCTCTGGGGAGGTGGTCAGAGCAGCTCTGGCCTTTCTGCTGCTTTGTACTGTGGCTGGACTCCAGGACATTAAGGGTCTCTTCCAACCTAAATGATTGTGTGACTCTGTAGTGGTCTAACCCTCCTCTTGGTGCCTCCTGGATTCCTCCCTCCAGAGACCCGCTGATGCTCTTGATTTGGATTCCTTTTATTTACACTAACATGCTCCTGTGTGAGGTGACAGCCACAGCCCTCTGCCCCTGGATCCCCCCGTGCTGCTCCTCTGTTTGCCTCACTTTGATAATTCCGAGCAGTTTAATTAAACTGCGAATTTCCTCCCGTGCCCGTTCGCTCTCCCGGCTGAGTCACGGCTGCCGCGGCTCGCACTCCTCTGCATGCTGAGCAGCCCCTCCAGCCAGCCCGCAGATGTGCAGCCTTATCTCCCCCCCGAGCCCGCTCTCCAGCGCTCGCAGACACAAACACCGTCCTCCCCTTCCTCCCCTTCCTCCTCCTCCTCCTCGCTGCCCCCGGCCCGGGCTGCCAGCTCTGAATTGTCGGAGCCGCCCCGCACGCAGCTGCCGAGCTTTGGTGTTTGCTGGAGTTCACACAAACGCACTCCTGGAAAAGGTCACACCAGTGCAGGGCTGGTTTAAATGAAAATTGGTTTATTATGCATGTGGCTCTTCCTGCAGGCAGCAGATTAAGCAGCCAGCTGTGGCCAGGTGTCTGCTGCAGATTCTCCGGGATGCAGCTCCCAAGGATGGTTTGGATCCCGTGCAGTCGTGCCTGCTGTTGGCTCAGCCAGAATGGGGGGCTTTTTGTCACAGCTGGGCACTTTACACCCCATCAGTGCACCCAGGGCTGCTCGTTGGCCTCAGCACTGCTCTGTGGAGCTGTGAGGGGGGAGGATGCACCTCTGGTCCCCTTGGAGCTGTGCTGGCACTGAGGGGGACTCATTTCAAATGCTTTTATCTATCAGGATAGTTCTTGGTTCCCTTTACTTTGTGCTTTTCTAATCTGAGTCACCTTTAATCTATAAAGCAGCCTTCAACTAATTTTTCCCCACACAACCTCTATTAATACTGGTGATAAATAACAACAGATGCTGTTTTAAAGTGACTATCTGATCAGATTGGGAAGATGTAGACAGCACGATTCATTTGACATCTACAGTTTAAAATCAAAATAGTAGCATCTTTCTTCACCCTGTATAGTGCTCTCTGGTTTAGGGATAAGGGGCTGCTCACAGCAGCACCTCCCTAAACTTCCCCATTTTCCCCTCAAAGCCAACCTGCCGTGTGGCAAACTCGTGCAGTGCCCAGGCCAGGCTGGACAAAGGGACAGGGTGTGGGGAGAACCTGCAGCCCTGCCTGTCTGTGAGTGGGGTGCTGGCTGTGTGGGTGACAGGAGCAGGATGGGAGGGCAGGTGACCATTTTTGAGCCCAGAGTTGGGCTGATAGCTCAGAGAGAGCAGAAGCTCCTGGAGGAGCTGGAGCATGTTGCACCTCATGGTTCAGCCTCACAAACACGAACTTTTTGTCTTAAACACAAGCAAAGCAATTATCCAACATCATCTGACCTGTTTAAGATGCACAGCAAGAGACAGGGAGTTAGATTTTTTTTCTGTCTAAATTGGCCCCAGCAATAAAGCTTAAAAGAGGAGATAATTCAAATGATTCCTCTGCTTCTGTGTTACTGGGCACAGTTATCCCTTCCTTAAATCTGCCTGCAGTTCAATTAGGTTGCTTTTTCTGAAACTTGTAAGTAGATAAAAGAAAGAAAAAGGAGAAAAAAACTCCACAGCATGTACTCTATTTTTCTTCATTAAAGGATATAGGGGAGAGGGGAGACCTATTAAAAAATAACATAGAAGAAATTCAGGGAAAGGGAGCTCTGCTAAAGACCTTTTGAGCAATGTTTGTTAAAATGCACAATTTGTTTGGCTGCAGCCCTGTGTGATTTTACCCCAATACCTGAGATGTGCACTACTCACAGGCTGATGGATTTCCTCCTGAACACAACATCTCAGATTTGGACTTTACTCACACTTTTATTCTAGAAATGTAGCAACACCAAAGGTCTGTCCCTGCAGGACAGAAACCTCTGAGAGCTCAATCCAGCAGAATCAGTTACATTTACAAAGATGACTGTGACAAATGACTAGGAAGGTACTGCTGGAAGCCACTGCCCCTCACCAGGCTGGGGGTGATATTAATTCATGAGGCTGAATGTCTCCAATGCTGTTGTTGGAAGTCTGGTTGTCCTGATGCTGGGCTGCAAACTCCATTACAAGATCCAGGAGGGAAAAGCCTTGACTGTTTAAATTCTTTACCCTTTTCCAAGTGGGCAGGGTGGCTGTGTGATGTATGACTGGGGACCATGGCATGTGTCACCTCTGCTGCACTTTGGGCACTCTCAGTGGCTGAGATGAAAGTCTCTCTGCTGGCTGAGGAGTGGCTGGTGGGGAGCTGTCTGCATGACAGCCATCATCATGTCCTGGGGGGCACCCAGCTGCCAGGCAGATGTGCAGGGACAGCGAGGGGCCTGGGCACTCCTCCCATGGATGGGCTGCCTCACAGTGCTGTGACACTGCAAGGCTGGCAGAAAGGATGCTTTAGAGCACCAGGAGCTGGTCCCTCCTTTGCTGCTTTTTGTGCAGCAGGGCTGTGCCCATCCCTGGGGATCACTGCTCCATTTGGAGCCAGATTCCAGCAGCAGAACCCATCCTGGGGTGTCTCTCCTTGCCATGGCAGGGACAGCATCACACTGGGCCTCTTTCAGCTCCCCCTGTGCAAGGCTGCACCTGATGGACCTGCTGGAGCACAAGCTCTGCCTGGACCCCACATGTCCCTGCAGAATCCTTAGACCAGGGGCTGTTCCATTCTGCTGCTGTGCAGCACAAGCTGTGCTGAGCTCAGCTGAAGGCTTTCAGTACGTTCTGTTACAGCAAATCAATCTGTGAGACTGTAATATTCAATATCATACTTTTGCCTGCAGCTTGTCTTGTCCATTTAGTCTGCTAGAAGAAGGTGCAGAGTGGGAGAAATAGGTGGAGCAGCATTTCTAGCCTGTTGGTAAGGCAGGAAAACATGAGCTTTTAATATTTTTTGACACAATTTTGTAATCGTAATAAATATTTATGTGTATTTGGTTCACCGTAGGAAGCTAATAGTAAATTCATTTTTGATGCCTACTTATTAAAAAAGGCTGGAGCCTTTCAACCCCCTTGGTGTGTCTGGCATCTCCTGGGAATTAATTGCATGCTGTCAGAAAGGCAGATCCTGCAAAGCCAGCCCCAGCCTGCTAAGAGTGGGATTATTATTTAATTGTTCAGGACTATATGAGGCTGCTTTTTAAAATTCTGCTCTTCCTGCTGGACTTAAAGAGGATTTTAAAGAACTGAAAGCTGAGGCAAAAGTTGGGGTGTGTTCAGTGGGGGTGTGTTAAGAGTGGTGCCACCTGCAGCACCCACAGCGAGAGCTGCTGAGGGAACTGTGGCTGGTGCAGGAACTGCTCTGGGTAGTGCTGCCTCTCATGGCTCTTATGCTGCCCCCCAGCATGAGATGGGATGAAAGGACACCTCTGCTGTCCTTTGAGCTGACTTAGGGACCTGCCAGCTCCACGGTCCCAATGGATTCTGCCACCTGCCTCATCTCATAATTCTGTCCATGAACCCCCAGGCTCCATTTAGAACCAGCAGGGAGATCTGGGCTGCTGGCAAGGCCTTGCTGAGCCTCCCTGCTTTGGTAGTGAGAATGTCTTCTAACTTCCAGGACAAATTTACCTGAGGAAAATTCATAACCACTTATTGTTGTTCCAGCTCAGTTTCATCAGGTTTTTCTGCACTGCTTTTTATCCCTTTATATACATATGCATCTAGTACATGAAGCCTTACAAAAGGCAATTAATGCTGTGCTGTATGGTTGGAAGTGTCTGTGATTACATTCTGGGATTTTTCTCAGCTGCTTTCTGTTGGTGACTCATTGTCATTCAAGCCCAGCTGGCACAACTGGGTTCTTGGTTGTTTCTGACTGCTGAGGTTTTATAGCAGCTGTATTGTTAGAGCAGACAAGTGGAGAACCTTGTGTTTATTACTATTGAATTCATCCCATTTTTATCACTGCAGTCTGCCAGGTCATCTGATTCTTCAGTCCTCTGCCCTTCAATTCCTGTCCTTCAGTCCTCTGCCAGCAGTAGAATTCCTTTTTTAATAACCTGTGCACTTCATCAGTACTTCTCAGGCCACAGCTGTTAATGAAGTATCAGTACAGGCAGACCCCAGGCTCCTTCCTTAAGGGGTGACTCCAATAAGCTCCACCAAGTCTGACATTGCCCCTTTCCCCTCATTTCCCTCTTTGAAGCTGTATTTTAAAACCTGTTCCCAGGGCTTCCACAGCAGGGAGATGTGACCAGCACTGCCTGCGTGGTCCTCTTGCTGTGCTTAACCCTGCAGGGTTTGAGCTCTCAGCCACTGGACTTTTCTGGTCGGGTTCTTCTCTGTTCTCTGCTCAGCTTTAGTACTCTTTGGTCCTTTTCATGTCCTTTTACTTCTCCAGAGAAATTAGGAACTCGATCCCAGACAGTTTTATGCTTGCCAGGGGTATGAAATCTGCAGTGCCAGTAACTTTCATTTGAAGAAATGTTTGGCTTCCTCCACGTGCAGTCTCCTGAGGTTCTGAATCCACTTTCTATCTCTTATTTGTAGTATATCATAAGTATCTATGAATCAGAAGTACATCACAAGAATCCATAAATCAAACAATAGCTACAAACACAGTAATAAGTTATGCACCATCATTTATTATAATACAAACAAGTTTTTCAAACACAATATATTGTCTACTTATGAAAATATCAATATTCACAATTTAAATAGGTGATAGGTCCCATAATTTTATATACCAGCAACTCATCTAAAAAGTATTTTGTTCCTAGCTGTGGTCTTCAAGGATGTATACCTGTAAGTAATTGCAAAACTGTCCATTCACAGCTTATTTTTTCTAATTGTAGATATTTGAAATATAAATTAGAGTACAAAAGACCATCTCCACAACAAAGATGGTTTTGTCTCCAGGGTATTTTTTCCCTAAATAATGACACTGTATGTGCTTGGTTAAGTTTTTACTATTGGAAAATTAGGAGGTACGAATAATACAGCAAGACAATGGCTAGTTAGCAACAGTCATTGCAAGATGCTTCACATAACCAAAAATAAGGCAGGAATTATCAACAGCAGCTCCCATATGGCAGACTAAAAAGTCAAGGCTTTATTATCCAAACTGGACTCTAAGAAGGCTTTGAATGTCTGCTAACAAGATACAGCTTGATCCAAAGCCCTCCTGAAACGATGGGGATTGGAAAATCCAACCACAGAACCCACTAACAACCTTCCCTTTGACTTCAGAGGGCTTTGGAAGCAAGCTTTTAAAGCCCTAAATTATCAGAAGTGAAATCACCAATCCACTGTACATGAAAATTGCACCTTGTCATTTCTAAAATGATATGGAAAACGATTGTGAGTTTTGCCAAATAAGTTATGAGAATTTAATGTGTTATTTTTCATAGGGAGAAACAAATGGTCACACAGAAAGATTTTTGTTTTTAAATATGGTAATTTACAAAAATACATTATCAGGACAGAAAAAATCAGATGACACTAATCGTTTGCAGGATAAACATTAAGTTACAAAAATTAATAAGTCACAGCATGTGAATGGCAGCATATGCCATGCACTTAATTGACCTTTTTTTAATAAATAAAAGCCCTAAACATTCACTATTTTCTTTAAGGTTACTATTATATTAAATAGAATAGTGAACTTCTTGTATAAATAGGTATTTTTTCAATAGATACATTCTCAAAAATGAACCACTTATCTATATAGATATTGCACTTCGGACTCATTCACATTTAACTCAGACAAGCATTCCTCATAACAAATGTAGAATAAAAATAAGTTATAAATACGATGTTTTTCCCAAATGAAACATACAGTACCTTTTCCATTAGGTAACTTTGGTTACTCTCAACTGACAAAGACCAGAGGGAGGTTTCCAAGAGAAGGGCAGGAAGGATAGACACAAAACTGAATTTCTGAAATACGCTATAAAGGGAGCAATAATTTCAACCTTTCCATGACAAACACAGCAGGGCTGAGTATTCCTTTTACACTTTATTATTGCAAGGGTGAAGCTTTGAGATCACAAGGACAAACAGCCAACAGACTGAGAAGCTCCTTATTTTTCTCTGGGGACATTTAAAAGGAACCCATCCCTGTGGTGGGGGAGGGTACAAAGGGTCAGCTTTTCCTCTCAGCCCCCTTCCCCAGAGGTGCCCCCTCCTTGCTCTGGCCTGTGTGGTCCCTGGGGTGCCTCAGCAGAGAGCTGCTGGGCACTTCTGCCAGTGGCAGGGCCCTGGGCATCCCATGCCTGCTCCTGAGCGAGCCTGGATCTCTCTGAGCACGCCCCGGGTGCCTCTGCCTGGCTCTGGTGGCCCCTGTGCCTTCCTCTGCCATTCCCTGCTGGGGAAGGAGAGCTCAGGTTTGGGGGGTTTGGCTCCTGCAGGAGGGGGGCACAAGGCACTGTGCAAACATGGCCTTTGTGGCAGAAGGGAACCAGGCTCGTCCTCAGCAGGACTTCTGCCAGCTTGGCATTCCTTAGGGGATTGGCACCAAAGCTGAGCCATCCGTGTGGTTCAGAGGGATGCTTTCAGCCTTCTGACCCCACCACAGTGGGACTGACTGGATCCCTCCTCAGAGGACCTCTCTGTGTTAGCTCCTGATGCACCACGAGCCCCCTGATGGCCCTGGAGATGGGCACAGGCACCAAGGCAGCGTTAGCACCAAGCCACCACTGATGTGCAGCTCCTGAGGAGCCCCACTGACCACGCTGGGCTGGTGCTCACCCCACTCCTTCACTGCCCCCACACCAGTGAGGCTCCATGAAGTGCCCAGTGTAGAATAAAGAGGTTGTGGCATGTGGCTGCAAGAAGCCATGTGCCAAGATCTGAAAGGGAAAGAAATGAAAAGAAATGCATTTTCAGCCTTCCTGTAAATCTCTTATTTTCTACACTCAGCACTGATGGGATGCTGGTTTTTGAGTGTGAAGGAAGAGAAGCTAACCTCCTTTAAATAAGCAAAATACTTAGATCAGCTTAAACTAAGGCTTCAATGTTTTTACTGCTGTTGGGTATTTAATGAATTTCTTTCACAGTTTGTTTGTTTGTTTTTTTTAGCAACTCAATGGCAAATCTGCAATAGGATGGCATCCCTCAGGAGAAAGTCTTAAGGGGAGGTTTTTATATGTTAATTCCGAAAGGTCTGACCATGGGGGATAACTGAGAATCTGTATTGATTAAGAAGGAACTTGAAGGCTCTGATAATTCTGCTCACAGGAGCAGCTTCGGTGAGAGCTCTGCACCAGGCAGGACTTGGTTTCACCCTTGAAAGTCCTTAGACACCGTGACTGAAATAGCTGGGGAAAAATGCTGCTTTTGTTCTTGGCTCTAGAAACATCCCTCCCTCCCTCGAGCTCCCCTGTCTCAGTCACATTCTTAAATAACAACTTAAAACAAGCAAATGTTGGCAGCTTGCAGGATTGCTTTCCATGCCAAGGCTGCAACAGGTACTGTATCAGTCCTTGAGCCTTGCTCAAAAGAGCCCAGGCAGGCTTGTCCCCATTTGTGTCTCACAGGCTGCCTCCTGCAAGGAGGCCTTGACAGCACAACTGTGTGTGGTGGCACTTCATGCCACAGTCCACACTCAATTTTTGGCAAGTGCACGCTCCAGAAATGGCACCTTCCACAGTACACAAAAGCATCCATTTACTTTGTTGATTGCAAACTGACGGTCAAGTAAGGTTTTGTTGTGTTTTTAAAGGTTGTAATTAAACACTGCTGTGGCTTCTCCCCTCTGATGACTTTGGATTGCACTGGTGTTGGGATGCTAAACGTTTGAGTGGGACTGAATGCTAAGACTTGAACTCTGAAGCACATTCAAAACACTTATATAGAGATGGAGGTGTTTGCCTTCTCACTTTTGCTCCTAAAATCAAGTGCTCCTGTTTCCTCCTGACAGTCTGATCTGCCCCTGGCCACCCAGGGAAATGAAATCAAATGACCTCTCTTCAAAACAGCCATTTCAGAAAATTACATCCTGAAGATGTAACCACTTGAAAAGAACTTGCACCCAGAAACTCCAACTATGGCCTTTTTCATGGTGATATTTTTATAGGCTTTCCATTCTTATCATACTGGTAAACAAGCATTTTGATGCAGTGAGAGTTGGCTGGGGAAATCCAAGGGCTGCTTGTTATGGAAAAGTTATGGTTTGTATAGAATTGCACAGGTTGCTTCTGACACTTAAAGAAGGCTTTCAAAGTGGCAGCTGCCATTGTGCGAAATCTTTTGCTAATAAAACAGTAGAGGAAGAAATTAATGGCAGTGTTCAGCAGTGCCAGCATGTTGGCGATGTCCGACACAATATGGACCACCCAGCTGTTGTTTATGGGCGACACGTAGAGGTGATACAGTATCATGATTATTCTTGGCGCCCACAGGATGGCAAAAATAGAAGTTATAGTAAACAAAATGGCTGTTGTTTTCCCCGTGGAGTACCCTCGCAGGCGGAAATTGCTCTTCCGCCGCAGCTTGTACACGATGATGGAATTGAGGATGAAGAAGATGGAGCAGGGCACCAAGTACACGGTGAAGCAGTGCACCCAGATGAGCACGTGGTGCATGGACGTGCTGATGTAGTCTTCACTCCAAATGTTGGGCCACCAGTAGTAGGGGATGCTGGTGAGGAAGCAGGTGATGTAGACGCTGAGGATGACTTTGCGGGTGCGGGCGGGGTAGGACACGGTGTGGTACTTGAGGGGGTGGCACACGGCGATGTACCTGTCGATGGTCAGCGGCACCGTAATCCAAATCGACGTGTGGATGGAAGAAAACTCCAACACCTCAATTATTTTGTCCAGTACCTGAGGCATCTGTTTGTTTAAGATGAAGTCTTCCATGAGGAAGTCAACAAAGACGATGAAGAAGAGAACCAGGATGTCGGCAGCAGCCAGAGCTAGAAGGTAATTGTAGGAGGACTTCTGCCTGCGAGCTACAAGCTGGGAGAGGATGATGACTGTCAAGATGTTTGCTGTGGAGAAAGAAACAGAGTTAGGCTATTAAGATGTGACATTAGCTTTTCTGAGCAATTGCTTGGAGTTGTTCAAGCACTTGGCAACATGACCACCTTATTAAAATTCAAGAAACCAAAAGGAAAACACCCCAGACATGTCCCTCAGCGAAGCTGTTGCAATGACAGGAGTGTGTGGCCCTGCTCTCAGCTCTGGAATCCACCCCTGAGCAGGGGATGCTGACACTCCTGTCTGTGCACACAATGGGAGGACCAGCAGGGGAAAAGAAGCTCACACACACACTTCTATTTCCCACCTTGCTTTTTTCACTTTTTCATGTAACAAGAGATGAATGAGAAGGGTAATGAATATAAACAGCCCCTGCAGTACTTGAGAAATTTGCTGGAGTACTAAAGTGTAGCCAAATTTTAACTACTTTCTCTTGTTTACTAGAACTTACTGTGCAGTCTTGAATTGGAAAAAAAATAAAATCCTATTATTCCTACTGTCAGTTTGGCTAGAATGAGACAGACAAGATTGCTCCTATCAGAAGCTGGTATCACTTGGCTAGAATACCTGAAAAAGTGCTTAAAAATCAGAGATGTGGTTACTGTACAAGTGAGTGCCAAATGTTTGTAGTTGATTCTTTCCTAGCTCTTCTGTAAATCACCTCTTCTGTGCATTCAGTGCTTCAAACATTTCTGCCAGCTTTGATGGATTTCCCAAAACACATCAACAATAATTGTAAAGATTCCTTTAAACTAGAGAAAAAGGAAGTTGCTGATGTGAAGGTAATGATGGCCTAGGACATGTCCTACAACTGAAAATGCTTGCTTTTTTAAAAACTGTTTGTCTTGGCACTGAGAAAACTTCCTCCTTCATGAATGCCTTCAAAGCCTGCTGTCTGGGAGCACATTTCTGCCACCAGGGAAATGAACTGCAGCAGAGCAAATGATCTTGACTAACATCCCTCACCTATTTTTGTGATAACTGAATGTATTAATTTTGTATCTTGGAAAAAAAACTAAACCAAACACGACAATCAACTGACTCTTTCTCTATATTAAAAACAAACAAACAAACAAAACCCCACGATCTTTCCAATGGTTCTGTTTCAAATTGCCTTCAAGGGAATTTTCCCAATTCTGCCCTCCATTAATGTGAATGCAACTGCATTGATTCCAGCTCAGCACAGACGTGGGAGACAAGAGGTGAGATCACCAGAACTGCTGTGTCATTTTTCACTCACTTGCCTAGAAATGCCTCTGCTGTGCCTGCTGAGGAGCCCTGGAGGTGCAGTGAGTGATGTTCTGTCAAGGAAATCCTCGAGCTGGAGCGTTCATCAAGGCTCTGCTGGTCTGGGCCAGCCAGGCTGACGGGCTCAGCTTCACAGACACTGGATGTGACCCACGGGGTGCATCTCCACTTTAAATCCTCTGGATTCGACTCTCCCCAGTGGCAGCAGCTGGAGCCAGAGTGCAGCGAGGGCGAGGTCTGAAGGTTCCTGCTGGGAACTCTGGCCTGCCTGCCAGAGCAGCTCCTGCAGGGATGCTGAAGCCATGCAGGGCTCAGGTACAGCAGCCCTGCTCCTCTGACTGCTGCAGGCTCCTGCTGCTCTCCTCTAACCCCACTGTCTTGCTACAGGAGCAGATTTACGAGCAGTCCTTTGCACCCTTGGCCCCTGCCCCTCTCAGTAACAGTGTGTGCTGAAATGCAACTTATTTATCCGAGGCCAGAGAGCCTTGCTTGGTGAGCCAGATTAGAAAACTGATCTGACAAAGTAAACATGAGCTCTACCTAATTCCTTCTGCAAGGGTTACTGTACCTCGTGTTGGAAATGTTTTCCCTGGGATCACATTAGAGCTTTTTCCTTGCTGGATGATATGAAATGCAGTAACACCATTTACTTGGTGAAAACAGATACATCCTGGGGTGCAGCAGAAAGTTGCTGGGGTGACAGTGTCTCAGCACAGGCTCTGTGAGTATTTTTCCTGTTGCACATTGTGCAGGGAAGGTGTAGCTGAGCTATGGATGCCTCAGTCCTGCAGCCATTTCCTAGCCAGTGTTAAGCTGGTCCTTGGTGTGTCCTCAAACAGCACCTAAAGTTCAGCAAAATGGGAAAGGGGTGGGCACACCCCTCTGTGTGACCAACCATGTCTTGGTGCCAGTGTCTTGGTAATTCCTGAGTGCCTCTTCAGTGTCCTCATCTCCTGTGGGCAAAAATTACCCACTGTGGGTGAAAGGTGGTAGAAGAGCATCTGTGACCACATTTTAACCTTGCTGACAATAGTTCTTGCACTAGCACAGTAGTCTGTGATGAGAACTATGGCAGAGATGATGGAGATATAAAAATATCAGCTGTGATGTAGGTGGAGCTACAGCTGCTGGATAGGTCAGCACCCCTACATTGTCCTGGATGGTACACTGCCCATTTCCTGCTGTGCACTGTCTAGATACTAAATGGTTAAGATCATTTGAATTTGAAAGAGATTGATCACTGTGCTGGGAGATGATTAGGGGATGACAGATGGGAATTTATGCCAGCATCACTTGCTGCAGTGCAGTATTCTGAATTTATAAATATCTGTTTGAGAACCAGGGCTTGATTGGGGACTAGCTGGCTGAAGCCTTGAGGTGCTGCTGGCAGATGATTAGAAGCAAGTGTACAAAATGGCAGTCTCAATTCCTTCCCTCCAGGCATGAGGACATGAGACATTTGAGACACAGAGTCTGAAAGTCTTTGACACCCAAACACCTTTGGTCCAGGCTGCTCAAAACACAGCCACCTTCCAACTCAGCCAGGCTTCACCACAGGACACTTACACCTCTCCTCTGACATCTCTTCTGAGTACAGACTGCAGCACCAAAATTCATGCCACTGGAGGTCCTTTGTGTCTTCCTTTAGGAGTAACTTTGGTTGCCATGTGGATTTGGGTTTACTTCCCATGCCAAAGCCATACTGCCTTGGCTGCAGAGCCTGGCCAGTCTCCTGTGCCTTAAAGCACTGCCTGTGACCTGAGGGCAGAGTTTTGCCCCAGCTTCTCATTTCATGGGTTACAGTCATCATTCAAAGTGTCCAACAGCAGCCTTTGCAGGGATTTGAAGAGCTGCTTTCACTGACTATTTTCACGTGAGCTTAAGTAGGAGTGACTGTATCTGTCTAAAGAAGAAATAGGCATAGTTCTGGTCTTTATTTGTGGTTTGTTTTATTTTTAATTGAGAGCACTTTGCAGGTACACAGCAGCCTCTGCAGTCAAGGCCTTTACAGCACCAGCAGTGGCTCCCTGCATTGGTTCAGCAGTTCAGCTTTATAAACTGCCTACATGAAGTAGCCACGAGTGTTGCTCACCGAGCGTGACAAACGTTAGGTCACAGAATATAATGGACACCTTTTACCCAACACAGCTGTTGCTAGGATCCCCACAAATTACTGTGTAATGTGTGAAACTTCTCTGCTGGCTTAGCACTAGTGACCTGACTGGCACAGAGAGAGATGGCTTTCAAAGGGGAAATTTTAAGTTGCCTCAGAAAAAATGATAGTAACACCTCCTTCTCAGATTTAGGAACTCCAAGAATGTAAGTACAATATGCTAAAAATAAGTGGTGAGAAAAAGGGATGTTCTGGCTTGATGGGAATAGATGATTTCCTCTAAGCCAGGAGGCAATATTCAAATGTAAACAGGTACTGTTTACTGCTCACCAATAGTTACCAGACTGGAGCTGAAGATGGCATTCAGCCCTTATTTAGTGTGGGAGCTCCCTGGAGAAGCTGGTAACAATGGGTGATTTCTGACAAAGATGCTACATAACGGAAGCTGATGACAAAAAAAAACCCCAAAACCAAAAAAAACCAAAAAACCCAAAAATGCTGTGGCAATGTAAATACATGTTTATTACTGATGTTGGCTATAGCTGGTTGTGTGATCTTTTCAATACCTCTGGATGCTGTTTTTCCTTAAAGAAGATAGGGTAGGTCCCCATTTTTCCTCTTACAGCCAGTGTGGATCAAACTCCACACTAGAGCAGATGGGGACAGACTGAACAGTGCTTCAGTTTGTTCCTCTCTTTTATTATCATATCCTGAGTTCCTTCCTTAAACTGTTGTGAAGTGTAAAGAGATACTTTATAGAATATAATTAGTGCAATACAAGTTTTGTCTTCCTGGGGAGTTCCTGTGAGGATTGACTTTTGAAAATAAATGGATTTATTTGTTGTTCAGTTGTCTGAGTGCTGTCAAACAGCACACAGCAAGGCACCCCCACGAGGGAAGAGCTGTCAGCCCCTTCTGCTGGTGCCTGCATCATCTCCCAGGGAATGGAAAGGGATATATGCAAAAAAAATGAGCATCATAAAAGCTGCTATGGCAGGCACGGATGCAGGATTGCTACTGAAAGAGGTTTCACATCTTTAGGAAGGCTCTCATGTGGTTTGTGCTTAGCAATCCCATGTGCAGGGACAGACTGTGCCAGTTCTGAGGGTGGAAGAGAACCTGGAGGTGGAGGATGCCCAAGATCCTTCCCAGGACAACCCAAGCTCCCCTCTGGGTGCAGGAGGCTGGGTTAGTCACTGCCATGGGAAACACAGCCCGGCCTGGTGCTCACAAGTCACAAGTGAATGAGAGAGTCGGGGCCAGAGGCCAGGTTCTGACAATGAAATCTGGCCTCTGGGGCCACTTTTCTCACTGACAGCATTTATGAGCTGAGATGGCTCTGGGGAAGGATGCAGTGAATGAGGCACTCTGCTCTGCAGCTGGCATTAGCCATCAGTGGGTCACAGAGGCCAGAGAAGGATTTAATCCAGCCAAAGCACTTCCTCGCTGTTGGAGGGCACAGGAGCAGTAATGGCACAGAGATGCCAATGGCTGATACTCCCTTTGAGCCTTGCCAGCCTCGAGGCTGGAGTGCAGCAGCTTGTCTGGCAGAAAGGTGTCATTACCCTGGGCTGCTTTTGGCTTTCCTAGACCACTGGAGTTTTTCTGGAGCAGTCTGTATAAAACAGAGCTATTTCTGCAGGATGAGAAGAGCCCAGGAACACTGGGCTAGGATGTGGGGAGGTCTGGCTTGTGCTCACTGGGGCCACGTGTGTAAATGTGACAGGGACCTGGTTCTCCTCTTCCCATCTTCACTCTCCTTATCCACCTTTCCTGAGGCAGGCCTACAGAGCAGAAAGTCTCTACTGACTCTCAGACATTCCTGCTGCCACTCCAAAGCCTTGCTTAGATGCTCCCACACAAGGATAAAAATGTCTAAAATGCACATGTCAAAGTCTAGCCTTGCATCTTGCTACCAGAGCAGGACAGCTTTCTAATGGAAACTGGTGCTGGGAACAGAAAAAGTGGTCTGCAAAATGATGCAGAAATCATAAAAGGAATTTGGTTATTCATGCTACATATCTGGACAGAGAGGGATTTTCAGGGCAGTTTGGGTGTCTCATTTGGCAGGTGTCTGTGGCTTCTGGATGTGGGCTGTCAGTGCAGGGTAAGAGGTCTCAGGCTGAGTAACTCGAGCTCCAGAGTGACCATTCTAACCTTTTGATACCAAGTGCCAAAGTACTGAGGCAGGTGCCAAAGGTGTTTCATGGGATGACTGGGATGGAGAGAGGATGTGACTTCATAAGGACACTGCCATGAGTTCTTTACTGAACATGAATAATTAAGAGGATTTTACCTTTGATAGTGGTTTTACTAAAATAAACCAGTCTTTATGTCTTCCTAAAGCATTAGGTAATGCAATAGGAGCTCCAGCTTGCAAACCCCATGGCCAAGCTTTCTCAGAGACTACACCAATTTCACACAATATGCAGGAAATTACAGACTTTGTAAAACCATTGCAGTTTGGCTTTATTCGCCCACGGAGAATATACTGCATCCCCACTAGATATATCACTGTGCTGTGTGCCAGTCAGGACACTGCAGAAAACACACTTGGAGTGAACAAATGTGAGAGAAATATCCTAGTTTGATGTAAGGGACTGACAGGTGATTTGTCTTGAGACCAAAAGCAACCTCTGGAGCACCTGTCTGTGCAGGCAATACTCCATGTGATTGAAAAGATGGAGAGGTTTAATGACTGTACATTGCAGGGACTCTCTCAGGTGGTAGAAGGGAACAATCCCAGTGAAAAAGATGTTCAGTGTTACAACAGGCAAGCTTCTCTCCTTTTCCATGGATAAAGGGGCAAAACTCTTTTTAGTCATCTTCTGAACTGCTAATTCTGGTCCTGCTTGGCTGCCTCCACTTCATTCTCTCTGCACAACCACGCTGGGGTCTTCTCCCATGAGAGAAGCTTACCCCAAGAACAGCACCAAGGGCACTCCAGACATGGGGATTTAGGATCTGTAAGTACACATCCATATTCTGCAAAATGAAAACTGATTTGTGTGTAAGGTCTCCTGTGCTCAAGGAGTTAATTTTGGCTTTGTTTCCTTTTCTGGTGTCTCAAAGTTAATGGGAAAAGAGATTATAGGCTCAGAAAGACCACCTGAAACAGAAGGTGGAGGCTTTTGTGGACAGGGATTGCTTCCCACTTGGCATGTGAAAGCAGAGCACACACCCCATCAGGACACCTCCGTGGTGTTTGTTTGCCTGCACCGAGTTGTGCTGGGTGTGGATGAAGGCCTTCTCCTGCTGCCTTGTTTCTGCTGATTCACCCCCATTTTATGGAAGGCAGCAGAAAGAGGATGAGGATGAGAGAACTAAGTAAGGGGCTGGATGAAGAACAGCAGGATATTAGACTGCCTAGTGCTTCTGAATGTTTTGACTTCTTAACAACTGGGGGCTCTGCATTACCCACCTACCGTGAAAACTGGCTGTGCTCTCTCTTTTGTGTCGTTGTCATTTCAAGGAAAAATGTACTTTGGAGTTTTTCCTTTCCAATCCATTTTAGCAGCCTGCCATGCAAGGTTGTGCACTTCATAGTCTGCTGAGCCTCCCAAATATGGCACCTCATTATCATTACAGCCCTAACAGTGTTGTTTCCTACTGACGTGGCAGAAGAAATCCAAAGTTAGCAATTGTACTCTGTCTAGTGGCATCCAGAAATGTACAATCAACCTCTCCACAATCCATGCATTAGCATGGATTCAGCCACATGCTGTCTTTCAGGCTGCAAGATTTTAGCAGCTGCAGGCTCCAGATGTACTGACCAAATGAAATCACTCCCATCTGCACACCTTGCTGTCACCAGTTCTGCGCAGGAACAGAATGAATCCATTATTTTTCATAATGGTTCTTCTCTCCTTAAAGAACAAGCATTCATTTTACAATGTGAAGTGACTCATTTTAAGCGTGTTAGCAGCAGTTTTGTTCCCCTCTGCCCAGCACTGCTACTGTAAATGAGCTGTAGTGCCCTTCAGTCACTCCAATAGCCAAGCTAAAGTTCCAGCAATCTATTTGTCCCCTTTTAGGCAGGATGCAATGTACTGGCCTTGCATCCCATTCAGATTTTAAGCAGAGAATATATGGTCTTTGAGTGAAAAGGGTGGTTGAATCAGGTCTCAGGAGGGTTTGGTTCTTATTCACTAATGAGCGACAGCAGAAGAGTGCTGTTTTTTCAAGGTCATAACTCTACATTTTAACAATTCTCCCACTCATACTTTCAGATCTTCCCTTAGCACTTCTATTTTTCAGGTATTCTGCCGTGAGAAAAGCTATTTATTCAGGTGTTGGAAATGGTGTCTTTAATCAGAAGCCTGTACTGTGATTGCAGAAGGATACACTAGGCAGTAGATGGCAGGAATCCAAAAGGAGTCAGACACTTCCACAGGGCTGTGTGCTCTGTGTACACCTACCTGTGCCTGCTTTGGTATTTACCGCCACTACACGCCACGTGGGCCACCAGCAAACACTGCCACGTGTGCCCCTCCCTCTCACAGCTGGGGCACAGCCGTGGGCACAGGGAGGGCAGCGCTCCCCAGGCCCCCCAGCAGCTGCACGGGGATGGTCTCTTGGGTCAGGGGTGCTCAGCCCACCAACATCACCTGCCTGGCCAGGATGATGACCCAGGCATGCACATCTCCCAGAGAGCCTCCTTATCCCAAGCTTTATACAGGGAGAAGGCTCCAGAAGGGTCAGGTGTCCATCCCTTCGGCTGGCCTGGGACCACACTGCAGTTTGCACAGGCACAGTGCACCCACCTGTCAACCCAGCACCCTAGGAAGGCTCTGCCTTGCTGTGCAGGGACAGCCAATCTGTCATCTGCTAGGGCAAGGTCCACAGCGTGTACCTCTCTCTTCACAGAGTGCCAAACCAGTTAGGCACCCCTGCTGAGCTGACACATTCCTCCAGGTCAGGACTGCAGCTTCTCTCCCTCTGCATGGAGCCCTGTGAATGCACTCTGTGCTTGGCTGGGCATTGGATGGCCCAGGTTGTCCCCATCTCCACCTCACCTTGTTCAGCAGCAGGTCTGACATGAACACTGCCTGTTCACATCTTCCAGCTGGGAGCATCCAAGCATGCCCAGGCTGCTTTCCCAAGCTTGTGAAGCCCTGAATCTACATTTAGATCAGTGTGACTGGTTTAATGCAAAACCCTAAAGCACAACTAAAAGAAACAGTTGTGTACCAGGCTCCTGAAGTTTGCAGAGGCACTTCCCTGGGGTACTGCTGTGAGTCTGTTGCCTCCTGGAGATGCTGTGAAGGTGCTTTGTGCCACTGGGATGCAACGATCCCTGACGCCAAGGCACATCCCAGGTAGGCAACTGACTGGGGAGAAAAATGGAACCAGCAATCCCACTAAGACTGACTAAGAAAGCCAGATTTCACTCTGCCTCTCACTGTGAGGAGGAGATGAGCCCTGGGAACCTGCAGCAGGCCGGACCCTGATCTAGGAAATGCTGATGCTCTGTCGTTTCAGCAGCAATATGCTCCATTCCTGATGGAAAAAGGGACTGCATGCAGGGCAGCTCTGTGGCTGCTGCTCCTTCTAATGAAGGAATCAAGGTCAGAGCCAGGTTTCTGCAGCAAGCAGTGCTGCTTCTGTTCCTGACCTTCTTGGTTGTGTTCAGTGGCCCCACCACAGAAGGAGCTCTTTGGTGCAGCTGCTTTGTGCAGCTCTCACCAGCAAAGGTAGAGTGGTACCTGTTGCTCTTTGCTTTCTCACCTTTACCAGCCCACTCTTGGACTGAATCAGAGCAATTTATTCCATCCCTCACATCCAACACCATCCCCTCTCTAGCATTTTCTCTCACTAAAGCAAGAAACACTTCCATTAAGACCTTTTGCAGCCCCTCTCTTGCCTCCCAGGTAGCTGCAGGTGCTTCAGAGCTTGTCTCCAACAGACAAGAGGAATGCAGGGTTAGCAGAGCAGAGGCTGCAGAGCGGCTCCATAAATGAGAAACATTCCCCTCTAAATGGGAGAGGACCCCACTTCAGTGCCTCTGCCTCATGCTGCTCCCCACCCTTGCCCTGGCACTTTCTCCTTGCTGCCTGCAGCCTGATCCTGAGACCCCCTGCTCCTGCTAGCAGGACCACGTACTTGTGGGACACATTTGCGTGCCTGCACTCAAAACAAGTTTCAAAAACCTGTCTCTGTCTTATCAGCCTCTGCTTAAAATGAGAAGCAGCAGCCTCCTGGTGCAGCTGCCTGAAGGCACAATGACCCCTGGCAGAGCTGCAGCCAGCTCGGGTGCAGCACCAGCCATGCAGGGTCAGTGCGCAGTGGGGGCCTCTCTCTGGAAGGTCCAGCCTGTCCCTCTGTGTGCTGCTGCCAGAGCAGGGCTGAAGGGAGTTTGCCTTGCTCTCTCTCTGCTATCTACAGACTTTCTGGTGGCTGGTTGAACAGAGGGAGAAGGAGCCACTGCTGACAATCAGGTCTGCTGAGGTGCCCAGGTTATACAGGGGCTGGAGGATGTTTCTACTGCACACACAGTCAGGCCAGGCATCGCCTGGCCTCAACGTGGAGTTGTTGAGTTAGTGAAATTTCCTTCAGATGCTACAGCAGGAAAGGTAGAAACAGTTAACTGGCTTTTCTTTCCATCAGTCTTTCTCCAAGATTTGTGGCATGGAGTTAACTCTTTCCATATCAGCAAAACACTGCACTAGTGCTGTATTTGAGGACAGATCCTAGACAGGGTTTCTCTTAAAATTCTTGGCACCACACAGAGCTAATTAAGATCCCACACAGTTCAGGACTCTTTTTCTAACAGCCAATAAAGCCTGCTACCTTTACAAATTTCTAATGTCAAAAAACTGAAGAGCAGCTTCAAATTAGAACACGAAAAGCTCTTTTTAACACTGCTCTTGCCCTGTACCCCATCCTCAATGAAGCTTGGCTGTGTGAGCCTTCCCCTAAGCACACCCAGCTTGTTCTCATCCCTGTGCAGTCTCATGAACTTCTCATGCTCTCAGCACACCGTGCATTTACTCAGCACACTGCACGTGTGCAGTGAGTCCAGGTGTCAGTGCCAGTGCTCTGGACACATCCACACCTGATGTAAGCCCAGGGAACTCAGCAGTGCTGCACCACCACGTGTTTTGGCTAGCTCTGTTAAGCCACTGCTCTAATCAACTGATGTCTGATCCCTTGAGAAATGCATGAGACCATGGCTAATTTGGACCATGTCTGATTTTAACCATGTTCTTAGAAGGACAGTGTTAGGTCTGTAATTACAATGCAGTACTCTTAGGGAGCTGGTTCAAGAATGTGCAGAACGTTCATTAAATGATTTTTCTTGTCTGTGCACACAAGACTTTCCCCTGTTTCAGAGATGTACAAAGGCAAGCTTAGCCACAGAGTGCTTCATGACAACTTCTTCACCTGATAATCCTGAGAGGGTCTTGCTCAGTTTCTAGGGGACTGATGTTGAATTCAGAGCCTGTCATTACTATGGACATCTAAGCAGCCTCTAAGGAATTAATGAAGAGGAAACTACATCCTACCCCTGCTGGCTGAGCCTCTTCAGGTCAGGGCTGAGACTCACCAGTGTTTTGGAGCACAGCCTATGCTCTGCATCCTCTGTGAGTAAACACAGAACTTAACTTTCCAGTTCTCTGAACTATTAGCCAATCTTCAAATTTTAATAGTGAGACAGAAAGGGGGAAAAAAAAAACCCAAACCAACACAAAGCACATCAATTCACACAGAGAGTGGTATTGCATGCATGCTGCCCAGGGGCAGGCTTCTCTTTATGTCTGATTAAAATTTTTCTATGAAATAATTGCTTGAAGAAGGAATTAAGGTGAACAAACATTTGGAAACCATAGACTATTACCTATCATCGCTGCTTGCCATTCCACATGCCACTTAAAATGAGTAGCTTTACACAGAAAAAACCAAACTCTTTTGTATCACACCCTTAAAACACCAATTCACCTTGGTGCATCAGAAGGCTCTCAGTTTTCCCCCGACTCATTCTACCTGTCCTTGGGATCACTCTAAGTCACTCTCAGGCTGGAGGTGTTAAGCCAGTGAGCAAGCCATGCTGTTTGCCACCCAAGCTGTGCTGGGATGGCAGCGCTGCCCACTGTGACTACAGCAGCTCCTGTCCATCCTGCCTGCCGAGGCATCTCCCTGGCAGCCACAGGCAGCCCCCTCCAGCAGGAAGCACCTGCTCAGTCCTGGTCTCAGCTGAGACAGTGCTGCCGATGTGATGCTCGGGTGGCATCTGAGCTGTGTGCTGGCAGTGGTGCCCCACAGGTGTTCACACCCAAGCTTGGGACATCCTTTCCTTCCTTATGTGGGCTGTCTCAGCTTTTCTTGTTCCAAGCATCTCTATATTGTCTTTGTCCCCGTTTTAAGCAGGAAATTTTGCCCAGGGTTATACACTCTGGAGACTGGTGCCTACCAGCTGGGACTTTCTTCCGAGCCCTGTACCAGCCTTCAGGGGTCTCAGTGTCAGCCTTGCCATTGCCTTTGCAGCGCACTGACCTCAAGATTGGACTTTCTACCTGCTCCACCAGCCACAAGGACAGGCTCACGAGTACAACAGCTGTCTGCTAAGCTTCTGACAGCGTGCTCCTTCCCCAGTCAAGTTCCTAGTGGTGCTGTGTCGCTCCCTATAGCCAGCCCTGCCCCACAGAGTCGGGTGGGGGTCTGCACCAGAAAAACTCGGCAGCTGCACTCGTGCTCACTGCTGGCCCGGCAGCAGATCGGCGGGGACACGGCCGCCTGGGTACCGCTCTGGTACTCACATGGCCAAAACGACAGTGGCAGAAACTTCACCACAGGCTGACTCTGTTCGTCAAGTTCAAAGTCAGGGTGCCCGAAGCCGGGTAGGAGGGCGAGGGCAGGCAGGGACAAACCCCGGCGA
>JACBWW010000025.1:11982042-12086591 GCA_020086605.1 Lanius collurio | reverse complement strand
TTTGTACATAATTTTGCTGCAATGAAACCCTTTTCTTCAAAGCAATATTTTTATCTTTCCTTACTGTTGGGCTGCAGGGTAATTGAGTCAAATTCTACTCCTTCTGAGTTAAAGAACTGTCTCCATCAATAGCATTCTGCAGTCTCTCCACACTTGGAAGGTGAGGGAGACCTTTCTATGTTCTCATAAAAGCCATTAAAGAAAAAAAGGTGATTATGAAAGTTCTTTACTGGAGCCTCCTCAGTGCCTATGCATTGGCAGGCTCCAGTTTTACGAGAGAAGAGTGAAGATTTATTCATTTTTAAGGTCAGAAGTTTTTCTTGTTGCCAGGGAAGGCTGTGGGTGCATTATGGCTTCTCCACCTTGTGCTGCAGCTCCACAGCCTGCACCCTCAGGCTCCACAGCCCTGCAGACTCCTTCCTTTGGCTCATCTCTCCTTGGAGAGCCCATGAAGGTTACAGCAGGTCTGAAACACTGTCTGCAATGGAGCTTTGCCTATGTGAACCAACTGAAAAAAAGTTTAAAGCTTTTAAACACCAATTATTTCCTTCTAGAATTAAATGTTTATTCCCTGAACTCCCTTTTAGGTTTCGACTGACAAATCTCATTGTAATTAATTTGAGTTCTATTGTGAGTACATTTTCCAAGGGAACAGAAAACAGATGTGATAAATGCCTGAACATGAGATTAAACCTAACATCTGTTGTTTTAAAGAAGAGTTACAAAACAAACTGTGTTTTGTTTGTGTTTAATTGGTAGATGATACACCTGATTTTCCACCTTTGAGGTTACATTGAGAACATCTGGTAGAGATGTGCACTGAGATAAACTCATTTGACCTGTCCAGTTTGCAGTGGTTATGACAAGTTACTGCTGTTTTGGCAATAGTCAGCATATAGGTGGTGTTTCAGATAAAATGAATGTTACACACAGTAGAAATCAAAGTCTTTCTGCAAGACAAGAAAGTGAAAAGGATCCATCAGGAGCTTGGATGATGCTTAACTACGGAATTTATGCTTAAATCCTTTGCTGGATTTAGACATAAATAAATTAGGATTAAAACATAACTACTTGACAAATACTTCTGAAGATGGAGGCTCATTTATCCTCTCCCCAAGGTGGAAAGAAAGCCTATGGGATTCATGTCACAGACTGAGTGCATTTCCTCTATTGTGATTGTAAAAAGTTGGATAAGAAAGTACTGGAATGTTTGAGTTTCCTTGAGCTGGAATTTCCAAGTGGTTTAACTGTAGGAAAGGTGTGACCTGCACACCACTGGAAGTGGAATGCTGCCAAATGGAGGTGACACTTCCCTGTTACTGCCCTGTTACTGAGCAGAAATCAACTCCACCCTCTGAATACCAAGAAGAAGGGTGAAAACAGTTTAAATGATCTCTTATTTTAAAACCATGGTGCCAATTATTTTTACTAATTATTGGAAAAAAAAAAAGGTATTATTGCAACATTATAGTGCATTCCTATTTGCCATGCTAAACCTCACAAGACCTCACTTCAGGAT
The DNA here is from genome assembly GCA_020086605.1 of Lanius collurio. Lineage (NCBI taxonomy): Eukaryota > Metazoa > Chordata > Aves > Passeriformes > Laniidae > Lanius > Lanius collurio. The sequence goes on along the minus strand of JACBWW010000025.1, from coordinate 12,085,072 downwards.
CAAGTCACAAAGTTAATTACTTTGTTCTGCAGTTTAGGGTTTCCTATGCAAACACCATGTCTAGCTGGTGTGGTTAAATCCTCCCTGCACATCTCAGGACGAGCTCCATGCTTTGGATTTGGAGCTTTTCTTTAAGAAAATACATAACCCTCCCCATATTTGCTGGTTGGTGCTTTTGTGTTGCTGGAGGGCAGCGGGCACCGGCCTCATCCCTGCTCCTTTGGTGGGGTGGGCACGGTGACAGGGCACGGTGACAGGGCACCCACAGAGAGTGTCCAGTCAGGGTGGTGGCTCTGGGCCAGCTGTGCCTGTCCTGGGCATGCACAGCAGCACCCCTGCAGCCCCTGCAGCCCCTGCAGCCCCTGCAGCCCCCCTGCAGCCCCTGCAGCCCCTGCAGCCCTGCAGTGCCCGCAGAGCTTTGCCAGCCTGCCCTGCAAATGAGGGGAGGTCCTGCAGCATCACCTTCTCTCTGTCTTTAGGAGCAGGAGGCACAAAGGAGTGAGGCTCCATGGAAAAGAGGCTGATGCAGGCTCTGATTTTGTGGCCAATTAAATAGATTGCAAGGCCCCTTGTTAACTTCTGCCCGTCCGCCAAATGAGCTGCCAGCCTGAGCAGAATGAGATTACTTTCTCATTTTACATAAAGCTTTCACATGCTATCCCCCCTATTAATTAAGTAGATTAAAGGTTCTGGCTTCCTTGCACTCCTCTTTTCTTGTCTGATGCACTTTGAATTAGATGTAACCATTATAAAATGATCAGAAGAAAAGACTGATTTTTTCTCACTTTCTAGGTATTGTGGGTATTTTTAGGTACCACACTTAGCAGATACAGCAAAAATACCTCCCTGCAGGTGGATGCTTTAAGTGGTTATAAAAGCCACTATTAATTTGGTTTTATTTCCTTGATATTAAAAAAAATATCTTATTTTGAATTTTCAGTGAGAGTAATTTGTCTGTCAGTGGACACATCTCCTCCTCCTTGAGGCTTGGCTTGTTTGTTGTTGTTATTGTTCTAGGTAAAAAGAGTAACTGCTTAATCAAAAAGTAGTGCCATTAAAAATGTTAATGAGCTCTGTATCCAGTCTTACTCTGGTGTAGTTCCCCTGCCTGTGCCACGATTTCTCTTGATTTACTTTGGCATAAGTGAGGCATGAGCAGAATCCGGCTCGGGTTAGCCACAGCTTTACTGTAATCCAGGAGGTCGATGAGAGCACAAAAGGAAGGAAGCTCTACATAATCAGAAATCAAATAATGCAATCCCCCTACAGCTCTGCTTAGTGCTTGCTGCTGATGTCAAACGTGTCCAAGCCTATGCTGGGGGCACCACCAGCAGCTGCCTGGGGAAGTGCAGCAAGGCCAGTTGTGTGCCTGAGCCCTGAGACTAGAAGTGGTTTTGATTAAATTCATGTCATTTTACAGGCAGGTGCAGCGCTCTGATATCTTTATGTTTATTCTGCAGTTCACCTGCCTCTGTCTGTGGCAGGAGGAAAAAATCTTGGAACACATCACTGAAGAAAGGAAGAAAAAAAAAAAAAGGGAGGAAAACAAACTGAAAAAATTGAACTTGTCGGTGTGAGCAGGGAGAGGGAGGTAACTGCAAACAACCTGATGTGGCTCAACTCGACTGAGAGCGTGGAGCAATTCTGTGTGCAGCAGCAGAGCTGCAGCGAGCCTTGTTCCAGGGGGGACTGCTTTCATTAACTTCAGTAAGATTGCTTCACTGAGTGGGATGAGCAGGATTTGGGTTTTAGAAAACTGCAGAGAATACCATCACAGGGTTCTCAGATATTTTTCCCTGTTTAAATTGGCTCAGCAGGCCTTGCAAAAATCCCTGTGGGTTTGAACAAAAAATTATTTGTGGTTTCCTAGAGGCCAACAACTGTTTCTCCTCTAATCACATATTGCCCTGAAGGGAGTTTTGGTCTCCCCATGGATCAGGCATCAGTAATCTAAAGTTACTTAAATGGAGCCAAATCCTGCTTGCTGGCATGTTTTAAAGAGGGTTACTAGTTTATTTTACATCCGAGTCCACAAAGGCTCTGGATGATATACAGTGTGTGGTAAGATTACATGGTAAAAGTTTCTGTCCTTGATGATATTAGTGCTTGGGCACACTTTTGACAAAGACATACAGCTGTGATTTTCCTACCTTGAACTTGAAAGAGAAGTCAGGATTTAATTTTATGTCAGCACCCGGAGGCTCTTTATTTCTTGCCTTTGTTCTTTATTGCTCCCACACTGCAAACACAGAAGTCTCCAATAATACAGCCAATGGAATCAGAAATGCAGGGTCAGGCAGTGCTTGCTATTGGCCCCTGAAGTCCAACTTGGGCACTGCTATAAAAGCAGAGGCTCCTCTGCCATTGACTCTTCTCCTCCACTGCTGTTGGCCTGGGAATGCTAGAACACTTACTGACCACAGAGCTTCCCTTCCAGACACAAACAGAACAGTATTTTCCAAAGGGGCCACTGATCCTTGCCTGTGGAAGCTGTCAGTGGCCAGCAGTTCCAGTCTGAGGCCTCCAGTTCGTTTTGCCTGCTCCTCATGGTTGATATGCAAGGGCTTTGTCAGATCAATGGCAAAATTAAATTCCAGAGTCAGACTTGGCTTTAATGTTTTTCAATAGATTTGGGTTTATGTGAGAAGGGAAAGGCAAATCATTAGGAGGATTTCAATCCTTTCTTTTGTTTTTCCTTTGTGCCAGCCAAGGTCCTGGGCCAGCTGATGCAAGTGACCCCCTGTTAATTTTGTTAAGTCCCTGTGCAGGCAGACATTGATGGGGTACTGTGCTAGCAAGGAGTTGCCTGCAGGTGTGGGCTGGATGCTCTTCTTTTAGTCTTTGTGTGAGCCCACATGTTTTCGAACTTCCCTTGCACAATATTGGTGGTAGATCTTAAGATGGTGTTGGATCAGACAGCTGAGTGTTTCCCCATTTCCAGGGATTTGTACTGTTTTGTGATAGCTGTACAATGAGCAATTCAATAAGCACTTGTTTTGCAGTTTGAGGTAGCTAATGGATTTCAAAGCTATTTGGTATTGTAGTTTTTTTGCCTAATTGTTTTCTGTCTGTAACTGTATGCCTCCACTTCAGGACTGACTCTTACATTCCTGTGTAGTGAGATTGATGCAGATTGTGGCCACAGAATGACACTCTGTTCGATAGCAATCAGGGATGCAAACCAAGGAGACAGAGGCTGCAAGGAGATTATTTTCATCTGCTACCTGAAATGCAATTTCCAACCTGCTTTTGGGAAAAATGACCCCCCAGTCTGAGAAAGTGGGTAGCCTATCATTTTATGAGGCAATCATTTAAAACTGTTGGGCAGCTGACTAATGAAAGAGACAAACAGGCTCTACATGAGTCAAATTTCTGAGTTGGTTTTACAAAGGTGGTTTTTTCAGTGGCACTGGTTTATAACCAACGTGCTTCTGGAGATCCTTGATTAGGTATGGCATGTGGGAAGGGACTTGTAGGTCAGCACCGTGTCTAACATTAGGGTGGTGTCTAGTTTCTGTAAATATTGATTTCTCTTTGAACAGGTTGGCTTTAACTTGTTTTTAATTAGTAATGGCAGATGTTCAGCTGGGAGAACATCTAGGGATCATTATTCTAATAATGTCCTATTAGCTTTTAAACCTTCCTCTTAATGTAAATCTGTAATTAGAGTGCTGTCTCTGTCTGCTGCATCCTACTACCAATTCTATCTGTAAGCCAATACAGGGGAATGCCAAAAAGCTGCAGGGATTGTAAATTGTGTCTCATGACTCTGTGTTTTGGGTAATTGCCCACTGCAGACAAAGCAGCACCAAGCAGCAGAACTGCAGCAGCAGCCCCCAGCTCCTCACAGCCCATAGGAAGGACATTCCCTTGGGTGCAGGATGCTCTGCCAGCAAGGTGGAGGTGGAGCTGTGGCTCTGGTGTGTCCCAGTGGCACTAACAGAGCCCGTGGGCAGAGCAGCCCCTGGGAGGATGATGCTGTGTCCTGCAGGAGTGCCTGGCTGGGAGCCTGAGATAACTCCTGGGGGAGTCTGAGGAGGCTTCCCCTCTGCTGGAGGCCCTTGGCTTTGTGTTTAGGGGCAGGTTCCTCCCAGAGGTCCCTGATTCCCTGCCTCAGCCCTGTGCAGCTCCCAGCACAGCAGCACTGACCTGGCACCTCCTGGGAGAGGAGTTGTATCCACGCAGCTCCTCTGGTTCCCACCAAGGCATTCCAGCATCAAACTGGCAGTGAATCACCAAACCATCAGCGAATCAGGCCAGGAGGTGTCTGTAAGTACAAGTGTGTAGAATTTAGCTGGTTTGGGGGTTTTATCCATGTACCTTGTCTCTTACAAACAAACCCCAACGCATTTCATTCACTGTCCTCTGGTGGCACATTCACTTTTACCAGTATTGATCCCTCCTCACAGATCCATTGCATCTGGGGATCCCAAAGGAGGAGTTAATGTCCTTTTTTGTACACCTTGCAAACCAGCTGTGCAAAGAACTTGTTAACTGCTTACAGAAGCTTTGGCCTTCTGATGGCCTCTTGGGGTTTGGGAGTAGAGCCACAGTCCCCTGCTCCCACCCCACTGACCAGGAGAGGTGCACTTCAGTGTACTCAAAAAACTCCAATCCCATTCATGTTTTCTAGCTCAACAGAAAATGCTAGTCCTTGCCATCAGACAGGAGGCATATGTGACCATGTCTATATATATTTCATATTTCCCTTGAGAATACAGTGTCATTAAACTTCAGTGTTGAGTTTTGGTCTTGTGCCCACATTGAAATAAAATGACATTCTGAAAAACTCACTCCAACTTTCCAGCCTCCTGAGTCAAGCCTAGAGTGGTATAAATCTGCCATGCTGTCTGTGAAAGATTTATTTCCAGTCCTGCAGTGACATGATAATTTTGACTTATCTGCTGGAGTTTCCTGCCTTCCTCTCTTGCCATCCTGCTCACTGTGGGTTCAGTGCTTAGCTGCCAGTTCAGTTTAAGATAAATAAATAATGGTCTGGAGTATCCATCAGACTCTGTTCCAGATCCTCTTGAAAGGTCACTCCTCACTCACGTGGCAGTTGAAGTTACCAGAGCCTGCTGACCTGTTTCTCTTATTTACTCTACAGCCTTCACACTGGCACAACCTGCCTTTAGTAATTAGATAATCTGCACAAATGGAGACAACAGGCAGCAGATGTAGGACAAGAACCAGATTTCATATCTTTCTTTGCATTTCTTTTACAGGATGAAGATACCTGATACTCTTGAAAGCCAGCAGACCTGTAGTGATAGCTAATAAACTGCTGTCCTGATACACATGCTGATAAACCCAGCTTATTTCCTTTAAACCCACACCCTGCTGCCTCCCAGGGTGCAGTGCAGTCTGGCTTGAGGACTACCCTGCACGTTGCCTCACGCTGGTTTAGGGAAGAAACTATTAGGGTTCTTTTTCTAATTACGTTGTATTTCTCAGTGTTTAACTTCATTCTTTCATTCAGGCTGTGCTTGAAGCATATCCTGCCTGATGTGACTAAGCTGTTGACTCACTTCTTTTATGGCTGTAATAAAACCAGATCTAATGACCAATGTCTGGATATCAACTACCGACAGCATTTGCAAAAAAAAAAAAAAAAAAAAAATCCAGATTGTTCCTTCTCAGTGTTGTGTGTCCTGGTATAACTTCCACATAATTTATAATATCAGGCAAGTGTGGCACTGTTGTAATCACAGTTTTGTTTTCTTCTTTATAAAAGATTATCTGCTTGGCTTTAGCACCATCCCAAACCCTTCAGTTCTGAGTTTGAAATAGTGCTGGCTTGGAATCTGTCCCTGTAACCATTAGTGCTGGTAATTGCACTCAGAGACCTAAAGTAGACAATTAGCCTTGCACTGCTCCCAGGGGTTTCATAAGTCTAGGAATTTGGAGCTCTCCTCAGTTTTGCCATCCATCTCATGTAATTTGGGGGTCTCTCAGCCCCTGCTGTCATCTCAGGTGGGCTGCTGCCTGTGATTCCAGTGTGTCTGTGCCACACAGGGGTGGGGAAGGGCAACCATCCCATTTGGCTTGCACATTGACCCCAGCAAGTTTCTGCAATGCAAGGAAGACTGGGGTGAGGCTCTGCAGGAGAACGTGGCCCTTGCACTTCTGCTTCTGTCTTTGCTGAGTGTGAAGTGAGCATCTTCCCTGAGAATGTGGCATTTTCCTTGCCAGTGGCAAAATAGTGGATTATTTGATGTGGAATAGGGCATGGATGGGAAGGAGAATCAGGGACCTGGAACTGAGTCCCTTGAGCCTTCACCATCTGCTCTGCTGAGGAAAGCCCACAGTAATTCTACACCATCAGTATCAGGGAAATGATAGGTTTTAGCCCTAAGACATCTGCAATTGCAAGTCTCCCAAATTGAGATTGCATCACAATATTTGATGCTGGAGTCATTCAATTACATAAGATTCTCAGTTTCATTTAAAAGAAACAATAAGTTTCTGTACTGTAGAACAGCAAAGATCAGCTTGCACAGATGAGCTGAGGGACTGGGCACGGTGTACAGGCCAGAGGACTAAAGAGTCTCACTTTTGTTGTTTAACATCTCCAGATTTTAGAAGCCATCTCACAACAGACCCAATCTCATATGGGAAGTTGCCTTCAGTGAATGCAAAGTTTTATTTTTTAAAAAAAGTCCAAAATCTAACAACAGCATTTTCAGCAGATCTGAAGCTCTCTGTGAATTCAGATGATATTCAGCAAATACTTTGGGAGGAAAACTGGAGACATTTGCTTTGGATGAGCTGAATAATTTTCTTAAGCATTCTAGCTTTTGCTTTGACACAGTGTTTACATTCCAAAATTGAGTTGTTATTTAAAAAGTAAATTAAACAAAGAAAATAAACAAAACAATTGGGGATGATTAAAAAATGTTGGAAGGTGCAGAAATTTTGATTTAACAAATTGTACACCCATTATATGTACAATGCTTGTTCTGGAGATCAGGTTTGTTGGGGATGAATGCTTCAGGGAAAGCTGCTCTGGAAAAATAAACTGAGTCTGGATTTTAAATGTGCTGCACTGGTTTGTGCCCTTAGTACCAAAGAGAAAAATCCAGCACTCCACAGAGCGTGGCCTCGTTCCCAAAGTCAGCAGAAGTTTTCCTGGGGTGTGTGTGAGAATGCTGGACTTCCTTTCCTTCTCCTTCCTTGTCTTGGCACAAACTTGTCACCCAACTGTCTCACCTTCCTGGGTGTAATCAGAAGGACTTTAAAATACAATCAAAGCCTTGGTTCAAAGGAAGGTTTGAGGGTGTATTTGATCACTTTGTGGAGCCCAAGACCACAATCCAGCTCTTTTTCTGACCTCTGCTTCTTGGGGCCTCTCGTGGGCTTTCCCCTGAGCTCTGAGCCCCTGCAGGCTTTGCCAGGGTGATGCCCAGCATGGGGGGCTGTGGTGGGGAGCAGGACTGTGCCTCCCTTCCTGCAGCTCAGCCAGGGCTCTCTGAGAGTGGCCAGGAGGGCACCACATCCCTGGGCAGCTCTGCCAGCACCACCCTCACAAGGACTTCTTCTCTTTGTTTTTGCCATGATTTTATAGACTGGAAGCTGTTTAAGGAGGGGATGGTCAGTTTGCTTTCTGTGCATTGTCCACCATCAGCTGAGGACTTCAGACATCACTGGTGCCAAGTGGGGGCATCATTTGTATTAACTGCATTTCCAGGGCCAGCACTGGCCCACGCTGCTTCAACAGCTGCTCCAGCCTTTCTGGAAACATCCAACCCTACAGGAAATGATCCATTTACTAAAGCTGTTTGGAGAAGGTCCCCAATCCTTTATCTGCATTATTTCATGTAAAGTTCAGCCTCTGAGATTCCTTAAATAAACAAAAAGCTGGAGAGGAAACAGCCTCCTGACCGTTTGGGGGAGGCAATAGCACCCAGCTTTCCTCTGATAAAAACAGTCCCAAGGAGATGTCTGAGGATCTGATCCCACATAGGGATTTCTGCCTGAGAAACCCCATGGTCTGCACTTAGGCAGCTCTCACAGGGTCCAGGATCCCCTGGAATAAAATGGGGAACTTTCAGTGGAGCTGAGCAAGAAGTTTTTATGCCCAACTGTAGGAGCAGAACTGGCATTTGATAAGTGGTTGAGTGGTTTTAAACAATGAAAAATTAAAACAATCATTGGATTAAATGTGAGCAGATGCCCTGAAGTGAACTGGTGTGGCCAGATTTACAGTCTTATTGATGATAAGGCATGGAAGTATTTGATCATTCTTATTTCATGGCTCTCTTATGCTTAATATTATCCTTTTTTATAGATGAGGTGGTTTAAAAACCTGAGTTAAATTTTTGTAGCAGCAATACATTTTCTGAAAAAAACCCCAAACAAATCTCCAGGAAGAGCTTAGAGTTTACTGAGCCAGAGGGGGGTCTTATTCAATTTTATTAAGAACAAAATTAAAAAAAAAAATTAGATATCTATAGACAAGACTAACAATTGGGATTTTCAGAATCGCTGAGGCAACAGTCCCTCTGAGTACTTTTTGAATATAGGTCCTTATTTCATATGGAGACAAAAATCCCTATTAATAGAGCAGTCATGGCCTGTTTGCTCCCCTGAGGGCAGGAGCTGCTTTGCACCTGTGGGGGCTAGCATTGTGTGAAAGCAGGATCTAAACCACCTTGAAAGAAAAAATGGCCCCTTTTTAATTATAAATATTTTATTTGTCCTAGTCTTTTGTAAAAGCTAAAAGCTTCCCCTTCAGCAGATATCATCCCTAACTATCTTGAATGTATTTTATTGAAACCTTAATATTTTTTCAAGGTCTGGGTTTCTTATTTTAGCTTATTTTTACACTCAGGTAAGTGCTCTGAGTTAAGGGAAAGTGGTGGGGAGGCGCCCCAGGCTGAGGATCCTTCATGTTCTTGCAATCAGAAAATAGAAATTATTCCTGTACTCTGGATCCTAGCATAAAAACACCTTGCTGCATAATCTCCAGGTGTGGGGAACTGCCCTGTTTCATTCCCCTGTGAAGCCAAAACCACTTCAAAGACCTCATTTTTGTTTATTCTCCATGAGCTCTACTGCAGCCCCTGTCCCTCCTCCCTCCAGGCTGGCTGACAGGAGCAGAGCCGTGGTGTGAAGCAGGTGCTGTGCCCCTGTCCCTGGAGCACTGCAGCCTTGTGCCAGCCTTGGGGGTGAGCCCAGCACGTCCCCAGCAGCCCCTGAGTGGGGTGCAGAGCTCTCTGTGCCCCCAGTTCAGGCTCCCACAGTGCCTGGAAGTGCTCGTGTCACAAAGTGCCCCAGGGACACTGGAGGAGCACAGGGCAGCAGAGTGGCCTCTTCCCTGCCCAAGCTGCCCACTCTGAGGTGCCCTCCCTTTAAAGCACTTTGTCTCGTGGCTGGCTTTGTCCTTTTGTTTACCTCTGGTCCATTGTGTCGTTTCCAGGAGCTTTCCCTTGTCATTTCTATGTACTATATTTCTATATGTACCATATATGAACTGCTGAGTTTCTGATAAACCAGGCAGTGGCTTCACCCCACAGCAGATGGAGAAGGTGGTGCAAGTACTGAAAAGCAAGAAGAGTGCAAGTAATTACTTCCTTGGAAAGGTGAAATGTGGTTTACCTCATTACAGTAAACTAATTAAAGCTGGGCTCAAATCTTGTCCTTTGGGCTACACATTAGTACCTGGTGATAATATGACTGAGTACACAAAAGTCAATGGGAAATAAAAGTCCCTGTTTGTATTAATCCAGCAGAATGAGCTTTGTGCCTTCCTTTGGGTTTCTGAGGCTGAGCAGTAACAACTTGTGTGGAAATGATGCTCTGATGCTTCTGTCTGACCTTTCAGAGTAGCACTTGCAGCATGGACTTGGGAAGTTCTGGGTGAGAAGTTAATTTTAAATACAGATAAATACAGAGCCTGTAAAAATACTGCCAGCTAAGGGTCTGTTCAGGCCTGACCTCTCTCTAAGCTACGTCACACTCCAAAATATTTCTCCCTCAGTTCAGGCTGTCCTCAAGAGGTTCCCATTGTCCTTCATCATCAAGGTGAGGTGATGGCTGTAGAGGTCCTGGTTGAGCATGGGATGGATTTCCCAACCTCTCCCTTCTTTTCCCAAATCCAACACCACAAATAGAGATATTCCAACCAGCTCCCTGCAGAAGCTGCACCCATATTTTTGGGCAGCAGTTACTCATAATACCTCCTCCTTTCCTGTGTCTTGATTTCAGTGGATTTTCCATTGAACTGGCCTCTAATAATGACTGTCCATGCTGCAGCATTTGTGGCTCTGCACCCCAAAGGGCTTTTCTAACTGGGAATGCAACTGCTCATTATTCACCAGCAATAAACTGGGAATAACTGACCTGTCAGCAAGTGTAGGCAAACAAATGAGATGAAGAATGCCCACAAAGCCAGAGAGCAGGCTGCATTTTTGGGAATTGCAGGGAGCATGAGATTCAGTTCTAGTCTGAGCAAAAAGAGAGCGTGAGCAGCCCTTCCATGTCCAGAAGTGTCATTTTAAAGGTACTGCTGATATTGCTGACTTCTTAGCCATGCCTCTGCTTAGCAACTGCCCATTAAAATGCCAAAAACCCCTGTGTTGAGTTGAAAGAGGAGAAACAGAGGTGATGACTTCAAAATGGGAGGTATCAGTGCCTTAGGAACCCATTTGAAAGTCCCACAAGGAGGGTCATGTGTGCAACCCCAGTCACCCAGGGCCAGCTGAACAAACCAGCAGCCACCTCTCACACCTAAACTGGATTCTTAGCCAATGGAAGAGACAAATCCACCTTCTCATCAGGCTGGAAAACATTTGCAGGGTGAGCCCATGGCAGCTGTGGTGGTAACCCTGGTGTGGTGCCAGCTGGCACTCTGAAAACCTGATTTTAGTGAGGGCAGACCCTGAGCTGCTCCAGTCCAGGCCAAGCCAGCAGAAAATCAGCCCAAATCAGGGGGTGTAAGAGGGCTGGCTGCTGCAGCCTTCTAGGAGGGGCTGCTTAGGCTTTGTGCCTCTCCTCTGAGGGCTACTGGGTTATAGGAGAACTGGAAATCCCTTGCTCTGTTCCCCAGATGTTCCCCCAAGAGCTCTGTTCTGCACAGGCACTTACTTGGTTCCCCTTTGTCAAGGAAACACAATAATATCACAGACAACTCGAGGAATGTCCTGCTGAGTGTCTGTCTTTGGGGAGCTGTAGGGCAACAGCCCTAACATCACTTGGGATCTCTGAAACACTTCTCTGAGGCAAAAGGAAAAAGCCAGCATGAAGTGTGGAGTCTGAAATTAACTGTTTTCGTTTGGTTTTGAACTCTTAAAGAAATCCTTTGAAAACATTGATTAGAATCTTTATTTTGACAGAGCCTTATTCAGTATAAAACTGTTGAGCAAATTCAAGTAGGAGTTTTTTTATTTAAAGAATTCCTTTCAGAGATGCCTGAAGTGAAGGAATACCTATGATCTTGGCTAAATCATACACTATGATGTTCTTAATAGGATCAGAAGATTATGTGTTATTTTCTCAAAGGCTTTTAACACAAAGGACTGTATATGGAAGAAGAAAAGTCTGTGGATGTTGTTCAATGAAAAATCCACATCTGTGAAGTGGAAAGTGTGCCTTCCTCCCAGCAAAGGTTAATTCTCAAAAAGGGTGGTAGTTAGGAATTACATCTTGGTAAATTGGAAGCATCTGAAAGTACTGTGTGAGGAGGTGGGGTGGAAAAAAACCCTTCAAATGGCAGACAGGAAAGTTAAAGGTGAGTGGCACAAAGTGCACACCAACACTTTTCTTTGATTATAAATATAATTAGGAAACATCACTTGTCTGAGTTGGAATCTGAAAAAGGTTATAAGGAGAAATCTTTTCTAAATGTTTATGAACCACAGGGGAATGTAAATCCCACTTGAGTTTTACAAGCCCAGAGACTCTGCTTTGGATTCATATTTTTGTGAATCTCTTTGTACATATTTAAATAGTGTCCCATCATTTTTTCCCCTTTTTTGGAATGGTAACGCAGATTTCTTTGCTCAGCAGAACAGACTTTAAAGAAGCTTTCGGTGAATAAGAAGCTATAAAAGTCTGCTGGTTGCCACAACTTTTTTGGTCACTAAAAATGAATCTGCATGGGAAGACATTCTCTGCCTTAAACATGTGGGAATTTTGCAGAAATATGGGTGAACAGAATTTTTTTAGTTCAAATACAACCATGCTGAAAATCAGCTTGTGTCTGTAAGTGATGAGAGCTGTTCTGAAAAAAAAGTTAATAAAAGACACATTACCACAGAAGGGAACACTGTGGATGCATGTGAGGAGTCAGAGGACAGTTTAAGTCCCAAACTGTTCCCATCTCTATGATGCATTGCATATAATTAAGAGGAATGATGAAGAGACTGAAGGCAGAGCCCTCTTGAGCAGAATGTAAGGTGAAATGGTCTCTGTGTACTTATTGAATCTAATAATTTACATCTCATTGAATCCAATCAAGTTAGCAGTTTATCACATTAAGATTGCATTAAGTTGGTTGTCTCCAGTGAGGCTGAATTATTGCTGGAGGGAATCCTGCAGTCTGTGCTCAGGGCTCCTCTTTTCCCCAAATAAAAGGCCCAGCTTTGCCTGGGATGTGCAGCAAGAAGAAGAAAAGCCTTTGCAGGGCCCACCCTGCCTGGTGGAGTTCCACGTGGTGTGTGCTGGTGTTGGGACAGCAGAAGGGCACAGCTCCACACTCACCTCCTGCTGGCACTGAGGGGGCACTGAAAACAGCAGGGTTGGGGGTTGATTTTCCTTCTTGCAGCTGAGGGCTGATCAGGTCCTTTAAATGTGGCTTCATGGCAGAAGGCAGCAGTTAGCCAGGTGTGCTGGGGGGGACAGCAGCAGGGGGGGTTACCCTGCTTTATCCTCACCCACTGAGACCATGGAGGGATGTGTTTCTTACTGGAATATTCTGAAATTCAGAACCTTAAGTTAATCAGGTGTGTTCAGAAAGGAGGAGCCAAAGAGTGCAGTTTGCAGTTGTTTCAGTGAGAGCCCACAGGCTGCAGAAACAGAGAGCAGGAGTGGGACAGGGTTAATCTGGGTGCTGAGAAACAGAAGTTAGAAAATGAGATATTTTATGCAGCCCAGCTACAATATCCCAGATTGTACTAAAAATACCAAGTATTTTTGTAACTAACTCTTGCTTATGAGGCAAAACCAAATAACTGTGCTTTTTTTTTTATCTGTAAGTACCCAGCTTGTTAATTGGAATGAACTTGAAGTGAGCAGAGCTCTGAAGAGACAACATGAATGCTGTGTAGATTTAGATTTTTACAGATATTTTATCGCTGTGGTGGAACTCTGCTGGGCAGTTTTACAGTTCTGGGGGCAGATGCTGTTATTCCTTCCAGAGGGTCACAGGAACACGTCCCTGCCTTGGGAGACAGCCCCCATGGGGCAGGTGGGGCCAGGCTCTGCTGGGTGGGTGCAGCTGGCACCCAGAGCAGCTCAGAGGTTTTCTGACCTCCTGGGTTGGCTTGTGCCAGGTTTGCTCCCCCAGCAGCCCTGCAGAGCCCCTGGTGCTGCTGTTCCTGCAGGGATGGGTGGCTGCTGCTGGCCCCGTGCCATGCAGGGCGTCCTTCTGAGCCACCTCTCCCTCACCACATCCTCACCTACTGAGGAAAAAGTGCATTGAAGGGGGATGTGTCCTGCTGGCCCAAATCCTGAGCATTTCAGCCAGAAGAGGAAAAAACAAAGTGAGAAAATAGTGGGAGAAAGTGAGTTCCTGTGCATCACTACAGGTGTGCAGACAGATGTTTTCAAAGGAAGTGGACTTTTAAATAGCATTTCCTTCTGGATTGCAGCTGCTGGTTGCACAGTGTCACAAAGCCTGTTGGACTCTCCATTCTCTCCCTGCTCTGCAGCTTTGCCCCTGCTTTGCAGCCTGCTCACATCCTGCTGAAGAGTGTGCAGAGAAGGGGTTTTAATATTTTTTTTAACAGCTTGTGGGCAATTGTTCTAAGATTACCAGTATCCTGCAAATTGGTTGTCATTATTTAAACATCAGATAGAGAATTTTTGCCCTAGAGCCTGGGCCAAATAAATATGGCTTTGCTGGAAATGGTTTTATAATAATAATTTGAACATGAGCTGAGGACAGGGGAAGGCCTTCATCTCACTGCCCATATTTCATTACAGTTTACTCTGGTGCAGTAACATGGGAATTATCAGGAAAGGCAGCTCAATTTCTATCAAAGACTTCACATTATTTTTCTTGGGGCTTGCAGTAGCTGTAAACTGATTAGGTTTGTTTTGGAATAGTCTGGAAAAAGCAGAATTCCACAGAGGCTAGATGACAATCCAGATATTCCTAAATTATAATTCTGGGATTACTGAAAAGGCATTTAAATATGCACTGCATTTTCAGAAAGAATTGCAGGTTTTCAGTAATTTGCTATTTTATTTCTGCATCTATTGAGAGTCAGGAGTTGCCTTTCAATAGTGACCCAATGTTCCTGTCCACCTTTAGCCCCGGGGCAGTAATCAGGCAGGTGCTGTACCTGACCTCACCTGCTGGAGAACTCTGGACAACTGGGCTGCCTTTCAGGTCCTGCAGTCCTTAAATTAGCTGTTTTTTTTCCTCAACTGACACCTTTAACACTTTTGGTCCTTGCAAAGACCTTTCAGCTCTTTGGAAGGGTTCACACCAATTTTAATTCAGCCAGGCAGAAGCTGGGGCTGCAGGGACTTGCACAGAGTGAAGCTTGGCTGGTTTAACAAAGGTGACTTTGAGCTACCACTGTGCTCCAGTAATTGTGAGGTGGGTGAGCTCTGAAGGAGAACTGCAAGGGAACCCAGATTAAATCTGGGCAGGATGTCTTTGCTTTGCCATCATTTACATGTTCTGAGACAGGGGCACCATTAACACTTCCAGCTGATTTTATGTAAAGTCTCATCGAGTCACTGCTAGTCCTGCTAATTTTAACTCTGACTTTTACCATCACAAAAGAGATTTAGTGCACTAATGAAAGGAGTTTCTATGTTTAACATTTGGCCAATGAGCAGCTGAGCAGAAAAGTCAGGTCATCCCACAGGTAAAGGTGTTCTTGGCTGGTTTTGCTCTTTCATTGGTTTTATACAACAATTAACACAATCAATTTAGAGACTGTGTTCCAAGTAATCTGTGTGTTATTCCCAGAGAAATAACACAAAATATTCAAAAGTGTTGTTTCAGGGATTTCTCCTGGTGAACAGTTTAAAACAGCTGTTGTGTTTCGACAGTATGGAAAATCCAATTTCCAAGGCTGGGAAAACACTTTATTTTTTAACATTGGGCATGTTTATTAAACTCTTAAAAGTTAATGGAAACAACAAAAAGCCAATAAAGTCCACAGAGGAAATAACAAGGTTTCCTCTCCTTATAAAAGTGCCTGTGCCTGGGATGGGGTTTGCTGTTCCTCCCTGGCACAGAGTGAGGAAGGGTCAGGGGCAGGACTGGCAGGTGCCCACCAGGACAGAATCACCCTGAAAAGCCTCTCAGAAGCCAGGAATTTGCAGGTGGGTTTGTGAAAGCAGCACCTCCCAGGAGAGTCAAAGCCCACCCCGTAGCCAGGCAGGGCAGGAGCCTGGGCTTTGCAGGGGGATTTTCTGCAGTTTGGAGCCCCTTTGGCTCTGCTCCCAGAGGAATCTCTGCAGTTCAGAAGGGAGCAGAGCGAGGCTGGAGTGGCCCCTGCCCAGCTGGTGTGGAGGAGCAGGAACTGGAGTTGTATTTTCTGCCAGCAGGCTCTGTGATCCCTCCGAAGCACCGGCCTTGGGGAAAGGTTATCAAGCACAAACTCCCACTTATTTTGGAAAGTGCAGAAGAGGGAAGGGTTTGCTGGTTATTTACTCCATTCTCCTTGGGGTTTGGGTTTTCTTTCTAGCAGTCAGTGCCTACCACAAGCTTGGCAAATGACCCAGAGAAGAAAACACACGGAGTGACTCCCTGGTAGCAATGGAAATGGCAGTGGGAAGGCTCAGACAAGCGGGCCAGAGCCAGGTTATGGAAACAAGGACAGCTGTAAAGCAGGGCAAGGGCTCTCTTACTTCTCTGCAGAGTAAACTAAATAACAAGGGGGAAGCCCCTCTTCTCTTAGGCATCTAAAGAAGACATCATCAACCATTTAGGTGATGAGAAGCAGGGGAAGAGATGTGTTTAATGGACTCTGGGTTAGAGCTGTAGAAGATGAATAGATTCCTTGGAAATAGCTGGTGTTTGGTGAAAGCCTCCTTCAACAAAGAGCCCAGCTGTGACCCTGTTTCTCTGTAGGGCTGTTCTCAGTGCCAGGTGCCTGACCCCGAGGAGAGCAGTGGCTGCTGGGCTGTCAGTGGGAGCTGCTGAGCCAGCCCCAGTTGTTGGGATAATGTGTGGCTTTATTCCTTCTCCATTAACGTCACCACGTGTCACTCTGCTGTGGGACTCCAGTGACAAAGGCAGCTCATGTGCACCACTCCAGAGCAATAAATCTTGGGGCTCTGGCTGTGGGGATGCCAAATCCACTCGTCAGCTTGTTATTCTTGAGCCCATCAATTGTGTGGCAGTGGTTGCTGCCTCTGAACACCATTGTTTGTGCAGAGGCAAACAATGCTGGGGCAGCTGAAAAAAGCCTCCAAGTGAGAAGCTCAGGCTTTGCTTCTCTACACTTTCTCAGTTTTCTTTAAAGGAACCTGTCCCCATAATAATTTTAAGAGCCTATAGCTCGCTTTCCTGCCCCATTTCAGTACTGACAGTTTTAGTTTGGGTTTTTAACTCATGTTTGTGTATCTGTGTGCACAGGGCATGCAGGTGTGGGGAGCTCTGTGGATGCAACCACACAACTTCACAGCCTAAATGACTTCTCTTCTGGAACTGCAAAATTCAGTTTTGCACCTGAATTCCTGGTTCTGGAGTGAATCCAGGCAGAACAGCCCTGGGTCTCTCTGCTCTCTGTGTATTTCTGTAGGACACACTCTATGAAGGATTTGCTCATGGCTGGGGTTCCTGAGTGTGTCCAGATTCAGGTAAGAACATTTTGAATTAACCCACTCACAGACAAGGTCTAGCTCTTGGTGCTGAAATCTCTCAGCCTGGAGTTCAAAGAGCCCTCTGCTCTGAAGCTTTCTGGCACTAGAAAAGTTGAACATTACCTTTCTTCAAATAAATCACATTATTTTTCTCAGGACCTCAGTATCTTACCCAGCTGGTGCCAGGTATAATCCAGCACATCAGGCTGGCTGACTGAAGTATGTGCAAAAGCCATACAGTCCCTACTTATGGACCATTTGGGGCTTGTCCTCATCACAAGCTTTTTTATCATTATTCTCAAAGTAGAAGCCTGCCACAAATAATGTATGTAGTGTCTGGCATGAGCTAACTAATGGCCTGCTGGCAGGATGGCTATTTTGCTGCCTCCAGTACTTTTTACTTGAATATTCTAGTGGGATGGGAACTGTGTAATGATGGGCTACCTGCACAAGCTATAGCCATGTCCCAGAAAACAGCTCCCTTTGGTACTCACTTGTTCTTTAAGCAGCTTATGTTACACAGGCAATTGTAAAACCCCAATTTAATATTAGGAAATATGGGCAAAATGCAAAAAAAACCCCAACCCAAGCCAGCCCCAAAACAAATGGATAATATTGTACATGAATCATATTGGGCTATTTTTTTCAGAACCACCTTTATTTCTTGAAGAGAAGGAGAGGGGCTGTGAGAGTTTAAATTTCTTTTCCTAGCAATCCTTCTAATTCTTTATGTCACACCAGGCAGCAGTGCCACGATGGGATCCTGTCTCTGTGGTGTCTGTGTTGTGGCATGGAAGATGTTCCACCTCAGGAGAGCTGTGACCAAGTGTTACAGGGCCTGGAGAGCTGGGGAGGTGACTTGGCTTTGGGGAAGCTTGTGAAAAAAAAGGGAAAAAAATCAGGGAAAAATATTTTAAGAGTGGGTTGGGTTTTTTGATTTTTTTTTGTTTTTTTTCATTTCTTTACTGGCCATTTAGATTTTTTGAAAATAAGTTATTTGCTCAGAATTTCAACCAGCTCCAAGGCTGAGTGAGCAACTCCAAGATGTTTGGTGTAGTTTGTCCTTGCAGTGCTGGGTCTGCACTTTTTCCTCCCTTATTTCCTCATTATCTGTAGCAGTGAAAACCCCTCTCTCTTAAAACCTGACAAAATTTGGGCAGCTGCAGGAAAAGCATTTTGTTGAAATCACCCATAGCTATTTTTACACCAGTATCATTAGGTTTCAGAAAGTATTTCTGTGTGCAAAAAGGAAAAGTTAAGTGACTTTTGAGCAAGGGAATATGGTTGTAACATAATCACAAGTTTCTGTGCCTGCATTGTTATTCACACACTTTAATTTTTTGTGTTGATGAGACAACAACCAAACCACTGAATTGCAAGTTGTTGGTGCTGGTTTGTGCTTTCCTTTTCCCTTCTATCAGGGAATAATGCTTCTTTTTCCATCTACATATCCAAAGTAAAAGTGATTGAACAATTCATAAAATAGATTAGCACATGGGATTGGATCTTCTTAAGCTCCTGATGCACAAGCAATGCAAGATCAGGCTCATAAACTTGGTGAAATTCTCTGCTACTTTCTGCATGCATTTAGCCCTCTTAACTGGAATGTGCATTAAAAGCTGGATGCTTCAGAAGCCACTGGCACTGTGTAATGTGTCACAAGACTGGGGCTGTTAATGTTCTTTCTGTATTAAGATAAAATTGAACCAACACAGAAATTTCCAATTTTTGTTTAATTACCCGAGTCACTTTTTAATAAATTAGGAAGTTGTTTCACTCCTTGTAAACAAGCCTATTTGTATGAGGTTCCATTCAACTCAATTCCTGCTTGAATTTTGGGTGTCACTCGGTATCACTGTCAAGATGATGATGAAATTTAAATTGGTGATTAAAAACAACACCCTGAAGGAGTTCATGTGCTTTTAAAAGCCCTGAAAACGCAAGTGGTTCATTCCAGACCTGCCAGCTAAGACGAAGTTGTTACAGTTTCTGGAAATGTGAGAGACACCACTAATGAGAATTCTCCATCCCCACCCATGGAGGTGGGTTTAGCTCTTTGGAAATACCCTGAAAATGCTCTGGTTTTCAGCTGCTTGGTGGACAGGAGAGGGACAGAAAGAGCAGACACCGTTTCAGACATGTTTTGTTTCCACTCTTATTTTTGCTCCTTTTCAGTTGCTATTTATTCTCCACTATTATAATAATTCCATACTTAATAAGCACCTCGATAACCAAACACAGACAGAAACAGAGATAAATAAAATATTGATGTTATCTGGACATACTGTGCTCCTGCAGCAATAAAGTAAACTATTTATACAGCTCTGAATAGCAGTGTAAATTATAGATCAGATAATTATACCATGTGATTGTGGGAAATAATAGGATGAAACTGAACCAAAACAAACCAGATGTGTAAGGAGGCAGCCTCAGGCTCTGCTCTGGCTTTACAAAGATTAGCTGGGAGCTGGAGGAAAAGGTTCAGGGTTTGTTAATGCCAGCTATGCAAATAATACTTGTTGCCTGGGCTGCATCTGATGATAGCCAGTGATGAGAGCCTGTGCTTTGAGTGCTGCACATGATAACAGATTTGAAGAGGGATTTTGGTCCAGGAATTTTAATTCAACCTCCTCCAGATTTGTAGAAAGTTTGAAAATGACATGTTAGTTGTATGTTTGAGCTGTAAAAATTTGACTAATAATTCTACATCAATTTTCCTTTTTAACACGGATATGATCTTCTAAAAGAATTAATTGTGTTTTGGCAATATTTTAATGAAAACTTTCTTGTATTTGGTTGTGCTATTGGCAGGTTTTAAATGAAGGCAAGCTTCAGAGCCTTGCCAAAGCAGCACATTACTGATTTTTCCTCTTGTCCTTAAATGACCAACTCTCCAAAATGCCTGAGAAGAGACAAGAGGTGCAGCATGCCAAGAAAATCTGGCACAAAGAGGGGGAAGGCATTCTCCATGGGTGAAGTGTTTTCCCTGGCAATTCCTTATCACTGAATATTCTCTTACACCCAAGCAGCTCCAGCAAGGAGCGATGCTGGGGTGTTCTGGTGGCTCCTGAAGGCTCAATCCTTCCCTCTCTTTGCTGGGTCACAGCTGAGCTGTTCCAGAGCAAGGGCCAGCTCTCTGCTGCCCAGGTCCCAGACCATCAGAGCTCAGAGATGTGGGATGGCTGTTCCCTGCAGGTGGGAGGGATCCAGCCCCTCTCAGCCTCTCTGATGTGGCACTGGCACTCGTTGGTACCCCGTGCTTACAACCAGCATTTGGCAGCTGGAAACAGTACCCTTGGCTGCAGGATGCCAAGGGACAGAGAGGCCTGGAAGAATGAAACTCTGTGAAGTGGTGACCCAGAAACTCATTAAATGCCCTGGTTGGGCTTTCTGCCCTCCCCTGGACCTCTGTCTGCAGCTGCTCAACTGTTTGCATTTCTTCCAGACGTGCTATTTCATTATGATGCCTCCTGGATTAGATAGAAGAGCAATAATAAGTTTTATTGTTTAATCATTGATGAGGTTAGGCTAAATTAGACATGAATTCAGTTATGTAATTCTAAATATAGTATTTTGAGATGGAACTGGGAAGAGAACTTGTCCCAAGCTCAGGCAGAGGAGGCTGGAGCCGGGTCTGGCAGGCTGCAGGGGACACCTCTCCTCCTCCAGGGCTGTGGAGATGGGGAGGTCATGGGCAGGGATGAGGAGAGCTCTGCACTGCTCCCAGATCACACAGGCCTCTGCCAGGGGAGCAGGGAGGAGCAGGAGGCTCTCACTGCTTCTTCCAGGGCTGCCTCCATTCTTTTCCCCATCCTCCCTGACAGCAGAAACAGAAATCTCTGGGGTTTTGTGCCCTCCCAGCTGTGTCCTTTCTGCAGCCTCACTGCAGAGGGCACTGGTGCTGGTTTGGGGATGGGACTATGGTGACATGAAATCCCATGCCTGGGGCAGCAAGAAAGGAAGAGAGCATTTGGAAACACTCAATTCCAAACCCTTCTGCAGCCTCCCTCAAAAATCCCACCCACCCCTCCCAGCCCTCCTCTCCCAAGAGCTCCCTGAACCTCCTGATGCCTCCCCTACCTCTCTTGTCACTGTCACTTTTTGCCTTGCTCATCCCCACTGCCATATCCTGACTTCCATCCAAGCAGGCTTTGAAAACCACGGATTTCCCACAGAGACCCCTCACCCCTCCACTCCCTGCCCTTCCCTCCCTGGCACCAACACCAAGCTCAGCTTCGTTGCTGAGATGTTTTGGAGGTGGCTCCCATCGTGGTGTCCAACAGGTGAGTGCTGTGGTGAGGAGAGACTGTCGGGAAAGGAGATCAAAACCAAATCTGTGCTTTGGAGTAACTACAGGGGAGCATCACTGCAGCTGCCTGTGTTTGGATTGCACCTCATCAGAGCAAATCAGGGGTGCCTGGTGGGGGATGATACCCCAGTGTGGGAACCACTGAGTAACCTGGTGGCATTGTAAATGAACCAAAAAATCTGCATACATCAGCATAACAAGGTAGGCATAGGTTTACATTAATTTATTAATTTGTTTCATAAGAGCCTCCTGTATTCTGTTCCCCATTTTTATTGCCTCGTATATATTCATATGCCTCAGTTTGCTTTGCTGTGAAAGTAAAATAATAAAATATGATCCTGCAGGTATTAGCATTGTTTCTAGCAGTCATATATCTTGCAAAGGAGAGCTGGTTATCAGGGAGCCCAGCTACAGAGCAGTGTTATCTGCAGCAATAGAAGGTGCTGCTCCAACCAGAGCATAAATACCCAGAGCAGCCACACCCCAGCTGTTCCCTGCATTAATGACCCTACACAAAGCTGGGGATCTGCTCAGCCTAAAATCCAGTGTAGATAGCCTTGCTGGTTTACAGTGCTACTTGAAATAATTGAGGAATGTGCTGGGACATTTTTCTCTGGAGCCTTTTTTTCAGCAGTTTCACAGCCACAATTAACTGCAGTGAGCTGGTGCATCAGCTGGTGCAGCTCAGGACAGACACATCCTCTGAAAAGTCACTGAAGTAATTCCTGTATTAGGGTTGCCCACCAGTTTGTAGGAATTAATTCTTGATTCATTCTTTGGAGATCTAAGTTAAGGGTCTTCATGTACCATGGAAATACTCTGTAGCTGTAGGTTAGCACTGGTCTAACAACAGAGATTTTATAGGTATGTTTATGTGTCTATATATTGATTTATTTACCTTTTTTGTTGGATGGGTAGAGTTAGTTGGATGCTAAATATTGTTTCAGGAGATTGGGAGGTAAATTTTGTCATCAATTGTGTCATCAGAATGAGTAAACCAACCTGAAAAAATGGATCCATTCTTCTGAAACTAGCTAGGAATGGAGTCTAATTTCAATCAGAAAACCAATTTAGATGGAGAATCCCAGTGCACAATGAAGTGAACCATGATGATTTGGGGGATTAAGGCAGCCCCAGAGATCAAATTCAAGACCACTTTGTGCTATTCAACCAGGATGTTACAGGGAGTTCCCTGTGTCTGTGGTTCTCAGGCACAGCTGTATCTGCAGCATTAAGGCACGGTGAGAATCATGCCTAAGAAGAGCTGATGGATGGATTTGCATATATATTTATATCTGTTTCTTGGTGAGGTTTGCAGGGCTGTGAGCCATGGCCTGGGCTCTGGATGTGCTGCTGCAGGGGAGGCTGCCCTGGGCAGGGTCACAGCTGTATCACAGTTATTCCTGCTCCCATCAGTAAGTTATGAAGACCTTTGCAAATTGCAATTTGCTTGTCCTTGCATCACCCCTGAAGTAATATCACATCCATTTTACAAATGGGAAGCTGGAGCACAGAGAACTAGATGGCTTTCTCTGGCCTCCTCCTCAATCAATGTGTATCAAATCAGCCTAATGCTCATTCGAGGGCCCAGATTTGTGAAGAAGAAGAAGGTGTGATCAGCACCAGATAATGTCATTCACTTGTCATTATGGTCAAAACGACTGCACAGCAGAAAGAAATGTTCCTGTTTGTCCTGGGAGCCGAGTCACACAAGTCCCAGTTGTGAGGTTTCACACTCGAGGCACTCAGGATCTACAAAGTGAGTTTGAGCAGTGCTGAAGGGTCCTTCTCTCCTGGGGAAAGCCCTGCTGAGGAGCAGAGGGAGAAGCAACTTCACCCTCAGCTTCAGGAGGGGCTTTCTGTGCTTCTCAGGTACCTCTCTGATCCATATCACAGGCACAAGGATGTCTCCATCTGTGCTGCTGAGATTGGAAAATCCTTTCCCCCTGGGATTCCTGATCAAGGACAGATGAAATAAATACCAATACCAAGGCATGATGTACAAAATTTGGAAGAACATGGCAAACACACAGAAATGAAATCCAAATAAGCAGTATATACCTTCAAAGAAATAAAAGACAGTGCATTCCAACAGATTGTGGTTCTGATCTCTGATTTTAATTATTTTGCCAATTCATGTTAAAAGAACGCGAAGAAACCCAAGACAGAAGAGCTGAAGAATTTCCAAATGGAATCAGGAGTGCTGCAGATGTCTCTTGTAATTGCTGTTACATATTCAGCTTTGAGACGTGTGTATAGAGATCTGAAAGGGCTGCAATAACATCTGGATGATGTTTTGGTGGCATAATGGGCTGGTAAATAACATTACTGAAAGTGAGGAATGTTGCTCTGCATATCCTTTTTCTGTTTCCACTCTAGCAGTAGTTCTCAGTGTTAAAATGAAGATGCCTGATTAATGATCCGTCCAGGCACCTGTATCAGGTTTGCAGTGGAGTTCTCAAGGGTAAAACTCATTAATAACTAATATTTGTTCTATTAAGCTTCTTAAACTAAAGTCTGACTGACCTGGTGGAATCCTAAATCCTGAGCAAGAGAGCTGCTACTCTTCAAAGAGGTTTGGTAGCCTTGATGATAAATTGCTAGCCCTAAGAGAGACTTTCAAAGCCAGAAAAACATGAGGAGCAAAAAAATGAAAGCCTGCACTTTACACAAAGCTGCCTGGTACTGATGAGAGGATGACAAGCTCAGTCATCACTCCCCCAGTGTTTGGAAATCAAAGGGGGGATTCTGACAAGCACCTACCCTGACTTTTATAGCCAGGTTGTATAAACCAGTTCCTTCCACTGCAGTCATTGTGAAGTGCCAGGCCAGGGATGGGAGCTGTGTCCTGCACTTCAGCAGACTGTAAATGTCAGCTCTTTGCTGCAGGGGCAGAAAAATGGAGCCCTGTTGTGGTGCCCTGCATGATCATCAGCCCTTAATCTACTTAATCAAGCAGAAATAATAGAAACTGGCTAATCCTGGCACCTCTGGTTTCCCTTTCTTGGGGAGAATGTTGACTTTTTCAGCAATCCCCGTACTTATGAATTTTTAGTGAGATGAGGAAAGGCAGAAAAAGAAAATGACAGTGAGTTTGTTATTTGCATGCATTTTCCTATCACGTCACTTGAGGCTAATCCCAGCTGTTCATATCAAGGTACATTCTTGTCTCCAAATACTTCACTGCATCATTTTCTTAGTATTCTGCTGAGAAACTTCTCCTGTGTTTGCAGGACTGACAGTGGAAGGGATTTTTTTTTTTAATTAAACCAAAACTAGATACAAGAAGAGTAGCACAGTATATTTAGAAAGCAGTGACTTAAATAGTCTTGAATGAAATAAAGGAAACTCCACAAGCTCGGGTTAATTTCTGCTGAATGCATTTCCTTTTATTCATTATAGCACTACAATACAAAGACCAGTGCTCCTCTGTCTTAGAGGTGAGTTAGACTTTGGCTCTGGTTTTATTTTTTCTTTACTATCCCAACCACAGAAAGCCAAACACTACAGGTGAAATCCTCCAAATTCAGCTTTGAAGAAGAATTTTTTTGGTCTAAATTTTTATTTAATCTCCTTGAAGATGCTGATGTGGAGGCAGAGGGAAGAACAGCTCTCAGCTGATGCCAGGTGTGGGTGTAGCCAGTGCAGTGAACACACCAGGCTTTCCAGGACGTGGCTTTGACCTGCAGAGGAGGCTGTGCCTGTGCTATTCAGGGGGAATTTTGGCTAAGAAAAAACCACAAACCCCATCCTAACTGGTGATGCTGTGACTGACAGAGGGGGGGTGAGGAGCTCCCCAGGAGGAAGGAACAGGAGCATCCCTCCTTTTCTTTTGGCCCAGGCAGTTCCATGAGAGGTTTCCACACATTTTTAACACGTTGTGTGTGTCCTTTCCTACAGGTCCAATCGAGTGTGGGGGTTGTGTGTTGTGGTTGGAGTGCAGCAGGCACAGCCAGAGCAGCTCGAGGGGTGCATCATTGGGGAGCCAGTCAGGCAGGTTGGATGCAAACACCTCCAGGGCTCCATGACTCAGGCTCTGGTGCTCTTGCCATCTCCTCCCTCCTCTCATTTATTCCAAGCCCACTTCCAGAGCAGCTGAGCACATCCCAGATACTTTGGCTCTGTGTCAAGGCACTTTTTGGTAAATTGGCTCCATAAGTCATGATTATGCATTGATAGAGTTGATGAGTGCAGCCAATCCAGCCCCAGAACTGAGACAGACAGGCTGGTTTGAGTTAAAGGATTGCTGAGAGAGCTGACACAGTTACAGGTGAGCACTGGGACGTTTCATTAAGAAAGGTTCAATTCTTTTGGAGCTGTAAAGTTCTGATGTGGCTGCTCTGGAACTGGTAATGAAGAATGATTCCAGTTTCAATTTTGGGACTACAGCATGTTATGGAGAGGGAAACTTTTTTGGCATGTCCTCTGGCAGTATTTAAGAGCTGTGACTTTCTGGAAATGCAAATGGCTGAAGAGAAAGGTCAAGAATGGCTCTAATTTGGTAACTAATTGCTGTGCTTAAAGATGTCTTACAGTTTATTGTTGATCATGGTACATTTCTGATCCAATTGTTGTGTTAGTCCTGTGCAAAATGAAGCCTCGAGTTCCTTCAGGAAGCATTGATGGAGATGAGCAGCTCTTCATTATTCCAATATATATCACTCATGGTTCTTCCAGGCACTAATCCTCCTTGTAAATAAAAAACCACTGAAGATGGTACTGAAAGAGCACTGGATCAGGAAGCAGGATTTGCACATTTTTGTGAAGTATTTTGCAAGGTACAGGTGAGACTGCAAAAAGCCTGGAGTCACCCCCAGGTTGGGAAACTGGGTAACCAGGAGGCTTTGGCTGTACTGAGCACAGCAGTCTTAAATCTTAAATGTGGGAACTTTCTGTGAGGGGTGATGTTAATAGGTGATGATGTTAATGGGTTGCACTAGGTATAAATTAGGGTTTAAGAATATAAAATATACTACCATTTTAAAGTAATGTTTTGAAATATGTCATTCCTTGTAAAGGAAGGCTCTTAAATTGTATGTACCTAGCAGACACACATTGAAACTCAGTTGATTTCTGCAGGATTTTTTCTCAGGGTATCATTGGTAGAGCATGATATAATTTGTATAAAGTGTGCTTGGACTTAGTGTCTTCCCATTTCCAAGCTCTTAGTTTTATTTTCAATAGCAGGGAAACTGCATCAAATATATTTACAGCCTGTACAATGTGAGTGTGAAAGTTGTAAAGCTTCAGAAGGCTGAGAGGTAAATGACATAATGTGTGATGAATGAATGAGTGCAGCTGGAATGGTTAAACAGCTCCACAGTGAAGGTTTTTATAGACAGACACAGGAACCAGGTCTGAGGTAAAGCCTTCATTCTGCCTGGGGTTTGGATGGCAAGACTGAGAAGAGAAAATAAGATCCCGAAATGGACTCTCACAGTCTGCTTGTGTGACCCTTCCTGAAGGTCAGAGAGGCCTTGGGGCTGGCAGAGGCTGGGGCTCCCTGCTGAAAGGGCTTTTAATGCTGGCACAGCTGCTGCTGGAGTGCCAGGGAGGGGATGGAGGGCAGGGAGGGATGAAGGACAACAACTGGGGTCCTTTCCAGAGGGGCCATGAGGCTGTGTCCTGGCTTTTGTGTCACACAGGATGGACCAGAGGCTGTAGGGACTTCTGCTGCAGACTTCAGATTCAGAAACTGGAGATCATCAACTTAACTGCTTCAGTCAATTGTAAAACAAGGATGAGCTGCCAAAGTGTCCAGTCTGGAAAGAGCTGCCATAATTCCCAACTGCATCAATTAAAATATCCTTGGTGAGGGTGGGGATTGTTTATACAATGGTGTCAGACATTGGCAAGTTTTCATTTAGAATAATCACAAACAGAGGAGAAACAACAAAATAGCTCAAATTTAAAAGCATCAATGCTTTAAACAAACTAAGAAATGTCAAGTGTGTTAGGCATTCAAGGTCCATTCACAGTCAGTGGGATTCTGTCCAAAAATCTACACTTCTCAATTATTACAGGACATTTCTCAGCTCCAGTGAATTAAGCTCTAATTAGAGGTCAAGCTTTTATAAACTAAATATACTTGGAAAATAAAAAAAGGCAACCTACAGTAACTCATCTTGAAAGACAAACTTGGAGGAAAAAATAAATGTTGCCCTATGTGCAGAAAATATTACAACAATTCATCTTTTTGTGTCATGATGAACCTCTAGGAAGGATGTAAAGTACAGAAAAATAATGGTGATGACAGATATTAAGTTTAGAATTGCAGCACTTCATTTATTAGACAGCAGAAATCAAAATCCTCTAAAATGTCTATTTTGTCTGGAGGCAAATGACTTAAAACAACCCATGTAATGGTTTATTGCACCAGTAAACATTTTGGGAAGCTCTGTATGGAGAATTTTATGAAGAAATTAGTTAAATTAAATTTTGTGTAAAGTGCACTTAATGACTCTTTAGAGAGCCTAAACACTGTTGGATTTTAACAAACATGAAAAATAGATGTTTTGATTTCTGCTCAATGCTCAGGGCCTGATGATGCCCTTTCTGGCAAGGAAAAGCCATGAGAATGGGGTGCCCTCTCAGGAAAAGAGAAGAGCCCCCAGAGCCCCCTTTTCCCAGGGTATATTACAGGGATATAAATTACATTATACCTGCACAGCAGGTCCCTGCAGCTCCCTCTGGCTGTTCATACCTCTGCACACTTTGGCACCAGGACCTTTCCCAGCCTCTACTCAAGGCAGTGCAGTAAAGAAGCCTTCCTGCTCTCAGGCTGAATCATCTACTAGAGCAGATGCAATGAATATATCATTAAAAAGCCATTTTATATCCAGAACTGTAAGAGAAATCTATTTACATACAATGATATGACTACTAAAAAAAAAAAAAAAAGATGCAGAGGAAGATGCAGCCAACCAAAACTATTGTAATGGTATAATTCCCATTTCAGAGTTCATGGAAGTGGTACTCAGCACTGAAGCAGAGTAAAGGTGTGAGCCATTAAACTGTGTTCAGAGTCATAACTGTGGCCTCCAAGTTGAAAACATTTTGGGTGGTGTTTTCTGCAGTGTAAATCAGTTTTCTTGTCCTGTTGTTAATGGAGCTGGACCTGCTTACAGGCACCAAGGACCTGTCTCAGCTTCATCTGACACAATGGGATGGGAACCATGTCTTTTGCAAGCTCCACAGTTACTGCTGCCAAAATCTTTTCAACCTTGAGAGACTGAAAGAAATGTGTGACAAAACAATTGTACTTTGTGGATAAGGCTTCTCCTGAAAAAATCTGGTTTTCTCTGTCTGGTTGCCAAATGCCTCCTCCCACATAAGCAATTGAAAAGTCTCCTTTGAGACACTTCTCATGAATAGCAGAACTGCAGCACAAATGCACAGTCTGAAAGCCCATCATAAGTATTTAAACAATCTATTCTCAGACCCAAGGGGAATAGCTACTGACCTTCTCTCACAGGGCAGTTCTGGCTAAATGTGAGACAGGCAGCACTTGGAAGATGAATTTTTGTCTCATCTCTTCCTGCAAACACCCAGCACACCTGAGCTCTCAGACCAGCTGTGGGCTGACCCTTTCTTGGTCAGTCACAGGACATTCACAACAATCCACAGTCCAAAGTCTTTATTTTACTAGAAGGATTTCATATATTGGAAAATACTCATATAATTCATACTGGTACCAAAAAGTGCCTGAGAGGCAGCACTGCCCTTGTTCAGTGATTTGAGAGAAGGAGACATTTAAAATTACCAGATCAAGATCTCCAGGAATTTGGGGTAAGGTCAGAGGAGGGGCCACGTGTGCTGCTCCATGGGCACTCCTGTCATCTCCAGCCTAATTCAGCCAGACATCCCCAAGTTAAAATAACTGGAGAGATGCAGGAGGACAACTTGACCAAGCAAGGGGCTCTGCAACAAATTTGCCAGAATTGCTGGGAGACAAAAAGGGGCAAACAAGGTGGGAACAGGTGTAATATGGGTCCAGGAGCAGCAAAGATGGTTTGATGATTGAAGGACAATGTCTCATGCACCCTGGAGGGAAAAAAATTAATTAAGGACATATCACCCTTATGGTGGCATCTAATTTAGCAGAAAGGCTCAGAACTGGGTTATCCCATCCCTAAATCCCATTGGTGAACAGCTCGGGGTGAGAAGCCCCACTGGTGTGGGATGTTTGGGCCAGGGGCTTAACAGACAGGTGGAAACCTTTGGAGGTGGCCACAGAAAGGTCATAAAATTTGCCCAGCTGGTGTTTCTCTGCCCTCCTGGAGCAGAGCATCTCCCCCCAGGTGTGGCTGTGCAGGGCCAGGTTGGTACAGCAGAGGCTGAGCCTGACCATGTGAGGACAACAGGCACTGATAGGGCTCTTGGTGCTCTGGAGAAATAGTATGTATGGAAAATAATATCTCTCAGAAAATAACCTACTCTATTGTTCAAAATTTAGAACAGCAGGTAATGGACATTTTACTTTACTTTTTAAAATCTAAGTAAAAAGAAAGTTTAAACTATTTTTGTCATCTGATGTGCAGGACTTTTATGCATTAAAGGCTCTGTTATTGTAACATTTATATAGCTGGAGAAATCCTAATTTATCCCTATTGATTTTAACTTTTGACTTACTTTTACACTGTGGGCAAGCTTCTTCAAAAATCAATATTTTTACATTTTGACAAATCTGCTGCAAATGCATGGTTTTCCTATCAATCCTTAACTTTTGAGTAGCAATAAAATATACAGGGGGAAAGGAAAGCAAAGGTAGTCAGCATAAAAGCTTCCCTGTCTGCCTTGGCTCCCAGTAAGCCTCATTAAGCATGTGTGGTCTGTGCTCTCTGCTCAGTGATCAGGGTTTGCATTTAAGGTCTCACTCAGAATTATGGTGTTGTGGGATATCTTATTTCTCAAATTGGGTAATTTAACAGCACTAGGGAGAAACTTTCCAAGTGTATTAAACTTTAAAAGCATATTAGAAGTACAGATGACCACAACATCCTCATTTTGCAGGCAGAAGGAGAAAAGGTCTGGCAAGGTGATAGGAAGGCCATGGGATGGGTAAGGAATTTTCTCCAAGTGGATGTGCAGCTTCTGCTTCAGGCAGTGTTTGGTGAGCACATCTGACTGTACAGGAACAACCTCCCTCCCAGAGTAACTCCCCAAAACTGTGCTGCTGCACAGGGGCCTGGTTGCAGCCAGACCCCAAAAGCTTCATTGCTTCCCTGAAAGCTGTGGGATTGTGCCATTGACCTCTTCCAGAAAGGCAGCTCCAGAATATTTTTATATTTTTTTTTTTAAGGGCTGCTTCCATTAATACTTCCCTTACTCAACATTAACTTTTGTGACCAGCACTTAGCAGGTCATCTTGGGTCCCACTGACGTTGGCAGGATTAAGCAGGGTCCTGATTTTAATAATGAGAAGCTGTCAGAAAAATAATTTCTACTGCTGTTTATTCACAAATGTAAATTCCTTTAACAGACATGGAGGACTCTGAAGGACACCTGTTGTTGTTTAATTCCTTCCAGCAAATGCATTTATTATGATTATGTCACTTTTCAGAGACGGGAGCACCTCGCTGCCTTTTACAGGGAGATTGGGAGGAAGGATGATGGACACCTCGAGTCCAGTTAAATCTGTTTAGAAGGCAAATATCTGAAAGTGTTGCAGACTTTTCTTCTCAGGTGGAATTAATTGGACATTTTAGGGAGAAGCAGAGAACAGGAGCTGTTGTAGCTCTCACTGACTTCAGCTGGAAAATGGCCTTTGGCTCACAGCATTCCTTGGAGATAGGAACCCATCCCTGCATTTCACCAGGGGAGGACAAGGCTGAGGAAAGCTGCTCTGTTGTCCCTTCAGGTGCTTTTGATTATCACTTTTATGATGATCACACAATGAGAGGCCTGGAGCCCTGCAAAATGAGGCTCTTAAATACATATTGCTGTTGTGTAATGAGAGCAGTAACCCAGCCAGCCAATTTCCTGCCTGCTGCTCTTACCCACCCTGTCAGACTTTGTCCAGCTACTGCACAGTCCCAGCTCCTTTGGAAAAGTTTCTCCATCTGATAGAGAAAATGGGGAGAACACCTTGGGATGACTCTGCAGTTCCTCAAGTGCCTGCAGTGCCAGTCTCCCCATGGATCTGTCCCAGGATCTCAGGATTTTAGTGAGTCACTGCACAGGATACAGTCCTGGAGCCCTTCTTCCTGCTGCTGCTGCAGAGAGTGCTGGCTCCAAAGTCACAGGGCCACTAAAAGACAGGTATTGCTCTCTCAGCTTTTAGATGCTCACAATGGTAAAGTGGTTTTTTAAGAAAGATCCAATTTTTTTTTTTAATTACAGGCCAATCACTGGATTTCTGCCTGAAGGGTGCCCTAGCCCAGGTTTCAAAGCTGTAGTTGCAGAGGTTTTGCTTTGACAAGTAAAGCTGGGGAGATCTTTCCCAATTAGAGGCCAAGGAGATCCCCAAGACTGAGTGATGCATGAAAATGCTGGTTTATTGTTCATTGTCATTTCTCCTAATCAGCAGTGGCCTCTGTGAGCTGGGTATCAGCTGCCTCTCAGATTTAGGGGATAGAGTCCTGTTGTCTGACAGCACAGCATTACCCTCTTGGCAGTTACTGATACTACATGTAAATAATAACAAGATAGTGATTGGACTGCACAGTATTTATATCTTGCTGCTTGTGTCTGATCTCATTGCTATTTTGTAGGATTTTCTGGACCCTCTCGAGAGCTGTGCACAGCCCTGCACTTTCCCATTAAGCTGTGAAATGCTCCACCACTGACACTTTGTGTACACCAGATGAAAAAACCAAAATGCCAGAGGTATGAGCACCTCAGTGCTGAGCTCTGACATCAGGAGTTAAAATCTGGAGGCAGCTGCAGAAGGCATAGCCTCACTTTTGGGTTTATTTCCCACTCCAAGCACAGGATGCCTTTGTCACTTTTGCCCTTTTTGTTTTTAGATGCAAGCCTGAATCAAGCCAAAGAGATCTTGTTTTGCTGAGATGTTGGGCAACTTTTTTTCTTTTAAATAAAAGGACTCAGCTCGGTAATTCCGACCATTTAATTGGAAAATGCTCTGCACTGCTCTTGCTGACCCCTCTGAACAAGGCAACATTATCAGCAGCATGCAGAAAAGTCCCTGACAGAAAGCACACAGAGTATCTTTAATACAGGAAAAATAAGGGGGTGGGGCTGAACTTTGGGGGGCTCTTGCAGTCGTGCCATCTCTTCCTTTGAGAGTGCATGCCCTCTGCCTGCTTCCAGGAAACACCAGATTGCATTGGCAGCTGCTCTGAACCCACAGGGCTGAGATTGGGGCATCTGACAGCAGCAGCTGTGTGCAGTCAGGAATATCCCTGTCTGCACATGGTCCTTATCTGTGTGCTGGGGGCTGGGTCAGGACCTTCCAGTGATGCCCAGAGCTGGATACCTGGGCTGGAATCCACCCTGGGAAGCACTTGGCACAGACTGAATCACAACTGAGCTACAAAAAGCTCTTTTCAGCAATGCTGGACAGTAAAGCCAGAAAGATACAATTAGTGTGAGCTAAACCCCACCAGTTCCTGCTCAGTGGTGGGAAACTTGCTGTGTGATTTATTTGGGTTTGCTTGCTAGCTCCTTCCCCAGCACCAAGAGCTGTTTTCCTCTCAGTTTGGGATAAAAGACTGCAGTTAGCTGGGGAGGGGAGCAGGGCTGAGACCTTCCTGGTGCCACCTGGATGTGTGGTACATGGGCACCCCTTTTCCCCAGCTCCCACTGCCCCTACAGAGATCCAGCCATGCCAGGGCCACACCAGCTGACATCCTCAATGTAAGCATCACCACAGCTTTAAAAAAGAGTACTGAAACACACCAAATCCCACAGAAAATGGCCTTCCTTTTTTGTTAAAATACTGATTATTGCTCTTAGGTTAACATCTGTCATGAAAATGATTTTAATTCCAGAATGTAGAAAACACCTTGCAGGCTGGTAGCTTTGCTTTTTGTTATGAATGTCATGTTACTGCTATAGGGCCTTGATGTTTTATCCCCACTGGGCTATGAGGCACCACTTTAAATAGGAAACACAGAGTCATTTTGTATGCATAGGGGAAGCTCTTTGTTCTCAGAGAAAAATGAATTATGCAGTTAAAACAGGTGACACATAGTAGATGTTGTTGCTTTGCATAACCTGAGATGTAACCCAGCTGTGCCCTTTGCTTTTGCAGATGTCAGCCCTACCATCTGCTGCTGAAAAAGAAATACATGCATTGCTGTGGCAACACTGAGCAGTTCTGTGGTCTCTTCTGCACTCTGCTCAGGTGGTGCAATTTTAAATAGCGTGACCTTTATTGATTCCTACAGAAATGAACTGTGCAGGATGGAAAACTCACAAAGTATACTGTCAGAGTTCCCTTTAAGGACAAAGAATACAATTATATTACAGAAATGTTAAAACTAGAAGAGATGAAATCAGTTAATTTCCTCTGAAAATGTTTGAAAGAGCTTCAGAAAAATAGAATGGGTGACAAAGGGAGCAGAGATCTGATCAGAAAGACTGTGGGATGGGAAAAGTGCTTGCTCCATTGAAATCAGAGGTAGTTTTGCCATTGCCTTCAAGAGAATGAGGATTTCATCAGCTCTAATGGTAACACAGCTTTACAGAGCCTTCCCTGGGGAGGATGCTGTGCCCTGGACTCCTGTTTGCCATGGGCTGTCACGGTAGGACACGTAAGCACACGCGTGTTCACACAGCTGAAGGTGAGGGTGAAAAGAGGAAGTTTATTATCTGACTCCACTACTTATAGTTGTACAAAAGAGACAGGGCATTGGAGGGAGAAAGGGCCACCTCTCCCATGGCACTGGACAGATTACCAATCCATCACGCTTTCTCCACCTCTATGAAGGAATGCAAAACACTGAGTGTTTACAGAACAAAGCGTGGGAAAGCGTGTAACTAGAATGTAAATATCAGAAGGCTAAGAGATTTCTAGAAACCAGGGCGACAGTGGGCATCAGCAGGTTCCTGGTGGCTGCTGCCAGGAGATGGCTGGGAAGGGTGGAGATGGTGCAGGGGGGGAGGCTGCTCAGCAGGGCAAGCCTTGCTGCCTGGCACTCCTCCCAGTTCTGCAGCCAGGTAAACTCTTCTTCCTCATCTCATGGAACCTACCCAGGTGTTTTCTTTCCACACATAAAAATCCTCCCCTCTGTTTTCTCTGAGGATCTCTAGGACAGCTTCACTCAGCTGACACTCCTGAGGAGTAGTTTCCAGACCTGAGAAATCAGCTTTTCTTCCCCTCTTCACTGTCCCCAGGCACTTTAGCAGCAGGAAGAGGACATGAGCCCTTTTGCAGCCTCCATTCTTGTGCACTCCTCCTCCTTCCCCCAGTTGGATGGCATCAGGTCTCCAATTGCAGACTTTATGGCCAGGCTCCAGTGAGACACAACTCAAAATAGCTTTGTACTGTGAAGACTGATCAGTGGTTTTGTTTTCTTTTCTTCAGGTGACCAAGTCTGAGATGGCTCCAGAAGGAGCATAAATGGTGTGGTTTAGTGGATAACCAAATAGCTACAGTGTGCTGGACAGCATGGCAAGCAGTTCTCCAGGCTTGTGCTGGTCCTGGCTACCTCCAGCATGCAAAAAACTATTGTAAGTACTCACATGAAATCACTCAAACATATCTGGAAAGTATAACTGTTTGTTCCTGGGTTTCAGAATTTTAATGGCTATGTTATTCTGGGATTAGTGGCACTGAGCTCTGTTTCTGCTCTTGCACAGCTTGTAGGTGCAAACCCCAATTGAGTAAGTCCCCACAAGGCTGCTCTTACAAAGCAGCTTTCCTGACAAAATCAGGGTGGATGACAAATTTCAGTAGTACTGTGCTGCTCTGTGTCACTGCCAAACAGCACTTTTTCTTCAAACAGCCACAAACAAAGCCAAGTGGTGCAGACTCCCTGAAGAAATGCAAAAAAAAAGGGAAGATTCTACTAAAAATAGGAAAACAGGGACTTGTGCTGTGAGATGGCCAGGCAGGCTGCTCTGATGGGGGCTGTCCAGCAGAGGGGCTGGCTGCTGTGTCACTCCTCATGGCTACCAAGGAGTGGGGACAATCTCCTGCAGCTGGTGAGGTGAAGGCTGTGTGTGCAAGGTGAAACACTCACCTGTGTGAGGGATATCCCTGAGACTGTTCCTGGGAGATGATTTACCACAATAATAGCTGAAACTGGAGATTCCTCCAGAAAAGAACATTTGCTGTCTAACAGACAGCTGCTGATGTAAATGTTTATGAAGAGTTTGTTAAGTGGGTGACATTGCCTGTATGGTAATGCAGAAATTACACTGCTAGTGAAAGATATGTTATGATAGAAAAATCAGTGCATGAAGAATGGATGAGAATGGTGCCAAAGCTGGACCTCTGCTATGACAAATGTGGTGTCAGGCAAGAGCAGCATGAAGAAAATCTATTAACTACATATATTCACTGTTAGTGGCATATCTTGAATTTGTCATTTTAAGATGCTATTAAAATTAATGCTGTCCTAAGAGGTACTCCTGGAACTATGTATAAAATTACCTAATTAGTTTAAAAAAAAAAGAATTCCAATGAGATGCTGGATTTTGGGAGAGAGACAGTGAGCAGATAAGTATGCCACCAGACACTCAGAAAATGGACTCTCCTTGGAGAGGAATGCTTTGTCTCTCATTTCCAAGAACTGCCTTGCAGCAGAATTGAAGTGGGAACTGAAGATCACAACTGCAAATCTTTTAATTCTGAAAGGTATTCTTTTACTTATTAAAAGGGCGTTTTACTGAATGGATTCATACCACAAACCAGTAGGTTTAATTAAGTGAAATAAATTACCCTCTTACTGAAACTCTTTCATTTACAGATGCAGACCCTGAAATCACTGGTCATTAGTTTCCATGTCCATGATTTAATCTGACAGTGAAACAAAGGAAAACCCTGATATCCACCTCTGGCAAAACAGATGTAAATGTTTTTTCAGACCTCTTTCTCTTCTTCCTTTCCAGTCCACTGGAGGACCCAGAAACAGATGTAATGACCTGGCTGTGGGATCTGTAAAATAATCAGAACAGATAAATGTTTGGCCCTACTCTGGGCTTGCAGCTGATGGGAAAGACCAGCACATTTTCCAAGGTGGAATGGAGTCAGAAATAAAGCAGAGCAGCAGCCTGAGCTGGCTGGAGGGAAGTGCCAGAAATGCCAGCAGACAAAGACAGGGAGATGAGTGGGAGCCAAAGGGAACCTGCCCAGCTCCAAGCCGTGGTGACCTGGCCTTTTCCAGGGGGGGTTGTTCCCTGAATCTGCTCAGGGGTGTTGAGTGTGGTTAGAGGTGGGGAGGGACCCATCTGAGCATTTCTGCAGCCTAGACTGACCTTTTGCTGTCCCTGCCCCTGGGTTTATCCTCTCACCCTCAGTGGCTGTTCAGATGGGCAGTGAGCACCACAGCAAGGGCTGTGGGCACCCTCCTCTCTGCCGTGGCAGCTCCCAAGCCAGCAGGGGAGATCACAGCCTGGAACTGATCTTCTGTTCTACTGATAAGGACTTTGGGAGTCCTCTGGGATTAGGTGTGGTGTCTGTGCTGTCACAGGGCTGTGGGGAGGGCTCCTGTGCCCCACTTTCACAGCAGCTGTTGGCACACAGGTTTGGGTTATGGTGATGTCCTGACACTCAAGGTGAGTGCTCATCTTACTTAAAACAAGGTGGGGAGGGATGTGGGGAGGAGGGATGGGATTGGCCTGCTAATCCAAGTAAGAGCAAGCCCATTTAAATGAGTAATTTTATAAACTACTGAGCACTCGTGCTGAAGAAGAAGTGAAGCCTGCTGCTATTAGATGTGGCAATAACAGGCTGCTTTGAATTTACTAAAGCCACCAGGAGGGAATACCTAGAGACAGATGCTGCCAGTGAACCACACAGGCTTTGAGCAGCAGATCCTCTCAATGTGTAAGTGCAGGAAAACATTTCCTTTCATAAAAAAAACAGAACATCAACAACAAAAAAACCCCAAATTCCCACCAGATTCAAAGCAAAACTATTAAAAAAAAAAAAAAACAAAAAAACCCACCAAAAACAACAAACCCCCCCCAAACAAAACAAAACAAAACAAAAAAAAAACCAAAAAAAAAACCAAAAAAAAAAACCCCAAAAAGTACTAAGCATGTTGCAACTACCTAAATGAGCCTTTTCCTGTGCCAGGAGGTACCCATTGCATGATCTGCACATCCATTGCACCATCCATTCTCAGGGATGCTTAAAACTTGAGCAGCAAAGATACCAAGGAGGGGAACCAGGACCCGTGGAGGCAGCTCCTGGTGTCAGAGCCTGCCTCATGCAGACACCACCACAGCCTTCTCCCTGTGAGGAGAGGGAGACACAGAACAGGAGCCCCACATGAACAGCGTCAATAAATATTAGAAACCATCTGAGAACCAATTTTAATAGTTAAAATTTAATTTTGGTGATTTATAGATTAATGTTTCCCCCTTCTTGCTTAGGGAAGACAGCAGTTGTAACATTTACAAAGCTGTCACAATCCTCAGAATTTGCTTAGATAGTGGTTTTGAAGGCATGTGCTGCTAATCAATGAGTTAATGATTTCTTCCATGCTGTAATCCATCATTTTATCACAGCACACAATTTAGCAATTTGCTTATGCTAATTACTACAACAGCCAGAGCAGTTCTGAGCACAGCTCCAGGCTATGGCTAGAGAAATGTTTGCCATGTTATTTACATTTCCTCCATTTACCTTGGGAAAGACCCAGAATCCAAAACACAGGAGGAAAATTTACTGAGATATCAGAAATATTCACCTTGCAGTCAGTGAATTTCCCTGCAAGATCACTGGAAAGGGAGGCTTAAGGAAAGCTGCTCTCACCTGAGACCTCTGAATGCCCAGGTGCAGCTGTGAACAGTAGCTGGGGGCAAAAGGGGCTTCCTGCACTGCTGCTGGTGCCAGGAAACCTGTTCTGGGCTCAAGGTTCATCCCAGGGGCCAGGCAGGCTGGGGACAGCAGGCAGAGCACGAGGTGAGCATCCCTTTGAGGCTTTATTTTCTGTTTGTGTTGTGTGATGCT
This sequence comes from Lanius collurio, assembly GCA_020086605.1. Lineage (NCBI taxonomy): Eukaryota > Metazoa > Chordata > Aves > Passeriformes > Laniidae > Lanius > Lanius collurio. The sequence goes on along the minus strand of JACBWW010000025.1, from coordinate 12,046,691 downwards.
GCTTTGCCCTTGTAGGGCCAGGGGATCCTGCTCTCCCTCGTGGGGCTGTGCCCTGGGGAGCTCCTCTCCTGCCTGTGCTGCAGGAATTCACCCATCTCTGGGGCACCAGAGCAGGACTCACTCTGTCCTGCCCCACCAGTGCAGCCAGCAGTGGCTGCTGCGAGGGAGAGGGAGCCTTCAGGGTGTCCTGGTGAGGGATTTTAATCACAAGGGTGGAGGGTCCAGTGTGTCTGAGGGAGCTGCCAGGTGACACTGAGGCTCTCATCCCCCTGCTGTGCTGGGAGAGCCCAGCAAACATCCCGTGCCAGCAGAGGAAGAGTCAGGAGCTCTCCTGGATGGAGCTCTGCAGTGAGCACTGGGGGGGTGTTTGAGCTGGGGCTGGAGGGAGTTTGACCCTCCTGCCGTGCCCTGGCCTTGCTGGGAACCCGAAGGCAATGTGAAAATTGCACATGGGACAACAGTTTTTAACCTTTGTCATAATTGCTCTCTTTAAAGTGGCACAGAAGACTTTCCTGACAAGGCCATTACTGTTGAAAGGACAAAAGGAAAGTAGTGACTTGGCTGTGTTCAGAACTGGGTTATCAAATTAGCTTCAGCCACTTTCAATTACAGAATCTTATGGTTTTGAAATGAGCTCTAAATGAGGGGCTATAATTCTTTGTCGACAGTGAGCAAAAAGAACATAATCATCATTATTTAACAGGGGCCTACAGCCTAGCTAGCTCCCAGATAAGTTAATCCAAGAGAAAAAAAGTATTCAATTGGTATAAGCAAGTAAAAGATTATCAGCTGGCCAGGCTTCAGTGCATTTCTCCATCCTGCAGCTAAGGAAGTGACCTTGGGATTCATCCAGGAGGGATTTACTCCCAGAGCCATTTGGAATCAGTAGCTAATTAAACACAAATACATAACAAAAATTAGAGCAGTAGGGGTTGTCCCAGGCATGCACTATTCCACCTTTAGCTGGGCTTTGTTCTGCCAGGGCTCCCACTCTGCCTGCAGCCTGTGGTTGTTATTCTGAGGGCACTGTTAAATCCTGCCTGGCTGGTGGCTGCTGCTGGCCACTGGCAGCACAGGGAAGGGCTGGGCTCAGCTGTGGGATCAGGCAGCCTCCTGGAACAAGCCAGGGCCTGGACTACTTCACTCCCTTTCCCTGATGCCCCAGAGAGGGAGCAGCCTCTTGCTGTGCTGTCCTTGCCAGCCACAGGGGCTGGGTGCCAGGGGCCAGCTGGGCTGGGGCCACAGGACCCTCAGCAGTAGGTGCCCAACCTCTGGGTGTGCAGGGGGCTGTGGGGGGCTGCTCCCACCCCATCCCCATCCTCACTGTCCCCTGGAGGAGCCCATTCCCAGGATGAGGAGAGTGGCTGTGCCCTGGCAGCCTCCCACACCCAGAGTGTGACTGGCACCTCTGGGGGCATCTTCCAGCCTGTGTTTGCTGTAACCCAGCCTCTGAAATCTGTATAAATACCTGAGGGATGTTGAGCTACAGNTTGCTGTAACCCAGCCTCTGAAATCTGTATAAATACCTGAGGGATGTTGAGCTACAGCCCAGCCTCTGAAATCTGTATAAATACCTGAGGGATGTTGAGCTACAGCCTGTTTTCAGTGCCCCCATCTGGAAGTGAGGGACTGGGGTTCTTCTCTGGGTTTGAGCAGAGCAGCTGCAGGGTGAGAAGGTGAGGAACTTGAGGGTGGCCAGCTCAGGCTTCTCTCCCTGTGGGAGTGACTGCTCAGTGCCATGGCTGGATGCACCATGAGTTGGTCTGCACCCTTCCCCTCCACTGCACACTCCCAACACCCAACAAGTACCTGTGAAGTCATCAAAGAGGTCTTGAAAGTAAATTCTGATCTGCCCCATCTCACAAGAAGCTGAAGGTGTAACTCCCCCACCTGAGACCAACCCCTCTGCTTAAGGGGCTTACACCAGCCCTAAGGTGGTGGAGAAAGAAGCATCACCAGATTTAAATGAGGTGGGGGCAGGGGAGCAAGTTTTGAGCCCTTTCTGTTACATTTTCAGGAAGATTTTACAGAACAGGTGGACAATCCAAAGGCCATTTTCCTTCTCCTATTCACTGGTTTGCAAAGGTCAGATTTACTACCTCCTGGCTGTTGATAACTTTGGCCCAAATATCTGTGGCAAAATTCTGTCTCTGCTGAAGTCAGGGGAGTTTTGTCATTCATTTCAACAGGCCATTGGTTCTTTAATTTTTATTCTGTTTCTGAATCAACATTGCCCCCAGGCTTGGGAATGTATTTAGATTTACACACAGTCATGAATACACACACAAATGAAAGCAACAGGGAAAGAAACCATTTCAAGTCCCACAGCTTTTATTAATTTTTTCAGCCTTTGTTCTCTACATTAATTTTATTTTCAACAAGATTTCTATTCTATACCAGTTACAAAATGAATATCTGGGGAAAACTCATGCCATTTAACAATAGATTTATTATTCCTGATGCTGTCAGGAATGCAGACATTGACTTTCCTGGTTTCCTTGACAGTTTTGTCAGGTTTATTCTTTTCATCATAAATGAAGTTTCAGTGACAATGCCTAATAGCTGCTGGAATTGCTCTTAAGTTTTCCTTGGGAAAAATCAAAATCTTGTAACTGAAAATTGAATGTAAACAGTGGGAATAAGGAGGTCAGTCAGTTGTATGGTATAAGATTGCATCCTGAAAAGGTGCAGAATGTCTCCCTAAAGGGTGCATTGCTTTACAAAGGGTTATAGCATTTGCTCTCAACTTGCTGAGCAGAATGGCAAAGAGCTCTCATTTTAAAAGCTTAAAGTTGATAGAAAGTTAATGTTCCAATTACCCCTGGAGTGAAAGCAGTTCTTTTCTCACCAGAGATATGGATATTGAGAAGAACAGCATGTGATTTGGGCACACTGGGGTAGGATGCTGTGAGGAACATCAGAAAAGGAGTTTCATTTGGGTGTTGAATGAACAAGCAGCACTCAGGCTCACTCCTGGGGTTCTTGCCAGGCTCGTGTGCTTCCTCCATGACTTGGTTTAACTTCCATGAAACAGAGCTTGATCTTTCCCCTTCTTTGTATTTTTTTTTTTTTTTTTTTTTTTTTTTTTTTTTTGTATATTGATACTTTACAGGAAACAGAGACTCTTGGGGGCTTGATTTTGTCTGGTCTGCTTAGTCCTGCTATTAATTAAAGTGTTATTAATTATAGACAGTTCTGTTTTCATCTGCCATTTCACAAAGTGCTGGTTGGCTCCTGGAGAGCCCATCATCAACACTGTTAGTGCAAGGAAGTTCGTTCCTGTTTTTAACTCTAAACACACCAGAGACTGTTAACAAGCTAAAGACTTTAAACAAGTCTAAATAGACTGTTTCTTCTCTCGAGAAATCTGGGAAATTTTCTGCACTTTCTCTTTAGCTTTCAGTAAAGAGAAATCCCCCTGCCTCCTGCACAGAGTGCAGTTCATGTGCCCCCCATGTCTGTAAGAGGAATTAGCACTTTAGTGTGCCAAACAAAGAGGCAGCTGGCATGGCTGTGCTGTGTTTACACACCTCATTCTCCCAAACCTTTGTTAAATGGTCTAATGAAACAAGGTGCTCTGAGGGAAAAGCCCATTTAACAGAATAACAAATCCCATTAGCTCAGTGGAACTGGAAATCTACTGCATAATAAATTAACTCTGAATTCCTGGCTTTGAACATAAATTTCCAGGACTAGGCTGATACATTTTTTAAGCTTGTATGGAGCTTGGCTAATAAGCTCTGCATTGGTTTTCCTTCCTTTCCATCATGCATTTTGGTGATATTTTTTCTCTTAGTGTCTATCAGAGCAGTTTCATTGCTCAGGCCTCCTGCTCCACAAGGAACAGCTGCTGTTCCTCAGCTGCAGGGGCACTTTTTGTGCTCAAGAGAAACAAGGTGGGAGGTGTCCCCCACACCTGTAAGGACTGTCCCAAAGGCCTGGCACTCCAAGGTGCTTTAATAATTAAAGTGCCCCTGTGTCTGCAGAGGTTGGGGAGAGCAGAGATGCTGTCTCTGAGTGGCACAGTGAGCTGCACACGGGCCAGTCTAGACTGGGAAATAGTATTGGCTCTGTAAGACTTGGTGCCTTGCCCACAGTAATGAGCCAGCAGACAGGTTTTACTGAGCTGAATTTAACTCAGCACAAATGTGGCTCTGCAGCTTCCAGGCCAGATCTGCCCACTGCCCTGTGGGAACCTACTTGGGGCTCATCCAGCATCTCAGCTTCAGGCTCTGTCATGTAGGGTAAGAATCTGTTGTCTCCAGTGCAGAACTGTTGTCTTGAACTCCTGTCCCACTGGTGTGCTGCCAGAGAGATCCATGATAGTAAACACTGGGAAATCCTGGTAGAATTCCTTTCAGCTGCCTCCCTTTCAGTTACTGCTTCTGGCTGATCACAGCAGCTTCCTGGATTAAACAGTGAAGCCACCAAATCAAACTACTTGACTAAAAGTTGAATTTCCATTTTGTGAAGCCAGAATGCATCCTGCAAAGCTCTTCACTGGCAAAATGGCTCAGCCAGGTTGTATAATTGGCACCCTCACAAGCTTTTCATCTTTGCCTGAGTGGCACTCGAAAGGAGTGAAGTTCTCTCCTACCCTTGAAAATATCGATGGAACTCAAAGGGTGCTTACTGCTGAATGTCCCACTGATCACAAGAAGCAAGGGGCACACAAAACCTTATCACCAATAAGAAAAGAGCTTCTGGAAGGATAATCTTTGTACTTTTTAAAGAAAAAAAAATTAGAAATCAGTGGCTCTCAGGAGCATTCTCACCAACTTAATTTAGATCCTTTGGATCACTAATTCTTAACATACGTGATAGAAGAGCTACAGATCTGACCCAGAGGCTGGATTTTTACTGCTTGTGTTCAGGAAGAGCTGAAATGTGCTCTCTGCCTTTCTGTGGCAGGCTGGAGGCTTTGCCTGCCTGTCTGGGCATGCCATGGTGGTGTATTGACCTGCTCACAGAAATATTTCCAACCTCCCAAGGCACCAGCTGAACTTGGGCCAGTGAGCCTGCTCTGCCTGACCGTGGGAGCACATTCTGGGGCTTGAGTCCAAGCAAGCAGTAAGTCTGTCCTTGTGGGCTGGAGGCACACACCCTTCTGAAAGGCAACAAGGATACAGTGAGTTAAATCTGACTTACTGGGGTGAATCAGTTCTGGTGTAACTTCATGCTTGTCAATAAAACTACACTTCAGCCAAGATCTGGGCAGGCTGATAAATTCATCACTGAATTTATTATTGTCTCCTGTAGAGCAAGTGAGATGTTTCTGGGAGGAGAACTTTCAAAGGTAGAACGCCATCATCACCCCAGGTGCATCAGCAAGGTTTCCTGGGTGGTGTGGAGAAATCTCTGTTAATATTCAGGGCCATCACAGCCTCTGCAGAGGGCCAGTCCCTATGGAGCAGGTGTGCAGGTGGAGGAGACCTCTCTGAGGGCAGCTGTAGCTGCTGCATCTTCTCATCCTGCTGAGAGAAGGACACAACTGCACTGGGGCCTGGAGCTCAGATCCACACTTACCCATTTCTGTTCCCTTTTGGGTCTGGTTTGGGGTCAAGGACTGCTCATGCAGTGATAGGGACGAGCCTGGGCTGGCTGCTGTGCCTGGGTAGCACATGCCAGCAGCAGTGCTTAGCAGACAGCCTCAAGTCAGGCAGAACTCTGGGAGTCGGAGGAAAATCCCTGCCTATCCCTGTGTGTCTTCCCACAGGCCTGTGACCACCATCCCCCCCCAGAGCTGCCACTCTGGGCCAGTTCTTTTCCCCTTTGGCTGTTTTTCTCACGTGAGAGGAGAGGCTGAGTGTCCCTTCCCCAGGAACTCAGCAGGTCTGCATTGGCACAAGCTCCAGGAGAGTTTCCATCAGTGGCATCCATGGGACGTGTGCTGGGGACAGCCCTGCCTGGGCTGGACCTCCCACAGCTCCTGTGCAGAGCCCAGCTGGATCTGGGGGCCCGTGGCCACTGCCACCGTGGAGTCTGAACCTTTGCCATGTTCTGAGGTGTGTTTTCAGGATGTTAATGGCTGAAGGTAGTGTTGTTTAGCTTCTGTTTTGTTTCCTGGACTTAGCTGGACTAAATCAAGGTGCTGGAGTCAGAGTAGCTTGTGGGGAAGCAGGGAATTGCTGTTGAAGCATTTTTGCAGGTCTATATGGTAGAAAAAATTAATCAATTATTAAATACTGTGGGGGAAAAAAAATCCATGAACACTATTTCTGCTGTCATTCAATTCAGCTTGGTCAAATAACCTGCTGAAGAGGAAAAACATTCCAGGTGATGCTTTAGAGAAAGTGTGTCCCCAAACCTGTGCCTTAGCTCATGTTACAGAACCCAGTATCACATATGGGGACTTGCTACCAGGTGTGGGAAGTAGAGGGGAGTGAGACTCCAGAAATCTGTTTTCTGAGTTTAAAATGATCATTACACCATGAGAGTTTATCTTCTACCAGTGTTTTAGCTTTGTGTTGATTGCTGAGTATCAGAGCTGTGCACAAGCAGCTTCTACACTGCAGTCACATCGAGAGCCAAGAGGAACTTGGGCAGATGTTCTGTGTTGCCATCCTCAGCAAGAGCTGGTTCATTGTACCAGGCTCAAAGTCACAGCAGAGCTCTGATGCTTGGGAAATTTAATGCTCCTAAAAATGACAATTGCCATCTCCCATGAAGTTCACTGCACTCTGTCTGATGTCTCTGCACTTCTGTCACTTGGCAATTTCCACATTGCCATTTTAAATGGTAAATATTAACAATTAAGATGCATTTTATTGCTTATTGAAGAGATGGAAGATTCATGGAGACTATTTCTTCTGGTGCATGAGAGGTTCATAGATTGCTTTGGCCATGGATGTTAAAACTGGAAATGAACTCATCCATATTTCTGAATGTATAAAGCAAAGATGAGCTCTCGTGGTCTGTACTTCCAGCTTTACAGTGAGAGACTCAGCAGCTCTTCATAAGTTTCATATGAGCATCACTTGATTATTTGAGATTTTTGAAACTATAAAAGCATTTAAGTATGGGGACATGCTTTTAGAGCTGCCAGCTCTCAGATATTTTTATAAATAGCAAACAACAATTTTTCTGTTAAGACAAAGTTCAAATGGAGAAAAGCATCTTGGTTTCTTTTTTGTGCATTTTTCTGTAGTAGCTTCTCAAAGGGCAGCTCCTAAAATAAAACTGTTTACAAAAACCTCCTCAGATAAAAACATTTCTCTTCTAAGATTGAGCATAAAATCTTCACATCTTGCACTTGAGCTCTGATGTGCCTTGCTCTCATATTTTGCCCAGAGGCTTGATTATTGTTCCATTACTAATACAAATGGAGGAGCCTTTGTTTCAATTCAAGCTCTTCAAAGATACTCTCTTCAAGTAATCCAAGTCCAGCCACTGTACTCTTCTAATCTCTAGCTATAGCTTTCTTGTTTTTTCCACTTACTGTTTAAAATCTATTTTCTGCTCACCCTTTTATAACCTGAATAGAATGGTATTTTTTTTCTTTTCCTCCCTTTTCTCCTTGCTTGTCTTTCTTGCTTTGCCATGCTTTTGTGAAGGTGAATTCTGCTTCAATTCTCTGTAATGCAGCTCAAACCCTGGCAAATGCACAAACATGGCTGCAGAAAGAAGTGAGAGGATAGTAGTTCCCAATACCCAAGAGGACAGCATTATTTCTAATAGTGGTTAGACTTACTGTTAGGTAGAACAACCTGGTGTGTTTTGGAGGAGTCCAGCTGCTTTTCTGTCAATTAATGTAAGCAATTGTTATGGTGGTTCTTGTGCTCGTTCAGTGTTTCAGTACTGCAAGTTCATTGTCCCACAAGTTGTCCCAGTGCTCTCCTGAAGAAAATGAAGAAATGTCTCTTTCCCTGTGGTGGATGCAAATGAGGGAAGTGCTGCTTCTCACAGAGATTTCAGAACACCAGCAAAAGGGACACAGTGTCTCATTTTCTTTTGAGTAAACTTAGATGTTCTCTTTGGCATTTCTGCACAGTTGTGCTGCCTCACATGTACAAATTGCAGTTCTGATGAGCAGTTGAGGGCATTCAGAGCTCTGTTCAATATTTTCTTGTTTTCACTTAGAATCTGATTTAGATTGACTACATTGGTGTATGTCTGAGTCTGCTGAAGTGAAAGTGTCATTTTCCTAATAGAGTTTTGTTCTATGGCTGCATTGCTAATGGCCTGGTTACCCTGCTTCCTAGGAACGGCCTAATTAAAGCTTTGACATTGAAGAAGTGATTAAAATTTGCATGGGGAGATATTGAATTAATTTTTTTTTTCCTGATGAGTTGATAAGTAATGACAGGCATTTAGGTAAATATTAGACCTCTGATCTAACAGACTTGCTGGACAGAAACTTCTGTTCAAAAGGTGGCATTTATTTCTCACTGGTTTCTTTAGCTTGTGTTTAAAGTTAACCAGATACTACAAAGGATCTATCCAGAGCAGAGGGTGAAACCTTTGTGACAGTGTCTGGCAGGATCATGCCTGTAACTCTGCATATGTGTTTAGTTTTGAATATACCTTTGAGATTTTAAAGAATGCTGCTTCCTGAAATTTCCTGGGTGAGTCACTAATCCAGGGTTAGGCTCTGGGTAGTCTTACCTGTACCAACAGTGCCCACTTCACACAGCAGCCCCACTGAAGGAACAGACTGAAACCCATACCAACACCACTCCTGGAGTCTGCCCTGCTGTTGGCTCCTGAGTATTCCTCGTGCCTAAGCTGAATTCACCAATATTTATATATTTAAAAGGCACTCATTTTTGCAATAAGGATGGAATAGGCCCTTGTATAGACACAATGGCATAATTCTTCTTCCCAGTGTGACTGTATGGGCCCAAGTGAAGTTATAGTAGTCCAAACTAGTCATTGATGTATGGAATGGATGCTGCACAAGTACTGGAGGGAACTTTCTCCCTGCTGTTATATTGCTGGAGAGCTGTTTCATCTACCTCCCCTAACATGATATACAATGTTTTCAAAAGGATTCCGACCTTCAGGCAACTTCACACTCATCTCTAATGCTTAAAATGCCACATGTAAATCAACCATGGGCAATTATCAGCCTTGCCAGGAGCAGTGCAGGCCCATGACTGAGTGCATGGCAGGCAGCCCCAGTGTGTGCACTGAATGTCCCCCCCTTCCCTGCTCTAAAGCCTGGGTGTGCATGTGCAAATCTCTGCATTCCCTATCTCTGCTCAGGGAGGGGGAAAGGCTCACTGTGAGCTCGTGAGCAAAATAAAATGGGAATTATCACAGCTTAGGTGTTGGCTGTTCCCATGTCTGTTCTTCTCAAGTGTGCCTGCAGTTTCTGGTTGTAAGTAGGTGGAACAAGAATTTGTGCTTTAGCATAGCAGGCTAAAATAGAGAAGGGTCTTGTTGCTGTCTCACAAATACCTTCTGATTTCTGGGGAGATGATGTGTTTTGAGGACTTGAATACCAGACTTCTGGGAATGCAAAACTCAGATGTTTGAGGACCCACTAGCCAAAGGAACAAAGCTGCCAAAAGAGGGGCAAGGGCTCTTCCTATTATAGAATCAGTGAGGGAAAGTCTGAGTGCACCATAATTCTGTTGATAATCCAACTTCTGCTGAGTAACTCCCTATAGAAACAAAAAATCTTTTTCATGAAGGTCTGACCCACTTCGAGCAGGGAAAATTTATATCAGAGACAAGTAACAAGTTAACGAGAATAATTTAGGAGGTAGGTTGTTTGAATCTCACCAACCCAAAGGGGGAAAAGCTCTCCTGAGTGGACCAGGGAGACCTTCAGCAATTCCCTGCATTTCCTGCAGACAGCATGTCTGTCCTGTCACTGGCCATCCAGTCTGACCTCTCCATTGTCCAGTTTGATTCACAGTTAACTGAAATTTGCTGATCTGAACAAAAGAGCACAGATCTGTACTGATTTATTCCTGTGGCCCCAGAGGTCTTTACTACAGATGGAGACAGCCAGAGCAGGGAGAATGTTGTGTGGGTCCTTGGGCAGGGATTTTAGGGAAAAAGAAAAGCCACGAAGTGTATTTTTCACTGTAGCCATGCCTGTGATGTGGGGTTGACTGTCCTGAGTTGCTCTCTCTGCATTCGTGGTGCAAAGAAATGGCCCCTGGCAGTGCCCTCGCTCCTGCAGCAGGACCTTGGTGCCAGTGTCTCTGAGCCCCTGCCTCTGTGCTGGGAAGCTGCTGTACCACAGGTTTATAAGCTCCTCTGAGGGCCTCCTACTACCCCTTTCATGTGCTTTAAAGCAAAAATGAACTGGTTTTGTATTCCTTTTCCTTTTCCTTTCAGTTGTGGTGCTGGTGGTCTTTCTGTTCCGATGGACTGGCATCAGGTTTTTTGATTTGTGCATGCAAAGTCCATGGAGAAAAGTCATCCTTGAGCCTAATAAGCTTTTTTTTTTACAAGCCAGAGAGAGAAAAAAAGTAAAAATCTCCCTGTTAAATTGGATTATGAGCTCATTGACCAGAGTTGCTCTTCCTGGTGTGTTAGGATCCAGAGGCATTGCCTGGTCAATGACAGGGTTTTTAGGACTGCTACAATGCAAATGAACAATACCACAAACCATTTTTTAACCTGTGCCCAAATGATGGTGGCAGTAAATCTGCATAGGCAGGGTGCTAGAGTGAATTAATTCAAACCTTGGGGACAAAAATAAACAACTTTATTACACCCCAATGCAACTGAGCAGCAATGCTCATTTTTTTCAGAGGCTTATTAAACTTTGATAAAGCATAGTATACAACAGCAGCAGGATGTGCTGTGGGTATGTAATTATTGGCCTCAAATGATCTTTCTGGGCACAGCTGAGGAAAAGAAAGAAACCTGCTCAGGTGAAATCCAGAGGCCAGTGAAGGCTGTCCCAAAGACTCTCACAAACCCAATATTGCAGAAGGTGTGGAGCCTTCTCAGGTGCTGGGCTAGGCAGTGGTTGCAGCAACTGAAGACTTGGCCAGCAATCCTTTTAGCCTGGCAAGTAAATTTTGGTGGTGTGTAGCTTGCTTTCTTGCCTGTATTCAGCAGCCATCTCTGCCTGAGAGCAGTGAAATAATCCCAGCTCCACACCCAGGAGGAGCTGCTTGGCTTTGGTGCCTCTCACATCACAGCAGAGCTTCCCCCAGAGCTGCTCCTCTCGCAGCCCTCAGTGGGCTGCAGGTCTGGCACAGGCTCTGGGCTGAGGTTTGCTGGCTCAGCTCAGCCTCCCTGACCCCCACAGTAAATGAGATGTGGGACTCAGGAAAGGCAGCTCCTCTGAAACGAGTAATGCTAAAATTGTGAGTAATTCACAGCCTTTATGCAGCTCTCTGCACACCCCACCCCATGTACAGGTGAAACCAGTCCAGTAATTCCAGCCATCAGTGTGGGAGCCAGCCCTGTTCAGTGTTACTCCATCAGGCAAAGGTTGTGCAAATTTTACACACAAGAAATGATGGGGTTTGTGATGCTGCTGAGAATCAGGGCCCCTTGTACCAGGCACTAAAAGAGAAAACAGCCCTGCCTGGAAGAGTTTCCAGTCAAACCATGAATGTCAAATGGATGTACACAATGAGAAGAAATGCCTTGGTAAGAGTTACACTGCCCAGCAGAACCCTTATTTAGATGTATCTTGTAGATGTCCCAGGAGAAGGGGGGTCTGAAGAAGAGGAAAACCAATGTTTGCATGTGCCAGGCCTCTCTTTGCATGGCTATTGTTAGGTAGAAATGCCTGTGCAGGAGGAAGAAGCTTCTTATGGGCATGGTGTCCTCTCTGTATACATATATGTGTGTGTAGGGGGGTTTTATAACATGTATATATATGTATTGCTGGTAGTAATTACACTGTGCAAAAGAACAATCATAAATAATGAAAGGAGAATGAGCTTTAGGCAGCCTAATTAAAAATCTACTCTCTTTATTAGTTGGCAAGGTAATCTAAGTCAACCTCTGGCTCTAAAGATTTTCACTGTACTGTGAACGAAATTAATCATCTGTTAAAGAGTATTTCCTTTAACTCTTCACCTTGGAAAAAGACTATTGGCTAGAAGTGGATTTTGGAGGAAAATTAATAGATGCAGCTGGGATTGGGGTTTGGGTTTTATTGTAATGTGGTGGTACATTTTGTGCTAAAATGAAACACCCTGAACATTGCTTTCTGGTGGGTCCCTGCTGGTCTGCAGCACTTCACATTGAGGATTTGGCATCCAGGGTAAAGTCTTCTCATATAAACTTCCCCTCTTGAGTCCAGTGCTTCTGATAAAACCTTCTCTCAATTTTATCTTCTCTTAACTGATGAGAACTGTTTTTCTCTCAGGCTAAGACACTATTAAGGTTTTGAACTGTTAATTTAAACTTGTGTTTTGATTGTCCCTGTCTGGGAAATGTGGAAAGAGAAGAGAGGGGTAATTTTCTAGAAATATTAGTGCTTTTAAACATTCCACTGCTGATAGAAGTAGATCTTCAATAAAAGTGACTGTGTGCCAACACATGTGAACTAATTGGTACAGGAATTGCAATAGCTGAGATCTCTGCTGAAGGGTTGCTGGTGACTTGGATTTAGTAAGGTCTGCCTAAGACAATTTCTTGGGTCCTGTTTCTGTGTTGAGAGGATGTATAAGAAAATAAATCTCCTTTATGACTAAGCTGACTACTTTTAAAAACAGGCCTCACTCTTTAAAAAATCTGTAGGATTTTACTCAAGTTTGCATCAGCTGTAAATTTGTTGCAGGGCATTTTCTGTGTGTTCAAAGGGTTTACCATAATGATTTTTTTCTTAATATTTTCATATTTTATGAAGTTTCCAGATTAATTTGGTGAGGGGAGGGGGAGATTTGGAAGAAAGGGAGAAAGATAATTAGCCTTTATGTAGCAATCAGGCATGCCAAGTTATCTTGAATTATTAAACTTAATTAGTTTCATTTATCATTCCTGCAGTCTACAAATATCGGTATTAAATGCCAGTCTAAAGTGTGGTGTGTTTGATCTGGTGGGAACATGGATTTGGTAGTACACTGCAACGCCACTAATCTTCTGAATAAACCCATGATTCTGCTGTGCTCTCATATTACAAACAGTGAATGCATTTTCTTACAGTGCTGGTGGAAAATAAGAGCATCTTAAAATGTTCTCAGCATTATGTGACACATCACCAGTACAGAGGACGTTTCAATCTGTAATTCTGAAGTTATTCAGGTCTTGATTCCACAAGACCTTTTATGTGTGCAGAACATTATTCATTGCTTGCAACAACCTGTGTGTGACCTTGCCTTAGGCACCTCTCCAGGCATGACCTGGCTTCTGAAAAGTGATGTTTTTCCTTGACTTATGGTTATTTCCCTCTCAGGGTGTTGGTTAAGTCTTGGTGGATAATACAGCTGTTACCTGCTGGGGAGAAAACACTTCCTCTCATTTTTATTGTGCAGGCTCTGATGTGGTCCCTGAGCCACGTTAACTGTGCTCCTGAAACAGGAAAAGGAGAAAGCACTTTTAGCTCTGCTGGGCAAGGAATGGGCTGAGCAGAGAGGTGCTGACTGGCACAGGGCTTGCCAGTCTGTGGGAGGGGGGGTGTTTGCCCCTACCAAGCTGGTCTCGACAGGGGGAGAGGTCAGGGGGCAGTGAAGTCGAGCCCTGGGGGCAGAGCCTGCCGTGCCAGGGGCTGCAGGCCCCTTGCAGATGGCCACAGAGCCCAGGTCTAAGGCAGCAGCAGCAGCTGCTCAGGCTGCAAGTCCTCTGCAAGCTCAGGGGCACCCACCCTGGCAATGACCCTCTGCCAGGAAAGCTTTCATTTGGGCAGGGGAGAGCAGGGGGTGGAAATCATGTGGTGTACAGTAGGAATAGACTCTTTGCATAGGTTTTTTTATGTGGTTTTATACATACCAGCTTTTAAAGAGAAGACTTTTCAGAATAGTGCATTTTGCTGGCACTAACTTTCCAGATAATTATTTACAGAACGCCATAACCACCTCCAAAGTCAGAGGAACAGCAAGTACAGGAGTGCTGGCTAGAAAGGCAGAACTGTGTTCAAGTAGGCCCAACTCAGTCACTTAAAAATTCATAGAAGCCTCAGTTATCTAATTTTGCAAAGAACAGAATCTCCTGGTTAGCTGACATTTCAGTACTTTATCTTCATTTTGTGTCTCAGGTGAGATTTTTATAAACTTCACAAAACAGTGACTTGATTCAGCTTCTTTCTTCTGACCACATCCAAGATAAAATAATGTAAAAAAAAGTCTTGGGTCCACTTTAAATATCCATTGGTAGTCATGATTGATTAAAAAAGGAAGATAAAATAATGTTTAAAAAGTCTTGGATCCATTTTACATATCAATTGGTAGTCATGGTTGATTAAAAAAGGAAGAGTGGTAAAAATGTCTCTAAACTGTGGGCCTGTCCCTGGCCATGTCAACTGATCATCCTGTTTACTGTTAACATCTCTTTTTGGCAAGATGGCATGCACTGTATCTTCATTGTATTCCAGCTGCAAATTAATCTGTGGCAAAATAAATAATTAGTCTCGTATATTGTTAGAGGCAGTGAAAAAGCAAGAAAGCAATTTTCATTCTGATGACAGTTCTAGCTAGAAGAGAATAGTCAGAATGATGGGAAAGGACATGAATTTTGCCATAATTTTGTTAGAAATTTGAACTGGGAAGAGGGAATGGGATAGAGAAGGGGAAAGAATATAATGAAATGAATGATGGAGTTTTACCACTCTGGTTTTTCGCCATGATTCATACCTGCAGCCCTGACTGAGTGATGATTTACAGCCTTATCAGCTGGATTTTGAATTCATCTCACATTGCAGGGATTTCAGTATTCCCACTCGACTGCACTGCATTAGTGCTGGGATAATGCTGCCATTTGCTATTACTCTCCATCCTGCACTGTTTCAGGGATGTGACAGATTTGGGTTCAGACTGTAACTGGCCATCCTTTTTAATCATCCAGTAGGGATGGTGTGCATTTCCCTCTTGGTTCTGTTTTCTGACCCTGTATTGAAATCTGCCCAAAGGTTATCAACAGAGTGCTTAGTGAGAGATTTTGCCTTTTAAAGACAACAGGGAGAATGAAAGGAAGAATGGGAGACAGTAGCATCCTAAAGCAGTGAGAGCTGCACAATTTATCACTATTTCTCTCTCCTGACACGTTGGTTCCATGTCACAAACAAAGCCTGTCTGGCCAGGACAGAATTTTTGAAGAGCAGGGCTTTGGGGATGTTTTCCAAGCTCTGCCCTGCCAGTGTATCCCAGGTAGAGCTCTGCTGTCATATTGAACGAGTCTTACATATTTATTGACATTTTTAGGGCAGCAATAACCTCATTAGAATAATGACACTTTAAGTTATCAATAACTTTGGTATTGGCAGCATGCAAGAGCAGAGTGAGCATGGTGCTGTGATCTGCAGATCCTCTGGGCACTGCTAAGTTAATTACCCCAAAAGGTTGTATCTGTTCCTTCCTGCTCTCCTGAACTAATGACCCTCTGAAATTAAAACTTTCATGTTTACACCTTTTGGATTACTGTGTTCTCTTTGGGAACCTGGACTTTGCAAAGAATTGTTCTTGCATGGACTTACTGTAGGTCCCATACATATAAAACATATATTGCCATAAAGGTCTATTTAGGAATGAGTCATGTGTATTAAAAACCTGTTTCCTTAAATAATCTTCTAATTCATATTCATACATGGATTTGTGAGATGCTTTTCCTGTGGGGGTTAGAGACAGGAAGATAAGAATATGTGCAATTGAGAGTTAATGATATGAGTGGCCCAGGTGGGAGAGTGTCCTTAATACCCAAAATAAAGCACAAAGATGATCTTGCAAGGGACCAATTGATATGAGCTGCAGAGAGGAGACATGACAGGAAAATCTGAAGCAACAGCCAAAATTTCACAGTCAACACAGAAGGCTTTAAGGAAAGTGACTTCTAATGAATCCCAGAGCTAAATCAGTGAGAATTATACTAAAAACTTATCCCAAGGGTTTAATTGCATCTTGAAAAGGAACAAAATCCTATTATAAAACCAGCTGCATTTAATGGTAATCATCACACTTTTATCTCTCATGGTATGTGATAAAATACCTCGAGTCCTTCATCAAAACTGGGCATGGTCCAGGTCAGTGCTCAGAGGCAGCTCCTGCTTGCTCTGAAATAGTCCCAAACTCCTTGGTGCTAATGCTAGACTGGTGGTAGGACTGGTGTGAAAAAGCTGCTTACACCAGCTAGCTCTGAACATCTTTATGTTAAAGTTAGATCACAAATGCCCACTTCTGAATGCTTCTGAGTGCCTGTAATACAAATTGATTTAATTTAGGGTTTGATTTTTATTTATTTATTTCCCACTGGAAACTGGATCTGTGTACTCAGCAGATGCTCA
This sequence comes from Lanius collurio, assembly GCA_020086605.1. NCBI lineage: Eukaryota > Metazoa > Chordata > Aves > Passeriformes > Laniidae > Lanius > Lanius collurio. The sequence continues at coordinate 12,030,337 of JACBWW010000025.1, read as the reverse complement.
GCTTCTGTCAGGAACTGAACTCTAATTAATTTTCTGTATGTATTCTCTGAGTGGTTTTCCAATGTGGATGAAGCTCTTGAATTTAAAAACACTTGTAAGATCAAAATATCTGAAAATGTGCTTTTTAAAAATCAGTTATTATATGAATCAGCACTAAGCTGAAAATAAAATTAGATTTTTCAAGAAAAAAAGGATCTGCAGTCATTTGCCAGATTTATGTTCCTTCACAAATCTAGACAGAAAGTCAGATATTGGCAAACTGGGTAGAACACTACCTAAATCCAGTAAATAGTTAGATAGGTGGTAAAAACACATAAACTGCTGACAGAAAACTTGTTGCTCTTCTGTTTCGACCTCAGATTATAAAAAAAAAATAATTCTCAAATCGTTCAAATCACTGGGCAAATTCATTGGAGAAAATTAATACAGGAAACATCCTGGAACATCTCCCTGTGTTTGTGGAGCCAGGTTCTGCCACCCTGCCTGGCTGTGTCCTCACTGTTACTGCCCTGGGTCAGCTCAGTGGGAATGTCTGCAAAGGCTCCAGGTGCCCACCCTTAATTTGAAGTCCCAGCAGAAGCAGAAGGCTCTCCAAGCCCCCAAACACCCTGGAGTCAGAGTGCTCACTGCTGCATCAAGCACAGTTTTGGGGTCTCCTGTTCCTGTTTACTTAACAGAGACCACTCAAAAGGAGGAGGTTTTATTTTGGATTGCTCAGTGTGTCCTGGGTAGGTGAGATACAGACTTTATGAAATGTTTAGCCAAGGAAAATGTAACACCTGGCACCTCACCCTGCCACGGGAAGGCAGATAAAATGCAGAGTGAGTTGGGGCTTTTGCTGCACTTGTGACTAAAAGCACAAGTGTAGTGGGAATGAACTCAACCTGTGAAAGCAGACCCTCTCAAAAAGTCATCCAAGTGTCAAAAAATAGATAAAAATCCAAGGGCTGCAGGTTTTTTTGCATACTTGATTTGCTGTTCTTTACTGGGGAAAAAACAACTGAAGGAGAGCAGGCTGNAGGAGGAAGCAGGAGGGTGTTCTGTGCCCAGAAATCCCGCAGTGCTGCCCCAGGAGGAAGCAGCGCCCGGAGCTCCCGGAGCTGGAGGTGAGCTGAGGTGAGCCCAGCCTCCCCCGTGCCCTGCCAGGACCGTGTGATGTTTTACCCATTGACAAAGCCTTCACGTCACCACAGAGACTGGTGCCCTGTGTGCAGTTTTCCTGGAGCTGTTTGGGTGTGATACAAAGCTCGCTGTGAGCCTGGCAGGGTGGCAAAGCAGCTGCCACCTGTGAGAACCTGCCAGTCCTAACCACTAAAAGTATCTCTCGAAATTGCCTTTGTAATTGCCCTGTTGTTGCACTGAACAGATGTGCAGATTAGAACTGCTGAAAAATCTCTTAAATAAGGTCAAAAAAATGCATTACCAAAGAAATGGGTTTAAAAGCACTGAGACAATCTTTAAAGATGTGATAAAATTAGTTTGGAGCCTGATTCTTCACTGGTGTAGAGGCAGCACTGCTGATTGCAGTGGAGCTGGCCCAGGTTTCACTCACACAAAGCCAGCACTCGGAGCTTTGATGCAGCCTTGCCCTGACCCTCTGGGTATCAGCTCTGGGTGTGCCTGCAGTGGAAGTCCAGGCTCTGTGTGTTCAGCTTGTGTGCTTTCATGGGAGAGCTGCTCGTGTGAGGATTTGGGGATGATTTCCACTACCCTGGAAAGAGATCTCTCCTTTTTTAAGTAGGGAAGGAGGTGGTTAGTGAAGCACTTCTAGGAGTGAGTAAGGCTGGTTATTGGGACCATGTTCTGCCTCCATCCTGGTAGGAAAAGCTGTCTGGGGCTGGTGGCAAAGGGAATGAGTCAGCTGTGGTGCATCCCATCACCCAGCTGCTCTGAGAGAGGGAACACATGTGAGGAGGTTTTGTGGATTGAATTTCAGTACATGCTTGCAGCACTGCACAATTTATAACGTTCTCCTTCCTCTAAACATACCCCCAAACATGGACATCTTCTACATGGCAAGATCACCACACAATCTGTTGTAAGACCATGCATCTTTAAAGCCTCATATCTGCAATATCTTGGGGTGTAAAACTGTTCTTCATTTTGGACCCTCCTTTGCTACTCAAAATAGACAAGTTAGCAGCTTGACAAAGAGAAGCTTTGGAGGTTTGGTTTTATGAACTCGCTGCCCAACCCCTCACATGAAGCTGTTCATTTCTTTGGTCATAAAGCAAAGACTGAGGTGAAAATGGCTTCTGGGCAGATGTTGTGTATAATGGAATCTTAGTTTATGGATTTATTCTTGGCTCATTTCTCAAGGCTTGAATCTGATCCCTCAGATGTGGAAGATCTTAAGTGCCCCTTGTAAGACCAGTGAAAAGTGACTTTCACATGACAAGAGGATGTGATTACTGTCTGCTTGCCCCATTCACAGTCCTGTTCTTTTGCAAGCACATTCTTGTTTTCTAATTTCGGTTCCCTCTGAATCTATTGCATGAAAATCCATGATCTTTTGTTTTTGATGCCTACTGTGCTCTGCAAACAGCGGTGGGAGGCAGAGTAGATGTGACCTTTCCAGGCTACTCAGTAACTCTGTGTGCTGCAGTATCCTGGAAACTTTAAAATGCTTCTAAATGTGAAGATCACAGCTCATTCACATCTCTAATGAGAGTGGGAGGTTTTCTGTCTTACTGTTATTGTTTTGGTCCTCTGCCTGCAAGCTGGGTTACAGCAGGTGGCTGAAACACAAGGAAGCAGCCTGAGAAAATAAGCAGCAGTCAGTGGTTCTGACAGGTTTGGCCCTCACAAAACCACTGGACCAAAGCTCCTCCAAGTCACACCAGGCTGTATTTGTGTGTCCTTGGGTTTCCCTCGGTCTGAGTGGGCTGCAGGAGTGCCCTTCCTTGGAGTCTGCAGCGTGTGTCTGACCCCAGTGGCAGTCTGTTCTCTCCTCCATACCAAAGTGGCTTCCAGGATGAGTGCCTGGCTTTGTGGGTGCTCCTTCCCCCAGCACTGATTTCCCAGCCCCATTGGATTTATAGCTCACCTCTCAAGGTGTGCAAATCATGCAGGGTTTTTTGGACCCTGCATTTTAGGCAATTTAAGACAGCTGCACATTCAGCACCATCAGCAGAAGGCTTTGGAAAGGAAAAGGGTTAAAATGAAGGTGCTTTGAGACCCATTGCCAGGGTCTGCTGAGGGCCTGGCTGAGGCATCACACACTGCTTCTGCTTCTACCAGGAGCCATTTGGGCACAGAAATGGGTTCTGCCCTGAGTTCAGAATCAGTTTCTCTTCTCCTCCTCATCCCTGGAAGCCTTGCTTAAATGCAGTGTCCCATCAGTGTCCCATCAGTGTCCCAGAGCAGGCACAACCTCTGTGGGCAGCTCTGGAGCTGCAAAAGGAGTAGTGGCATGTCTATGGAAACATCCAAGTTTCTGGTTGCCTGCCAGTGCATTTCTGCAAATGGCTGATATTCAGCTTCAGAGCACATAAAAAATTTAAAGAATCACTACATGCTAAGTTAAAAAAAATACAATGGAGTCCTGTGCACTCAGGGAAATTATTGAAGCAATAAAGAATAATGTGTTTGCAGATGAGGCTCCAGAACAAGCAGCACAGAGCAAATCAATAATGTCATACTTCTTCCCAGATTCAGAATACTTGTGGAAATAGCTATGGAGTGAGAGGGGAAAAGGTTTGTTTCAATCAATCATTCTTGTACAATGCAATATCACAGACCAAACTAACTCCCTTGCTAGGGACTTTAGGAGCTTGAAAAGCATTTAATCAAAACTGTTCAGGCATTGTTTATGCTGAAGATTCATTACAAAGGGGATATGTGGTGGATACAGGGCAGGCAGGCTGAACCAGCAAGGTTTGCAGCAGGTCCTGGACGCTTTCCTTGCAGGTCCTCATGCAGAAAGCTGGGAGGCGGACTTTGCCCAGTGTAGAAAATATATATGGGGGGTGTGGTGCTCAGTCGGTTCAGGGATGATTTCTACAGTTCAAGGCAGCTCCTGAAACGTGCAGTTTATTTGCAAGGGTCGTGGGTGCAGGAGCTCTGCTTAAGCTGCCACAGCTCAGAGCAAGGCCCAGAGAGAGAGAGAGAGCATAAGGGTAAGAGGGAAGAGTAGAGAGCTTAAGAGAGGAGAGCTTAAGAGAGCTAAAAGTCTGGTTACATGATATTATATCTCTTCTTATCCTGAATATGGTAATAGTACAACATCCAATCAATAGAAGACAGAAATCCTTATAGAATTTACATACAACCTATCAAAACTACTACATTACCATACTGTGTTATATTTTAACTCCTAAAAACTATTTTCTAAAACTACTTTTTTCTTCCCTGCCATGCTGGCAGGGTTTTTCTGACTCTTGGACTTTTCTGTTGGCTGAAGCATCTTCTTCTTTGCTAAAGACATTGCTCAGTCAAGAGAGATTCTCCTTCAGCTGGCTAGCCTGTTGTTTTTTAGTTGTACAGTAACTCACAGCTTGGTATCCTATATCTCAAAGCCAGCTTTCATTTCTATTTCACTTACAGATTTTATATTTCCAGAATCTTTTGCCAAGCAGTCATATTTATAAGGTTTCCTTATTTCGTCCTCCCCAACAGTCCAGAGCATCTCACTGCCTGTTCAGCCTGTGAGCACTGCATGTGAGCCTGTGAAACAGGAGGAGAAGTGCCCAGCTGGGGTGCACTGGCTGAGAAGTAAAAAAAGGACTCCTGAATCTGAGTCTCCTTTAGAGACAGCACCAAGGTAGTGCTGACAAACAAATTTTGGGTTAGCATTTCTCCCTGGACATTGGTGTGATTGAAAGCAGCTGAAGTTAATGTGTTTAGGGTCAGGAGAACATTACAAAGTGATAATTCATGCTACAATAAACAGACAGAAATACCAGGGCTGTGCCTGTAGGATGGCCCAGGGAGTGGTTCAAGAGAGGCCTTGCAGATGCACAGGAGCAGCAGACAAAGCTCTGAAATTAGGGCTGGTTGGTTTAAATGATACCTGGTGTGTTTAAATGATACCTGTTTTGAACCTGTCTGTGGAATGTCAATTCACCAGGTGTGAGGTAAAACTAGCTTTTGTAGTTTTCCTTTTTGTTTAAATAAATTCTTCATTAAAAAAAGAGAAAAAAAAAGAGGACTGTGGTAACATGACCCTTGTATACCACTGCACCTTATGATGTAACAGAAATGGTGATTTCTGTAGTACATTCCCTCCCTAAAGCAACCTGTATTGATCTGGAGGATATGACAATTTCCCTCTATTTGATGTCAGTATTTTATTGATGAAAAGGCAGCAATTCTAATTTCATCAAGTTTTCATGTTTTGAAATACATGTTAATCCTATGTGAACCCTTTTTTTTAATGTGGTGTAGAATTGCCATAATTTATATTTTCAGAACAAAGGTCCACTGTTCTGTTGGACACCCAGATGCAGGTGCTCTCTCACTTGCCCTCTGACTCACACACAGAGGTTCACCTACTTAGGTCGTGTTTCATCCCAGTTATCCCTGACTTGGGCAGAACAGGGAACTGCAATGATGCCTCTCTTCATCCTTTGATACAGCCATCTCACTCTGTATTTATTTTTTTTAAAAGAAAACCTCAGACTAATTCATTGCCACAAAATATGTGATAAAGAGCACACTTCTACAAGATCCAATTAAACCAGAAATCTTTTCATGACTATAGTCAGACCATCTTGCTGTTCTCTTGAAGGTCATCTAAAGGCTTGAGGCACTCTGGGTTTTGGAATGAAAACTGTCATCTTTATTCATTTTGAGTAATAGTGGAAGGAACTAGAATTATAAATTGAGATTCAGTTCTTCCTCCTTCAGCTACTGAATCAAAAAATGTTGCATAAAATGAGATCCATCTTCTGATTACTCAGAACAGGATTTTCAGTCTCTCATAAGGCGGGTCAAACAATGCCCAGAAAGTTTCCCCTCCTTTACTTAGGCCATTAGAGAATTAAATTGATTGCATCATTTTCAGCATCATTTCACAACAGTCAATAGTCCATCTTCCAAATTGCATCAGTGCCTCGTACCATAATACCCATATGGAAAACAGAGCAGCTGCCCCTTCCTGATACACAAGGCATTTAAAATTCTCCCACAGAAAATTACTCAAAGAAGACAGTAAAATGGCAGCAATTTTCCATCTCTTTTCTCCTGCAAATAGATTGTTCTGTAAGAATAAAAATTATTTGCTGTTGTTCTTTTTTCTTCCTCCGCGTGCCTAAATTCAGCATTGTGTAAAGAAGTTCAGATAAAAGAGGACAGACACAGAAGCTGTGCTGTAATGGTCAGAGGCACTAACTGAATAAAGCAAAGGCAAGAAGTCAGCTTGGAGGCTGAGAGGAATCAATTCTGCCACCGTGCCCTCTGTTAAACTGTGTGCCTTCTTACCTGAGGTTTATTTAGAAGGGGGGAGGACAGCCAGCCTGGCTGGTGTGTGCCTTGGAAGGGAAGCAGGAAAGGCAGGAGCAGCTGGGAAATAGTTTCATGCTGCTGGAGGGTTGTTTCTTCCCAAGCCTGGAGCTTTTTAAGCGGCTGCTTCACAAAGGCCAAGTGTTGTGTTGAGGTCCTGGAGTGTGGAGCACAGGGCATTGCAGTTGCCTGGCCACAGCTCTGTCCTGCAGCCCTGGAGGCTTTGCTGCAGCACTTGGTGCAAACAGCTCAGTCACCCCCTTCTGCTGAGGCTTTTCTGCTGGCTCCTGGCTTGAGGGACTCCTGAGCTGGGAATGTTCCTTTCCAAGTAGATCTACAGAGTTTTCCAAAGCAGTGCAAAAGAAAACACGTTCATATCTGCTGGCTGAAGACCAGATGAAGCTTAGGGTGAGGTGAAACTGCTAGCAGTGTGTTTATCTGCTGAGATGTGATTGACAGGATATTTAAGGGAAATAGGAAGCAAATGCAAGAATTGGCAGCCTATGGTTCTGCTTTCAGTCTTTCATCCCTGTTAGGCTTCAGAAGTCTTGAAGAGTGGTGGCAGAGTTTGCCTGTATCTGTTCTGCTTGGTTCCTTTTGCTTTTGTGTTTCCCCCCTAGAGAAATGCTAGCATTTGTTTCTTTTTTTCTGTAGCAAGACAGAATGTTATAGTTGCATGAAAGAGCTGAGCAACCATAGTTTATATCTCACTTTGATTTGTTGTTGTGGCATTAAAGGAGCACCTGGTACAGCATTACAGAAATCTGTCCAACATCACCCAGCTTGCCTGGAAGCACGGCTGGGTGGAAGGCTGGCAAAGGGAGAAACAGTTCTTCCTTCTTCATCCCTGATGAAGATGTGTTGAAGCCCTGGGACCATCTGTTTGTTCAGGTCTGTTACTCAGATCTCCAGCCCACCCTGGGCAATGGCTTGGTCAGGCACAATTTGGGTGGGAAGAGCAAAGCTGTGTCTGTGGGCTTTCTGTTTGCTGTGAGCAGCAGCCTGTGCCTCACTGGGCACTGCTGATGGTGTGCCAACACCAGGAGCCTCCTGCTCCCAGGCTGGCCTTTCACATTTAAAAAGTTACCTGGACTGCATTCTGTGTGCTGCTGAGGTCTGATTGTGGACAGAGGCAGAAACAAATTGGGAAGTGTAAACGATGTGACATCCTGCAAAGAACTGCTGTGACCTCAACAAGGGTCTTGATGGCTTTCCAGGTGAATTTATCTACTCCTCCAAAGTAAACAGTGTGAGATTATCTGTCATGCTCAGCTTCCCTAAGAGGCAGGTGGGGAGATTGGATCATGTATCACTGTCAGCTGCATCATGCCCCCAAGAAGGTGAAAGGTTTGCATCTTCTTTCTGATATTATCACCCTTTACCCTAACATTAGAACTACCTTTATTTCCTCAAAAATATATTTGTATTGACCAGCAGAAACATCAACCATTTGCAGACCTACATATTCAAATACAATTTCCTTCATTTTGTTACTTTACTCCAAGTGGCAGTTCCCTTTAATGGCATTCCAACCATCTCTTTCAGAAATTATAAGCTGTAGACTGCTTGCTCCAGGAGGTGTTCTCTGAAAATTGGCAGCTTTGCATCTCTGTAAATCTTCTGCCAACTTGCAGAGTTCATGTGGTTCTTCCTTCAGGCTTTTTAATGTTGTAGTTCATCCTTTAACAGCTTCTTTATATTTAAGAACACACAAAGACACACCCTTGCAGGGAGTGTGTCAACTCAGAAAAGCATTGCAGCCAAAGTTACTACAGATAAAGGACTGTCAATAGATGCTCTTATTTCTGTTATACTCCTGTTATATTCCTTTCTTGTAATGGGATTATTTCACTACTGTTGTTATGTGTTGCTCTTTCCTCTTGGACTCAGTTTTGGCAGGGAAATGCTGACTGTACCTTCCCTACATGACACATATGGCACATCCAGCCAGGGCTTGGGAATGTGGTAACAAACACTCTGTTTCAGAGTGTGGGAATTGTATTTTTAATAGTTATTCTGAAAATTAATGAATTTATGGATCTGCTGCACAATTCAGTAACACAAGTTTATGCTGGAGGTGTTGCCCTGAACACCACTTTGAATTTCTGTGTGGCTTTCTCAGCTGCTCTTTAACTTTTGCAATGATGAAGCAGCTCCCTGGGGCCAAATGCTGTTTGCACTCTTATCCCTCACCCTAAAAGTCACAAGGGCTGCTCAGAACTCAGAGTAGAAACAGTGATGAAAAATGTGCTTGCTTTCCCAAAGCTGGAAAACTCTTTGTCCCCCTGTTGTCATGGTAACGGCTCCATCCACATTCCTTCAGCACTGCTCCCTATTACCTTGCTCTGCACTCTCAGAGCAATCATTGTCTTTTCCTATCCCTGTGCTGAAGCAAGGAGAAAAAATATGTAGAAACTGAAGGAGCAGCCATAAGCACACAGGGGAAGGTTCATTCTGGATATAAAACCACCAAAGTGATTAGCCCTGAGGACAGGATACTCAGAAAATGAAGACCAAATTGGTCATTTGAAGGTGCAGCTCTGATTTTCATCAAATATTAGGTTGGATACATAACTTGTGTGTTGATGCTCTGCAGGTCATTCTGGGGCATAGCTGCTCCTACTCATGGCCCTGAAATCTGGGGTTCTTTAGGAAAGTGTTTGTCTGGGGTTTCTCTGCCTGGGTTATGGCTGACCACCTGGCCAAGCTAAAGGGTTTGTGACAGAAAGCAGCCTGGCTCAAGACTGTACAAACTATTGTGGAGGGGGTTAAGATGTAATGCCACAGAGGTCCTAATTCCTCAAAGTGATGCCCAATAATTCTGTTGAAATGGGCTCAGCCTGCATGGTTGGAGCTTCAGTTCCTGGAGCTTCTGTGGCCTGCCTGGCAAATTCTCTTTGTAGGTACTGTTTGTGCCCCCCAAATTAGTGTGTGTGTGCTTGTTCTGAGTGAAATGGGTTACACAGGGGGTGTGATCCTACAGGTCTGTACCCCTGCTTCTGCTGTAGCTGGCTGGCAGTGAAATGCTTTTGGCATGCTCTAAACCCACATGGCCCATGCAAATAAAGTGTGGGCTATGTCTTATTTTGATGCAAAGATTATCCCACATAATTACAAAGTTCTGTACGGTTACCTGCCTTTAATTAGAAGCACTGAACATTATCTGTTGCAAAGTGGATAATTACAGTACTTCTAACTAAAACCCACTTGTTGGTGTCTTCTGGAATGAGAATGAGGGCTGTTCTCCCATTCCTGGGATGAACATTTTACCTCTCACAGCCTGAGTCAAGGCTAGAGCCGTCATGGGATGTCATAATCTCTCAGCTGTACTTGGTGTTTATCCTGACAATGCTGTGCTTGGGAAATAACCCAGCACAGCCTGGTGTAACACATCCACAGTGCATCCTGCACAGTTCTAATGGAAACTTCATGATCAGAAAAATTTCAGGGAACTGGTTTTATATCCTATTGACAATTTTCTCTTTAAGTTTAGCTGGAATGTTCTCCATTGTCTGGCACTTTTCTGGGGTTCAATAAAACTGCACTAAAACTGTTTCCCTGAAGTAGAGGCTTTCTAAATCAAGCCAAAATAGCTCCATAGTGGAATCCAGAGGCTCTTCTCAGCAGTGGTCGAGGGAGGCTTGCACTGATATGATCTTTTATGTGTGAGCTGTCTGAGGTACAGCAGGGCTGTACTTGGGACTGGATGCAGAATTATCCAGCCGCAGAGCTTCTCCCCTCCTGTAAAACCAGTTCTTTGTCTTCTCCTTCAGTTCTTCATACTTCTATGCATCTCCTCTCATGACCTCTACTTGTCCTGTCCTACCTGCCACTTTCAAGTGTCCTTCCTGTGGGAGTCCTGTTTTTGGTCTCTCACCAGACCCGTGGCATCCCTTCATTCCACAAAAATTCCTCACCTTTCTCACTCTCTGCCCTTCCCTCTGTATCTGTTGTGACACTAGCAGAACACAGGAGGGAAGAAGGGATGTAACAGGATGAAGATAAGAGATTGTGTCGTTTGTTATCTGCTTGAGTGTGGTGTAGTGTCCGTAGAGAAGTGTGAGCCACACAAGGAATAACATGCACAGAGCATTTCATGTTATCCTCTAAAAGATTCCTGCTGAGAACCCATAAGATTGAAAGGACAACAGAAATTTTAATCAAATTCATTCTCTTCTCTCTATAAGCAAATGGATTTGATAGCATTAAACTTTGAGAAATGCTGAGTTCCCTTGAATGGTATATTCATTGTGTTTTGCTCCAAAACCTCATCCTACTCCTAATGTTATATTGAGTCTGCTAAATATAGATAATTTTTCTGATATTCAGACATGAAGAGAAGGTAATTAGTGGTGTTTGTGTGCAAAAAAAAGCTGATTTGTGCAGGGAAACACAAACTCTGCCTCCCTCATTTCCATGGCAGGGAGCAAGTGTAAAGCTGTAATATACCCTTTTTCCCTCTTGCCTCCTCACAGAGAGGAGAAAGCAGAAAAAAACTGTAGTCAGAGAAACTGGAAGGGTTGATCCAACACAGCAACTTGAGCAATTTTTAATTAAGTGTGCTCAGTGGTCAGTCATGTTCATGAGCAAATAAAAATTAGAATTAGGAAAATATCAATCAAATTAAGTTTAAATAATTATTTGATCTCCAGTGTGTATCCATTGGCTTAACTCCATGAGTTGAAGTGCATGGGTCTGATCCTGTTGCTGTTGTCATGAAATTCTACAACAGGAAATTAAAGTCAACAATTCAACATTGCTGTGATTTTATGAATTGACATACAATTATAACTTGGGCATGTTATGGCTTTGGACTGAAGTCAAGATATTTTCAGCTTTACTTTCCAGATTGAACTTTTTTCTTGGTTTCAGATCTGTCAGACTAGTTTGGCCAAAGTTACACCCGTTCTAAACAGCCTGATGTCAGTGTTAATTAGGTGGAAGTCCCTGGTTAATTGTGTTGTTTGGAACTGCCCTGGTGCTGAGGATGCCCCAGCACTCTGCTGGTCTCCCTGGCCCCCCCAGAGCTGGGTGTGTGTCACAAACAGGGGCAGAGGGTGTGGCAGATCTTCATTCACTTCCTCCAGGAGGGCACATGGATGTGCCCATGGCACCCACAGCATGGCCCAGGCGCTGTTTTCTCTCCCAGACACACCATCCCATGGGGTCCCAGGTGGTGGGGGAGCCGTGGGAATTCTGCTGGAATTGGGATCCAGCTCCTGGGAAGCCACCCCCTCTGGTTACCCCCTCACCTGCCAGCCCAGCCCAAAGGCTCTGCCTTTTCTCACTCTCCAAGCCTTGTACAGAATTATCCCCTTAAGCTCCTGCTGTTTGCCAGTGTGATTTCCCTAAGTCCCATGGCCTTATTTCACATCTTTGGCAGCATAATTGAAACATATTCTCATACCAGGCTTGGGTAAATTGGTAGGAAGAAGGCTGTAGAAGAATAAACATATTTGGGGAAGTGTTTTGCATGTTCCCTTTATAAATGACAATTTGTTCAGTTGAAAAAAAAAAAACCAACAAACCAGTGTCTGTCAGTTGGAAGAGAAGATTTTATGCTGCTAAATTTCAAAATGAAGAGATTCATTTATCCAAAGGGATGTTCTTTTTGTGTATTGCAAATTGGAGTTCACTTTCACCAATAACTGTTCCATAAAAGACCATCTTCCTTGTCTTTTATGAAGTCCTCTGGTTGCTGAGGGACCACATCCTTCACATTTCCACACCAGTGTGCTCTCTGAGGAAATTATCCTAAGAATTCTTATGCTGACCAGCATCTCAGTCAAAGTTCTTCAGGTAGAAAAATACACAGAAAAAATTACAGCAAAGATTGTCAATTAAGTGACCATTAAAAGGTGTCCAGTCTCTTCTTTCAATGAGCCTTAATAAAGGATTACAGGGGAGATGATTACGGACCAGAACAGAAATAGTTTAGACTAGACCATGTATTTAATGCCAGTTAGAAATCTGTTACAACCCACACTTGGCTCTTACAAAGACTGTAATTGCCACCCTTAAACCAAGGATTCCCACTGGCACCTGAGGCTGTGCAGCCAGGCTAAAAAAGTGCTCCAGGTTTTTGCAATGTGTCAGACCCTTCCAAGCAAATGTGATTTCTGGGCCAATACCTTGGTCTGTGGGAGCTGCTGGAGTCTGGCAAAGAGCTGTTTAAGGAAGGGATCAGGGCCCGTGGGAGGGCTGGGTGTTCTTCCTGAGTCAGCCAACAGCGGGGGTTTGGGGCCAAGGAGAGCGAGGCAGGGCAGGCAGACCCACCTGAGTCACACTCAGTGAAGGGCAGGGACACTGAAGGAGTTTTTATGGACCCTTTCATCTGCTGCTGGGCTAAAGGAGCTGTTTTTCTGGCAACCAGCAGTGATGTGTCCTGGCACACAGAGGCTGCAGGGAATGCTTTCCCAGGCTGCTGTTTTAGCTCAGGACTCTCTTAGCACGTGGTGTGCATGCTCAGAAGTTACCAGCATCTTCTCAAAAAGGACAAGGCCAGAGGAGGAAAATTTGGGCAGAATTGCCAAATTACTTCAGTCTATAAAATACTTGCTTTGTAAATCTCGGGCTTCAGCAGTGATGTTCACATATGACCTCAGCCTCTGCTCTCTAATTATGAGTCTAGCTATGTTGTATTTGGCAAGAAGGCAGAATTTGTTCAAGGGGGCTCTTGCCAGCTGTGCTGGAGAAAGTGCTTTTCAACAGGATTTCAATTAAAGGCTTTATTAATATTTATTATTCACTGGTTGCAGTTATTGGTAACATGCATTTGCCCAGGAGGGCTCAAATGAAATACAGCGCTGTGTTTCCTCCTGGAGAGGGGGAGAAAGTGATTGTTGAGCTGTTTGTGTTCCCTGTGTGGTGTTGAAGTGGTGAGGCAGGTCCAGTGTGTGAGCAGAGGGGTCCCAGTGCAGTGAATTCCCACCAGGAGCGGGTGAGGAGGAGCTGCAGGCTCTGCTGAGCAGGCACCCCCTGCCCTTGGCTCAGCAGCCAGAGGGGTGGGCAGCAGTGCCAGCACAGCTTTGGCTCTGTCAGGGCTTCACAGACAGCAAATATTCCTTGCCAAGGTGACCCTGGGGAGCTGCAAGGCCAGGGCAGTCTGGGCAGGGTGTGACTGCCCCGGCTGCCTCCCCCAAAAGCAGCAGCAGAGCTGCCTTTGCCCTGGCCCTGCAGTGGTGCCACCGCTCAAATGGGGGGGTCAGGAGTGAAAGGTGAGCAGTGAAACGCTCCTGGGAGCCCTCTGAGCTGGGCATGAGTGTGAGTGAATGGCTGGCAGCTGGGGTGAGCTCCTGATGCCACAGCAGTGGGCACAGGCACAGCGGGCACAGGGGTTCACAGCTTTAAATGAGCACAGGCTCCTTCCCTCTGTCACAGCTGCCTGTACCAGGCATTCAAACATCTGAGCTCAGGGATTTCCACTGGAGATAACACAAGGGCACGATTTTATAAATGTGTGAGTTGTCCCTCTTTGTTGATGGATCTGCACTACATCTCTGGCCTTGGAGCAAACTCTCTCCACTCTCAGGAGTGTGAGGGAAAGGAAAGACAAGAGAGTCACCCTTCCTAACCAGTCTGACAATGCAATTCTCTGCATGGAATGCCTGAAAGCCTGGCTTTAGACCCCTCTCTCTGATTATCCCATCAGTCTTCAAGCATATAGTACACATCTATTCCTACCAACACTGAGTGTCTGACCCCCAAGCCAGACCTTTATAATTATACCAATTATGCCACTGCCACACATCAGGGTTGGATTTTTTGAACAGTCAATGCATTTGTTTCTGTTTCTATTAATCTCTTTTAATGTATTTTTTGTTATGCTAATGCCAGCTAAAGGTAATTCCAGGGAAATTAAGCTAGGATTATTCTGTTGTAAAGAGGAAAAGAATTATTATAGTTCTCATTAGGATTGATTATTTATTTCCTGTTCATCTGAGCAGCTGTGAATGATTGTCAATTCTGAACAACATTTTTCTTTCCCAGGATTTAAAAAAAGAACTTATTGAGATGAATTTATATTTGCAAGGTGCTCAAAGCTTGTATTTTAAGGCAGAATAGTCTGGCATTGAATGGAAAAATAAGTCAACATTTCTTGGGGATGGTTCAAGTTTATTCCTTTTTTTTCTATTAATCTTTGTGATGCCTCACCTTTTTTTTGTTGTTGTTTTGTTTTGTTCTGTTTTGGGGTTTTTTTTTGTTTCTTTCTACTTTTTTTTTTTTAAATAAGATTCCTAGCTGGTAGTCTTGCTTCTGCTGCTCCATATTGATAAGCAAATCATCCTGACAGTGCAGATTAAAGCAGCTCCACTGCTGGTTTGCATTCATATCTCTTTAGTTAGTCCTGTCAATCTTAATTGATAGGGCTTATTTATGTGCATGAGGAGATTGTTCATGTGAGTGGGGCATTCAAAAATTGGTATTCATTTACAGAAACAAGTTTGGCTAATAAATATTGATTTTTAGAAATTTTATGGTTTTAAGTAATATTTAGAAAGTCTGATCATGGTTATAACTCTTTAAAATTCAACAGATTCACGTCATATTTAGGCTAAAATAAAAGAAGTAGTGTTTGGCTTAGCAAAGTCTGAGGAATGATTTCATTTCAGACACTTAGAGATCAATTCTCCTTGTGAAAATTCTAAATTTTTTTTCCAGGAAAATATTCTGTAACTGATTTGTGTCAGAGGGAAAATCAGACAATGTGCCAGGCCACTTGTTTGGCACCAAGGGCACCTTCTGCCGTGGTGAAGACTTGGAGGAGCAAGGCAGATTTTGAGCAAGCCTCCCTTCCAGGCAGGCTTTGGCCAGGTGCTTTATGAAGGAGATTTGCAACTCTTGTGGTGTGTCAGGGCAGGGAATGTGAGTCTGTGCCTGGCCCTTGCCTTGACTGAGAGAGGCTGAGCAGAAATGAGGCCATCCTTTGCTGACATGGCACATGTTTTCATTAAAATGTAACCTTGCACCTCATCCTAGGATAGGCAGCAGTTTCAGGATTGAGCCTTTTATACAGTGGGTACATGCAGTGAAAATTAATTTTTTTTCATTCTCTTGAATGGTAAACCCATCTGCCAGATACAGGGTGGTGCTGAACATTGCTTGCTCTGTTTTTCTGGAAGGAAACTAATTAAAAGATTATGGCTTCTGTGTTTAGTAGTTGTTCAAAATTACTGTTGTCCAGCAGTTTCACTTCTTTAACAGGGGGTTAAGGGGCCTCATGTAACCAAAATGTGAGTCCTATTTATGACTTTGTGTGTTAGCTACAGTATTTTTCTAACTGGAATGAAATTATATCTCAATTTCTGCATTTTTTTACTGCTTGATAATAAAAAATATCATGAACTGTGCCTTGCTGCCCCTTTGGGCACAACCCCTGTCTTCAATTCCTTCTTCTGAAGATCACTCTAGGAATGCTCTTTGCAGTGTCAGACCCTTCTTTCTGGGAGCAGTTAAACTCCTCTGAAAGCAGGAGGGTTGTTTTAGGGTAAGTTGGAGACCAACCAGTTGCAATCCTGTTGCAGACCTTGTTCAGAAAGAATAGTTTTATATCTTGATCTGTTTGCCATGGCATACCCACCTTTCTAAAGAAGAGCACTTTTATTAATAACAAAGCCTTGTTTAGGCATAATTGACAATATTTCAAGAACCCTTGAGAACTGATCCCAGTAAAACGTGGTCTTAAATGGGATTCAGAAGAGAGGTCACACATAATGAGCCATGGATACTGAATTCTTTATTTGATTTTTGATTCAGCTCTGTGTTCACTTGAGATGATTCATTCTTCCAGTGAGCTCCTTCCAGGAAGGATTCCCCACGATCCTCAGAATGTTTCTCTGTCTCTGTACTATTAAAGTTCTTTCTCTGTTATTACAGTTTCCTTTTGACTGAAATCCTCTTTGATTCCTCCTGAAGGATCCTTTCAAAAAAGAAAATGCAAAAGGAAAATTGCTGATTACAGATGTTCACAAAGAAAATTGCTCTAGTAATTCTTTAAAAAAAAAAAACAACCAAAAAAAAAAAAAAAAAAACCAAACAAACGTTTTAAGATTAGTTGAAATGCAGATTTTCATCTTTTCAACCAAGGAACTTGAGGTCTTGTTAATGAGGTCAGAAATAGTGCAGCTGTTGCTAAAATGTGCTTTGTTTTCAAACCTTTTCACTGGTTTATGGCAAACCTTACATGAAGCTTTGTGTGAAGATTTAATAAGGACTTAGAATACCATGTGTGCTGGTGGGCACAAGGCTGTCTTTCTTTGGCACTCTCAAAAAGAAACTGCCTTATTTATGTTGTTTGTGTGTTTGTGAATGCCCTGAGGTGAGGATGAAGAATTACTTCAACAGGGGAGTTCATATCAAGCACTGTACTGCAAATGGCCTAATACTGCAATGTCCTGGGAAAATTTGGTGGGTGTCAGGTAAGGGTGGGAAAAATGAACAGCTGAGAAAATATCAATTACTTACTCCTCTTTGCTACACAGAGCAGGTTTTTGAGTGGTGTTCTCTAAGGTGACTTTTTTACTTATTCTTAAATGTGAAATAAAGCATGAAGAAGAGGCAACAGAATATAGACAGGTCAAATTTTTCATGTAAAAGGCTGTGCAGAACTCAACAGATCTGCTTGAAACACAGCACTGAGGAACATGCAGGAGGCAGACATCAATGTAGGCTTGGGGTATTGGAAAGCAGAGCTGTGCAATGACTGGGAAAAGGTGGATGTCTGGTCCTGCTCTGCAGCCTTCTGTGTCCCAGTACGAGTTGAGTCATTTCTCTCCATCAGTAACTACATATTTAACCACTGACTGCAGGAGAAAATCAAAGCCTCTGGTGGAAATAAGTCTGAAAATTCAAAACTGTTTCTCCACCCACAGACAGTTTTCCTACTAGCTGAAAAGAGTGTTAATAACTAGGGCTACCCAGTGGTTCCACTTCATTTCTGGGCAGGAAGAGCCCGGGATCCTTACACTGGATGGACAGTCAGGATTCCTTCTGCTCTCGTAGTTCTCTGTGTGGACACCACAGTGTTCACTTACCATGGGTCTTTTTCCAGTGAAGTGTCTGTGATTAAACAACAGGCAGGTGTGGGGCAGCAAACACTTCCCTGGTCTGATTTACAGAGGAGAAGGAAGGGTTGAGGAGCTGGGCAAGGATCCCAGGCAGGTTGCCCACAGAAGGGGCATCGTCTGCCCTCAGCCGTGCCCTTGTTTTACCACTCAGAGAAGCTGCACTGAGTGCAGCAGGACGGGGTGGGCAGTGGGGATTTGAACCACTCCAGCTACAGCTGACACTCACCTGGGGCTTTGTTTTTCCAGCTAAAATCGTGAGCAAGTGCTGCTTACCCCTGTGAGGGTGCAGGCTCCTCTCTGCAGAGCAGTGCCTGCTGCCAGGGCTGGAGCTGTGACTCAGCCATGACATGAGCAGTGGGGGAAGAGGGGTTTGTGTGACAAAACCAGGGATGGGAGTGGGTGTGTGCCTGCCAGGCTGTGGGACACGACTGCAGCTGCTGTGGGGATGGAACCAGCCACAGACTGGTGGGAACCACCCCAGCACTGACACGAGCAGGGCCCAGGACTGTGGCTGTGCCCCAGCCAGCTCAGGAGTGTCCCCACAAACTGGGGACGTGCCTGGGGTGCACAGCAGGTCTGGCAGTGGCTGCATAAAATACCTACATTCTCTCCTGGTTCCGCTTTCATCTTGCCTTTTTCTTCTAAGAATTCAGAAAATGCTTCCAGTGTATATTCCCCAGTATAGGCCACTTCCTGGAAAAGGTTTAGAGTATGTAAATGTACACAGAGTTTTGGAAATAATGGCAAAATCGGGTGGAGGGTTCTTCAGACTGACCAAACTCTAGACTTTTGTGCTCAGTTTACAAAGCAAGGGCAGAGGCACAGCAGGTTCCAACATCAGCTGAAATGTGAATGTAAAGAAGAAATAGATGTCTAAGAAGGAAAGGATTTGTATAAAAACCATAACCATTATTTTATGGTACCAGTTTGGGATCCTGCCAGCTACTGACATCACTGGGGGGTTTTGTGCTTAACAATAAACATTGGCAAGCTATTCTGAAGAGCAGAGTCTTTTAAGGGTCCAGCCATGCTATTCAAAGCTGTCTAAACCTTTTGATGGAAATTCAGATTCTGGAATAGTTTTGAATACATTGTCCAGCTGTTGCACAGCTTGAAAGAACAGGATGAAGATGAGCAGTGACTTTAATTTTCTTGTACTTCACCTTAAGTTGGTGATTTACTGAGGATTTCCTTCTGAGGAAGTTTAATGAAAGAAGCAGTTTCAGTTTAGAGTTTTAAAATTTTCTGAGTGGGTCTAGGTGCCATTTGTATTTTGAAGATTCTTCTCCAAAAAACCTTTGCTCTCTGGAAGTATAAAAGGGTTTTGCACAAGTTTTTTAGCAAAAATTCATAGGAGATCATGTACATGACATGGGAGCTGTCTGCTGTTATCTGAGTGTGTTTAGAAATAGGTGGATGCCTGTTTTCATTTGCTCACTCCCACTCAGAGCTATAATGCTTTGTCACTTTACTCTGGTTACTCTTACACCTGATTTGAGTTCAAAGGACTGTAAACAAAACAACTCCAGACTGGTGAGTTCACTAAAATTGTACAGCATTTGGAATATAAAAAGTTTGGTATTTCCATTCCATTTTAATAACAATATGGCAGCTTTGAAACTGCTTTTTTATGTTCTCTATGTTTGTAAGTTTAAGTTTCTTGAGAAAGATTATTTCATTTCTCCAGAGGCAATCAACATTCTCAGAGGAGTCTTGATTTTTATTGGTTTTGATGATGGCTGGAACAGCAGTTTCTCAGAGCCTGAAGACCTGTAAAGCCAGAGGAGCAGCTGATTCCTACACTGGTTACTGGGCCTGTGTGTCAACACTTTCCATTACAGTAATCAGCACATAAGGGTATGTAAATATAATTTTTCTCACTCAACCCATAGAAGTAGACAAGTCAAGTACAAGACAAAATCTCTGCATTTGAGGGAAATAGTGTAAAAAACATGGTGCACAAAGAAGAACTTGGTATTTCAAATACTCTTTAATCCCAGAGCATTTTTAAGTATGAAACAATCCCTTAATAGTTAATGAAAGTCTTTTACTAGTTTGGGGGTTTTTTGTTTGTTTATTTGGGTTTTTTTGCAAACTGACATTTATTACGAGCATTTAATGGGTTTCTGCTTTTCTGCTTGAAGACTAAATGTCGAGTGAGTGTGCAGGACTGCAGTTCAATTCATCAGAAGTTGTGCATGCACATCCGAGAGGAAAATCTCTCAAAGATTAAATGAGGACATGGGTAAATGCCTTAGAATTTAATTTAAGTTTAGTACTAAGCAGAAAAATGAAAAGCTTAGTAATGCCTTAATTATAGCAATATCTTAATTTTTTTTTTTACTTCAGAGATATTTTCTTTTTAATTAGATAATGTTCATAGATAGAGAATGTAGCTATTTAATATTTTTCTTTGCCACCACTTTCAGCAGCATTTTCTAATTATTGTGTAACATAGCTGATTAATTAGGTAGCATTTTGCAAAAATCATTGGTCTTGACAACAAATATTTATTCCCAGTGGAGGCTGGGATACCATGATGGAGTAAAATTACTGGCTTAAATGTACAGAAGAAAAGTTTTGATTTGGGTTTTGTGAAAATGTAGAGGAAAACAACAAGAGCAGTATTAACACTTTAGAGACAGTTGTCATGCCTGCTCTGGAAACAACAAGCACAAGTGGCTCTCTGACAGAACATCTCTTTGAAGCAAAAAGGCACAGCAGTCATTGGGAGGTATCTGTGAATTCCCTCCAAGCTGGGACCCAACAGGCAGATTGGGAATTGTCAAACAGCAGAATGTGAGGCCCCAAGGACTTCCAGCCCAAGTCAGGAAATGCTACCTGAGCTCTTGGCACAGCCTCCTACACAGGATGAGACAACAGAAGGGTTCCTCCTCTAATTCAGCTTCTTGGCAGCAATGTCTACTCAGAAGCCAGGCAAGGACCAAATCTTTCTTAGCTGAAGGACTCCTTCCTCCCTGTGACCCCTGTGCCAAGCCAGCCCCCTGCCCTGGTGTGCAGCTGTGCCCCCCCAGTGTCCCCCAAGAGCTCCTCACCCGGTGATCGGGGCCAGCAGGAAAGAGGGTGAAGAACGGGTAGCGCTGCAGCCCCACCGACAGGAGGTCGTTTGCTGTGACATCGATCCTCGCAATCATCACATCCTTGTGACTTCCATATTGCTCTCCCAGCTTGTCCCAGATCAGCAGGAGCTTTCTGCACTCGTGGGACCAAGGGGCATCTGCAGATTTAAAATAAAATTGGAAGGACACAGAAGAGCAGAAGGGCTTGTGGTGGTGCAACCACAGGGACCTATTTAGCCCTTCAGGTTAGCAGAGCTTGGGGTTTCAGTTGTGGTCACTCTCTGCTAGAAACCATTTGCCCTTCATGAATTCCACATTTCCACATAGTGATAACTGGTTATTCACTGGCACATTTCTGATAGCAGAGCTGCCTCAGCTCTCTTTAGCCTCCCATCACTGCAATAAGCACACAGCACTGGGACAGCTCTGCTGGAGAGGTGTGCCAGGTAACCAGTGCAACCCCAGCAAGTCTTGCATCATCCCCGTGTTGAAACACTTGTCCAAAGTGTACAAAATACTTCATAAACCGTGCTATGCTGACTCTAGAAAGAGGAGTTGGGGTGATGGTGCTGTTTTGACTCTGAGCACTGCACTGATGCAGGTTACCAGAAAGGCAAAGGCTGAGAGCCCAGTACCCCCTTAACCAGCTCCCACCACAGCTGCAGCCCTTCAGCAGGAGAACAATGCTCACACTTGGTTTGTACAGAATTAAAATTTCAGGAGTGCTTTACTGAATACAGTACATTCCCTTTTCCAGACTTTTATTTCCAGAGGACTTGGTTCAATTCTTACTTAGATCATTCAGTTTGCTCATGGTACTGAAATGTGAAAATTACTCATGTGAGTGACGCAGCTGCAGCCAGCAAGGAGGGTGGCAGGAAGGCACTACCCTTATGAATTTCTGGAATTCAGGACAGGAGAGCTAGTTTGTATTTCTGTTAATGCTGCATGTTTGTTTTACTGAAGTAATTAAGGCTCAAACTAATCCCTGCTGGCTGGTACAAGGATTGGGCAGAGGTTTCTTCCTGGAAAGAGTCCTGTAAGGAAGCCACTTCCCATGCAGACTGAGGAGGAAAAAAAGGGTAATAATTTCCTAAACCACAATTCCTATCTGGGATTTAATCCTGGAGCATTGTTACCAGGCAATCTCACTGAAGTCTCCCTCTGCCCTTGGAAGACAACACACTTCCACCCTACACCCTGAGGTTCTGGTCTTGTGCTGTCTTTCAACAAGGAGATTTGGTATGGCCTTGGCAAATATTTACTGAAGAGATTCGGTGCTACTCAGTGCAACACTGAATCAGCAAAGGTATCACAGCGTTTCCATAGATATGACACAAATTTTTCTTCAATTCTTTCCACAAACAATAAAAATTAATCACACTCAGATTCTGTGAAGTGCAAAGATTAGTTTGGTATATAAGCATGAGCTTTCTTTTTTTCCTCCCAATTGACCAGCTCTTAAGCTTTTAAAGCAGCTTAAAATCCTAATTTAATCACAACACTTACAAAACATAACAAACACAGTCATGGTCTTATTGAAGATGATACTGTTGAAATTCTTCCCAACAAGCACTTTGACAGGCATCTTGTCCCAGTCTTCTGGAATTTCTTCACTAGAGAGGTGTTGCTGAGCAGAAACAGAAACATTGCTGTGAAGGTGCAGGGAGCATTGAGGAACTGGCCTCCAGTTCCAGTTAATGTGAGACTGATGGGACATTCCCTAATGTGCTCTGTTACTGTCTGAGAACTCTTTTAACTCATTACATCCTGGTCAGCCCCTCATGGTTCCACCTTCTCTCCCCTCTGCAGGAGCTGGGATCTCACACCCCTGGGTAGTGGGTACTCAGAATTATTTGTCCCTCTGTTGAATACAGACTCTGTAGCAGACTGTCTGAAAATGATGCTTTGGAACATTTGTATTGCTCTCCTGAATTCTTGTTGCCCAGTGTTCAGAAGTTGGACTAGTGGAAAGTTTATGTGTTGTGGGCTCTCCAAAGTGATGTAAAACACACCAGAAGGTGTGCATTGCTGCTTAAATCTCTGCCTCCACCACCAGTCACAGTCCCCACATGACTCCTACAATTTACAGTGCAGTAGCTGGGAATTTCTCTTCTCTGACACCACAGCACAGCAGCAGAAAGAAAAGAAGCCACATCTTTCTTTGGTAAGAAGGAGGCCACATCCCCACTGCTTCCATCCTTCTGCCCCCCCAACCCTGAATATAGGATCTACCCACTTGAATTTCTTAAATTCTGCCAGCTCTCAGACTGACTGCCTTATCTTTTCTCCCTGTAAATCACCCCAAGAAGCACTGAATAAGCAAAATGTTTTAATGTATTTTTCACAAGTGTGATGATGCCTCATTATGGCAACAAATGCTGTATTTACCATTGGGAATGATCCCCCTGGGAAATTCACTTTGCTAAACTCACTTAAAACAAATACCAAAACTTAATACCCTCTGAAACTGTCAATTTTCTATTTAATGGATTTTTTGTAACCTTAAAATCTCTTGCAATCATTGTTTGCATCTCTCCCAACAAAGGGAGGGAAATACCTCCATTATAGTATTGGAAAGACTGAGACACAGGGAGTTTTCAAACCACTACAGTACAACAGCTGCCACCAGTTAAAATATTGGGCCAGAAATGATCAATCCAGTATTTCCATTGGAGGACTGGAAAACTTTGTGGTCCACCTCAGTTGTTAAATACAGAGGAATGCTCTGTCAGCAGGGTGGATGCATTAGGGTGACAGTAGATTAACAATGATCACAACAGGATGCTGTTCTGATTTTAAAAGGGATGCTTTCTCAATTTGTTAATTTAAACTGGCGTAGTAGAGAGGTGCCCCATCAGCACTGGACATACCTTTGCTTTCCCACTTAGGTAGCTCTGGCAAAATGCTTTCAGGTTCTCCACAGTGACCTCATCTGCTGGCATTTTGTACCTGGCATCACTGGTCAGGTTTAGGATTCTCACAGCAGGAACATCGATGTCCCTGACACGAAAATACTCAAAAACACGTCCGTTCCTGGCTTCCTCAGTATCCACCAAAACAAAGAGTATCTGATGGCAGAGACAGAATCATGCACCTGGTTGAGCCTTCCAGCTTTGGTTTAGGCATTTTGGAGAAATGGAGCTTGGCAGTGAGGAAGGATCTAACCTTAAATTCAAGGAACTGTGCAGAACCATTTTTGGTCTCAGACCAAAACCCAGCAGCTCTGTGGACTTTATTACACCTTGATCCTAGTTAATAAAAAATGCTAAAGCAGCCAAAAGTACTGAAGATTCTCCCTCTGTCCTTCCACAGTGGTTTGCTGCCACGTCTTTTAGTAACACTTCTAATTTACCCCTCAAAGAGCTTATTGCTCTCCTTCATAAATCTTAACAGGACAGAAGAGCTGAAATACCTGCAATCCATATGTATTTACCAAGAGGTGATATTTGACTTACTGTTCTTCAGTGTCTCCTGTCCCTGGAGCAGGAGCAGCCCCACAGAACTGAAATACTCGTGTGTACTGCCTGTAACTGTCTCTACACATGCAAACACGTGGCTGCAGGCAAAGCTAGGCACATAACTCACAATATTCCTCAGGTTTTGTAGCTGGCTCCAGCCCTTGGTTCAGGCAACACTCAGGGTGTTTCCTGGTAGTGCCAGAAATGGCCAGAACCTTGCTAAAACTCCTTTTGGTTGGAAGTTGCACCCAGAAAGTTTCATTTGTAAAATCAGAAACAGATTTATTTGGAGCAGCTGGAATTAGTGCTCCTCTTTGTGGTCTTTGTGTTTAAAGAATCATTTCCAAGTGTAGTTTATCTTTCAGCTTGTCCTTAACAAATTTAAATAACAGTTACTGAAACTGTTTTTAAATTGTTTGGTAGACTTAGAAGAGGGACTGACAGCAGTGTACTTTTACCAGTCATGTTGCTGGGTGGTTTTCCACTGACCTTTTGGCATTCCTGTTTGCAAATCTGGATTCAGTGTTACAAACCTTTCCTCTGAATTCTGCAGCAGCAGACTTGTAGTTTTCATAAATCTCACTGAATGTCTCCGAGTTCATTGGGGTGAACAGCAGGATGTGATTTTCAACAGGGACATCAAAAATCTTCACAGATGTCTGGGAAACAAAAGACTCAACATCTGTTCCACTCTTTGTAGGCAGAACAGTGAATCAGAGGCTCAGCAGATCAGAATCCCTGGGTTCTGCTATTGCAAATTTTACTTTTTAAGACTCAGTTCCCAATCATTTCCATAACCATTGGATTTTGTTTCATTGTTTTAAAAAAGATAAAGTAAGAAGAATCAGCAGCTGCTGAGTGGTTTTTGTCAGTTCCAGGAAAAACCTCCTAATTATTTGTAGATTTTTACAGTCAGGAGGGGCTGTGATCCTCTAGTCTGATGTCCTGTACAGCACACCCAGAGGAATTAGTGCTGAAAGTAAAAGGTGGAGTTACCCAGGGAGCCCAGCTGGGTCCCACCCCACTTATTTGCTGCAGAAGCAGCCTTGGCCCTGGGTGTTGGCTCCACAGGAGGGAGGTGTTGGCATGCTCAGAGCTCACTGCCCCACCAGCCACTCCTCATCTCCTGCAGGAAACAACACCTTACCAGAGGGAAGCATCTTTGGCCTGGGCCAGACCAAGAGCTGCGTGTTGGGTTCTGCTGGTGTTTCCAGGTGGGTTTAAGGGTGGCCTTGCCAAACAAGCAAAGAAAACTCTCAGTCCCTGAGGTACAGAATAGCTGCCTTGGTCTTTTCCTGCATGGATTTCTGTCTGTCTCCTGTAGTTTTTGTTAATACAGAGAAATGTCCATACCTCAATATTATATTCAGTGACCAAATCCAAGGTAAAGGTTTTGATTAACCTCGTTAGACCCAGTTTGTTCTGTCTGCCATCTTCAAGCACTTCATTATGCACAGGTTTTCCCTGGACAAACAGTGAAGTTTGTGAGGTTGGTGGCCTTATCAACTATAGGAGCAAAATGACAGGCTTTAAAAGTGAGAGTTTTATGATTCTCAGCAACTGAAGTTCTATAGCTTGTAAAATGAATGTCACAGATAGATTGCAGAAGAAGATTATAGCTAAAATTCAAGGTACAGCTGACAGTTCTAATTTGTTCAGTAATCTTAACATACTGAAAGATCTTTCCCACATCTATACACACTACCTGTGAGATGTGCTCCCTCAGGAAATCATTGGTCTGACTACTTCCTAGTCTAAATATTGCTGCTACTCTCTCTAGTTTTGGGGTTGTTGTTGGCCTCTTCTTCTGCTGTGGACTGGAAGAAGATTATTCCTGGTCAAAAGCAACACCCAATAAAAGAGGTGAATGTCTGCAGAGCTCACTGAACATGGCAGCAAAGGCTGATGAGAATGCAAGTTGGAAAGTAAAGCTATTACATCCAGATCCTTAAGTATAAATTAGGAGCCTGAATGTAGGCAGGCAGATTGAAAATATCACTTGTCTAAAGGTTGCTGGTTTTGCCTCCTACTTGTCTCTCTTGTCTGGAAATGCATTATTTTTTGTGTGTTAAGCTGTTTGAATTACCACTAGGAAATTATTTAACCTGAAAAATTCCCAGACTGCCTTCCCATAGCCCCTGGCTGTCACAGCCCCTTACCTGACAGACCTTTGTTCTCCTACCTTCTTAAACACAACAAGAGAGTTCCTTTGGATGCCGTAGTCAGTGCAGACGTCCTCACTGGCTGTCATCCCAAAAGGCATCTCTGGCACATCTCTTGCTGTCTCACAGAAAACTTCCACACTGTCATTGTGAAGTTCCTAGTCCCAGAAAGAGTATTTATTGAGACTGTGCCCTACATCCTGCTCAGATGTGCAGGAGCTGGAGCTCCAGGTGAAGCAGGCTCCTAAAGGCTGGCGAAGCCAAGAGCAGAGTTAAATTGTAAAGTGGATATTGCTTGCCAGGATAACCTCTAAGGAGAGGTCCAGGGAGTGCTGTGACACATCTGTTGTGTTCCCCTGTGCAGCCTGTGTTGGCTGGCCTGGCTCAGCAGGGATGGTGTGGGGTCCCCGTGTCCTCCCTGCCCTCCCCTGGCACTCCCACTCTGTGCCAAGCCTTCTGCAGGCAGGAGGGACCGTGGCACCCGCTGCTGCCCTGCACAGCCGGCAGGAGGGGAGGGGTTACACAGGAGAGCAGCTCACTGACCCCTCTGGGGTTTGGGCTGGGTGCTCCTCAAGGCAGGCACCTCGACTCCTGCATCAGTCACTGTGCTGTCCACCCCCAAACTAAGAGCAAATGAGCAGGATGAAGGGCAACAGCACTTGCAGATTTGATTTAATCAGACAATTATTTCACACTAGATGAATAGTAATTTATATGCTGAGACCTTCCAACACATCCTGGCACTCGTATTTGTGAGCAATCTGTGAGTAATAGAAGGCCAAATACGGTTCTTTATTTGCTTGAACACTGTTTTGTTGGCTTCCACCCATTAAATTTCTGACATGCCCTAGCTCATGCTCACCTATCATTTCAGCCCCCAGTGAAATCAGTGTCCAGTGAAACACCTCTGCAGGCAGTGCCTGCTATCAGTGTGGTTCAGGGAACTCTCTGGCATCGCTGTGGTAGAGAGAGCTCCTCAGTTTGTCCCAGCACTGGAACACTGCCTTCCTCCCTGAAGGGCTGCAAGCAGATTGCAGCAAGGCAAGATTCTGGGCACTGAGCATCTTCACAGTTTGTCCTGGTAGTGTGGTATGTGCTCACCAGCTCTGTTATTATGGGGTATTTTGGTAATGAATCCTGCTTTCCACAGCCACAAACCTTGACTGTGTAGTGCAGCCAGCACGTTGGGATATTATCAGTGCAGGTGTGAGTGCAGATACTGTGCTTTTAAATTGGGCAGAGAGATACCAGAATAAAAGACTGTTTCATTAGAGAAAATCCTTGATTGAATTTTCAGATATTAAAGATTTCAAGGACACATTGGAAAAGGGGGAAAAAAGCTATTCCTATTTTACTGACTCTGACAGCATATCTTGACTATTGCTCACTAGCATTCAGCCCAAATCCTGAGAACCTCATTCTGCTCTAAAAACTGGGAGAATTTGGTTGAGGAAGGACCACAAGTGTTGGATCATTTACAGTGGTAATATTTTATGACTTTCTATCCATGCAGACTTGGCCTTTTTCCCAGCAGCCAAGCTTGGGATGGTTTAGCAGAAGCCCTTTCTCTGAGGAAGGAGACACTGCTGTGACCAGCCAGGGCTGTGCAAGCCCTGCTGAAGCATCCTGCTCTCAGGAGCTGTTCTCAGGGTCTCTGTGCCCAGCTCCTGATTAAGGAAATGTGCTGTGGAGTAAGATTTTCTTATTTCTGCCTGGGCTGCTTGTCTAGAAGTGTGAAAAAAATAGATAGAGGCAGATAATGGTTTTTTAAATGCAGAGAAAACTGAGAGTCTGCATTTTTCTGGTGAGTTCTCGTTTGGATGTGTGGGATTTGGTGATGATAGCAAGAAGTTTATCCCAAATTTGGAACAGAAACCCGCCTTTTGAGCTTTCCAGATAATTACCCTAAAGAAGCCAATCACTGCCAGATCATCAGCTTTTATGATGGCTTCAGCCTGATCAGTAGAGTTGATTAAAACAGTGCTAGGTCCTGTTCTTCTTTTCACCCATGTAATAAAGGCTGAGGCTTTTCTGACTCCTGTGGAAGGAAAAGAGAGTTAAAATGAAAGTCAAAAGGAAAGACAGAAATTTCAGTGCAATCAGAACAGAGGCAGTGAAGGTGCAGAGGGATGCTGAATACAAATGACTTGGACTCCTTAGGACTGAGGTCAAAGCTGGTCCAGAGGGGGCCTGAGGTATCCAAATTCAGCCTCAGGTTCTTGTCACCATTTAAACTGCTGTGGCTCCAGAAGACCAACAGTGGATCAGTACAGTGCTTTCTGAGACCTCTGCAAATGGTTTTAAGTCCAGTTAAATGATTAATCACATCTGGAGAATAGACATGAGGAAATTCAGACAGGCAGAAAACCTGTCCTGCAAGATTTCATGTGTCCCAAAATCACAGTAAGCCATAAAGTGCTATCGACCTGAGGTTTAATCCAGAATGACTTCAAACCAATTGCAGATTTTATTGAACTGTTTGTTCAATTACATTAGGTGTCAAAATTGTTCCTTTGGTGCTGCAGGAGGGATCTGATAGGCACAGAGACATGTTAAAACTCCTCTGTGGGGCTATAGCATTACTTCAGTTTAGACATAAGAAACAAAGCTGAAGTGTAAAAGTTGTCATTTAGTTCTGGATTGTTCCATCTTTTGGTCTCCAAATTACTACTACCAGTTTTACTGAGATTATAGTCAGTGTGTTTATTTGGTAAATTCTCCTAAGCTTTCAGGAGTTTTAGAATATTGAGTCTCTTTTTAAATTGTGGTCTTAAACTATTATCTTTTCAGAGGAATTTGAGGTAACAAATTGAGGCCTCAGCGATTAAAATCTCAACCCTTTCATCCCTGTGTGACAGACAGCCTTGCTGGATCAGAGGAAAGGTTAATTAAAATCATACATGAAAAAGAAAAAGTTAAGTGCTGGAGTCAAAATGTACAGTACAAGTGGATTATCAGAGATGCAAGTCCTGGCACTGTGCATTTTACAAGATCAAAATTGAGTCAGCCCATTTCACTGCCATCAGTTTGCAGCAGACAGCACTGCAACTAGTTTAAAATACCATTTTTTTTAAAGTGAAGCAGGCAGACATCTGCTCTGGAGTGTAGAGGCTGCAGAACAAAGTGCAGAGCAGTATCTAGTGGCCACATAGTGCTTGACTTCTGCTGTCTAAATGCAGAATGGAGGTCTTGCCATTTATGTCAGTGCTATAGCCCCTAAACATACTTTCCATTTGATTAATCTTTCTACTGAGTTCCTTTAATCAGCCTGTGTACTGGCCAAATTCTGACCATGCAGTCATAAATTATGATTTACAAAAGCTAAAATTTGGCTTTGATTTTACATCCATTCCCAGGGCAACCATTCAAAAATCCCATCTTCCCCAAAGAATGGAATTAATTTATTGATTTAAGCAAGGTCTGCAGTTTCTTTTGTGTGTCCCAAGTCCTGTGTGAGAAGCCACTGGGTGGCCAGTGCACATTTCCAGTTGCCAATGCTCAGTGGTTTAAAAGTCAAACGTGCTGTGTGAGGCTTTACTCGGTGTTGCACATCAGCATTTACCAGTGAACAAAATGTCATTTTTGTGGTGCATGTATTGCAGCCCATGGGTGCTTTCTGCCTTGCACAGAGCACAGAGCAGCAGCAGTTTCCCAGCTCCTGCATCTTGCTGGAAATTGTGCCTGAAGCAGCAGCTCTGCTGGGGGGCTGCTCTGTGTGAGCTGTTGCAATGCCCTGCACTCACTGGTTCACACCAGAAAATCTGTCAGGTTTACCAGTTTAAGAGAGGTTTTCTTGTCAGTGCTGTAGATTTAATCAGAGACTGAAGGTAAAGGGCTTTTGCTCTCAGGTGTCAGCAATAAAAGTCCAGGGTGGCACATCAGGCTGTCAGTGGCATTTGTGCAGAGGCTGCTGTTTGCACAAGTCTGGTGGTGGGAACTGGGTGAGAAATTCAATAGTGAGGAGGAGCAAGTTGCTAAAAATATTGAAGATCAGGTTTCAGCAGGAGCCACAGGGGGCTCAGCAGTTAAAGATATCCTAGCACTTGGTTGTGTACAGGCTCAGGAGGCAAACTTTGGGTTCTTTTTCTGTTTGCTGTATTAAACTTGTGACTCCCCTCTATGTGCTCAGAGTACACTAACAGATGCTTGGCCAAGTCATGCAATTTTTATCTCCTCTGTAAAAGTGCATCATTTTATGAAAAAAACCCCGTCTTGTACATACTGTGACTCAACAAAAAGGTCTTGTAACACCTGGGTTTCTTGTCTTTGCTTAGTAACTTTCAGTAAAGTATTTCAAATTATTCCATGTTTTATTCTAAGCCTCATGTGAGCTCCCTCTGATGGCTAAATTGCAGAATTATTTTCCTTAGCATAGGAAGCATACCTGTGTGCTGAGGACCCTGTGAGTTCCCAGTTCATTGTTGGATGCAGTGCTGCTCCACCCTGCTTCTGTTGGCATCTGCCCGTTGGAATTGCAGGGGGCCAGAAGAGCAATGGGGCACTGTTGGGACCCAGTTCTTGTTTGGCATAACTCATTAATGTTTATTGTAATAATTGGGAGTAAATTGTCTTGTTGGGGTGATTCTGTACTCGGTGGAACAACACCAGTAATTAATTTGGCTGTTTGAACTTAATAGAGAAGATATTCAGTGACACCCTTGGAAGACGAATTCAGATTCATCTTCCTGTGCTGGTACAAAGGCAATTGCATATTTAAAACCCTGGGCAAAACCAGCTTTCCACCTTGTGTATTTTTTCATCTGAGCATCTGTATTTTTCTTCTCAGCAGTGTAATAGGTAGGTACATCCTGTCATTACATATCATTATCTTATCAGGGCATGAGACACTTTACCTTTGCAGTCTATGGGATCTTCCCTGCTGCCATTCACAAAAAATTTCACAGTAGGAAAGGCTTGAATTTTAAATTCTTTTCTCAAGTCGTGTTGGTGTGTCACATCAATTTTGCCAAACTGGATTCTTGGAGCTTCTTTTTTAAGCTGTCGTGCAGCCTCAGCAAATTCTTCAGACAAATTCTGAGATGACTGAGATAAAGTCACATCTGGAAAAGGTCAATCAAGAGCAAATGGGTTACATAAGCCACAGTGTGAAGCTTTCTAGTGGAGGTTGTTGTGTCAAGTGGTAGCTGGAGGTCTTCTATGACTCAGAAATAAATGAGAGATTATATTTACTTCTTTATATTGATGCTGGGTTTTCACCACTCCATATGTTCTTGAACCAGTCAGGATGAACAATCAGCAACATTTCAATAGTCTTCTATTGGGAAAATATGATGAGCAATTAAAAAGTGGCTTGGCTGACTATGCTGGGCATGAGTTAAAGAGGGGTGAAGGATGGAATGAAGTGTTGCTCACATCAGGACTCTTTGATAAATCCCATTTTGGTAAGCACTTCACTGAGGCAAACTTTTGTAAAGCAGAAAGTACTTTTCCAGAAAAGATGCTGAGGAGGGAGGGAGAGGAGCAGAGTGTGGTGCTTTAGGGACTGGCAGAGTGTTCCTGCTGGCTGTGCTGTGTGCCAGCCCCTCTGCAGCTCAAACAGCAGCTGTGAGTTTGGGGCAGGCAGAGGCACCATCCTGGGCTGGCCCCACAGCTGTAAAGTTGTGTTCACCTGAAAACAAGGACAAGAGAAGGAAACTGGGCACAGGCTGCTCTGCACTCAAAGTCAAGTAAGAGATAAAGGCCTGGAGCTTTACAGTTTTGCAACTCAGGTTGAAAAAAACCCGAATTTTGATTGAAATTCAGATACCCTGTCTTGTTAAATTTCTTACATTATAAAGAACAAAACTATTGTCTTTAGATTATGCACATAATTTTTTTTGTTTCTTCAATATATTTTGCAAATGGGAACAGATGAAAAACACGCAGTTAAATTTGGTTTCATAAATCTGTGTTTGTTCTTCTGTGTGTGTATGAGTGGTTTTGTGTGTACACGTGTTCAGAGGTATAATTGCACAAGCACATGCACAAATGCACCAAAGCACAAATCTAACCAAACAAATGTCTTTGGTTCTTTCACAAAATTATAGATGCACTTCTCTACAGCACAGCTGGTGAAGACATTGCCCAATGTGGTTATAACCAAAAAATAAATGGACATTTCTGTAAGAATTCTAATAAATGAAAGATAAATCCATAAGCTAACTCAGTGCTGAGTTCCATGCCTTGCATTATTCATTGTTATCCTTGCTCTGATTCCCAGCCATCAATCATTTTCTCCCACCTTATTGTTACAGCAAGTGTGAAGATCAGCATCAAATAATGCTATTTTCTCAAACTATTAAAGGGATAGGCCCTTCCACATTCAGTGACATACAAACCCATTTTGGAGAGGCTCACAGAACCCCTGCACTGGAACAGCTGCTCCAGCTGCTCATTTGCCAAGGGGTTCCAATTAGTACAACAAAACTTAGTGTCTGCTCAGGGGATACCCAGATATCGTGTGATGAAAAGAAGGTACTTCTCTAAGTAAAGTTAATGAGCCTTAACATCAAAGTCCAAATCCAAATTGTGTTCTAACTGCCTGTAAAATCAGTGTTTCATCAAATAAATTTATTGTGATTTTTCAAAGAATTTTTACCCTAATTTTAATTTCATATTTCCAATTTATAACAATGTTCTTATGAACCTTTCCCTCAATGGGATTGTAATGTGTTATCTCCCAGCACAAAAAAAAAGAGAAATAAAAAAGAAAAATACAAGAGAGCTCCAGTTGTACCTCAAGATGCTCTAGAGGCAACTGCAGCAAACCTGCAGTGCTGACCTGTCAATTAAGAAATTGCAAATCTACCCTATAAAATTGCAAATCTACCCTATAAAACTGCCCTATGCTGCTTCTAGGCTAGCCCAGAGCAAGGGCTGGGCTTGCCAAGAGGAAGGGTGAATGGCCCTGGACAGAGTGCAGCTTGAGAGAGGAGCAGGAAACCCCACAGAAAATCAGGGTCCAGCAGCTTTCAGCTAATTCCAAGTCAGAGGCAATTTCAGTAAAATTATTTTTCTCCTAAGGTTGCACAGCTGTTTTACCACAGCTGGGAAAGTGGAAGTTTAAATGCTTTTTGCACAGGGAAATGGGAAGGGGCAGAAGAAATTGCTGGTGAAGTCCAGACACAGAAGCTGAAGTTTCCCAAATACAAAAGAAATGCTAATCTCAGACACTGGACATTTAGGGGGTTGGCTGGGTAGAAGAGGACAGAATATCCATTTTTCTCTGAAATATTTCAATTCCTAACAGCTGTTGTAAGAATCCTCCCTTATCAGTGAATGGCCTGGGTAGGCAGAGTTGCAGGTAACCAGGAGAGCATGGAGCATGCTTAGATAACCAGAGCTGGCAGAGTTAGGGGCTCCATGGCTGGGAGCAGTGCATGGCTCCATTCTGTACAGAGTAATCTGCAGTCAGAGACCAGAAGTGCCATTAACCTGCTAAGTGTGAGACACAAGTTCAGTGAGGGAGCAGGCTTCTTCATCAGACAGATAAAAACTGTTTCCTTGACTACCCAGAAATGATGTGGAAACATCCATCATGCACCTTTCCCCTGCTTTCCTGAGTGATTAGACTCCTCTTCAGCTCTCCATCAATTCCTTTTCATTCCACTCATTCTCTGTTTGCCTCCCAGGTGCTTTATTTTTCAAGTCGTTTGAGTGTTGCAGGAAATCATCACTCCTTTTATTTGGAGCCTTTTCTCAAGTTTTGTTTCGTTTCCTCTGGTGCAGATTTTTATTGACACCGATCACTTCAGGCACTGGGATGAGGGAGCAGCTGCTGGGGCTCGTGTGGCATCACAGGCTCCAGGCTCAAGGGGCATCAGCAGGGTACCAGAACAGGATAAG
Organism: Lanius collurio; assembly: GCA_020086605.1. Taxonomy (NCBI): domain Eukaryota; kingdom Metazoa; phylum Chordata; class Aves; order Passeriformes; family Laniidae; genus Lanius; species Lanius collurio. The sequence goes on along the minus strand of JACBWW010000025.1, from coordinate 11,996,282 downwards.
AGGCAACAGAGCTGGTGACGAGGTCACCAGGGAGGGCATGTGGGTGGTGGGCCCCCTGTGCAAACCAGTGTGCTGTGCCACATCTGCCAGAAGGAAGAGGCCCTTCAAAGGCTGTCAGCTCAAGCACAGCATCCTAGTAACATGAGAATGTTTCCATTATCTGTAGGTTTAGCTATGTTGTAAATAAAAATAAGAAGAAATTAAGGGCTGGGAAATTAAAAGTAGGAAGAGAACCAGAAATCCTGTATTTTGACTCTTATCCCTTCAGTACATGACAACCTCAGTGAGCTGCTCCTTCTTTTTCATGGTGCAGTTTACTGAGCTAAAACAGATTGAAATGTGGACAGATTAATGTTTTGCTGGCACATGAATGTGTTTAATGACCCTAAAGTATTATTGAAGTGAGTATACATGGAAGAACAATGAGTTACTTTTCCTTTAGCTAATTGCTGGTGGCCTCCAATCTCACTCTGCTGTCTGAGTTGCTGGTTTAGGGATTGCTGCAGTAATTGTGAATGTGTCTGTTCTCCTGCCAGGTACTGATTTCCTGGCTGGGAGTTCCTGACATGGTCACAAAACCATTTCAGCAGTCCCATTTCTCATCTTCTGTGCAGGCAGCTTTTGCAGTTGCACTACAGATATATAATCTCCTCTGCAGAAAAGTCTGGAGATGAAGGGTAGATTCATGTTTAACATCTCAGAGTAGAAAGATGTTAATCTTGCTGCAGTTGCAAGCTTGTTTCTGTGACCTTGAATTTTCTCATTCTTTTCTAGAGTGAGATACAGCCATGACCTCCTGTGCTGACCTCTCTGCATTTTATCTGAGGTTGGCAGTTCACTTGAGCTCTTCTGCTCTGCAAACATCAGGGTTTATTCTAAGTTTGGATTATTCAAAGCATTCACTGAAATAGGCAGGTGTAAGAGACACCTACCTGAGGGACCCATGCTAGTCAGTGATTCTGCAGCAGGTAACTGCAATTTTTTTCCCAATAATATCACCTTCAGCTCTTGTGCCTTAGAAAGGAGATGTTTGTCTTCAAGAGTAACCCTCATCTTGCCTATTAAATGTCATTATCTCAGCCCAGGCTGTCAGTCACAGGTTGCAGGAATGCTGGGGCTGACCCAGTGCCTCACTAGAGGTACAAATGTTCTGCCAGAGAAGGTAAACTTCACCTTTTCACAAAAGAGAGTGTGCTTAGCACACAAAGCAGCAGCACAAGGTCTGCACCGCTCACGTGCTTGTCCTTAGGTTATCCCCATGTTTATCTAGGAACTGAAAACTTTTCAGTGGAAAGAACAGCAGCAGGCATTCTCAGAAACCTGTGGAACCAAGCATTCACTGGGGCCTCTGTCTTTTCCTGAACTCCTCTGATAAGCTGGAGGGAATGGGGCTAGCCTGTGCTTTGAAAGCAGTGTTTTTAGTTCAGGAGTGTACAAAGTTTATTGCCTCTGTGATAGTCATGCTTGATGAGCACGCTTGAGACCTTTTATTGTGTGTGTTTGTTTGCTTTTCTCTGCAGTGAAAGTCAGCCCAGGGACTCACATTCAGGCAGAGTGTGGTGCAAACAGCAAAACTCCCCCATGCAGGCAGCACCGATCTAAGGTCTGCCTGCTGCTGGTCACAAGTGCTCTGAATTCCCTGTGCTCATAGGCATCCAGGTGGAATTTAGAGCAGTTTCACACGGAGTGGGAGATGCCCCAGCCTGCAGCAGTAGAGCAGTTTCAGGTGAGTGCTGAGCTGGGGTGCTGCCGGCTTGTGCAGGGCTCACAGCTCAGCTGGGCAGGGCTCACACATCGCTGGGTGGTGCCTGCATCGTCTTCAGACATGGCACAAAACAGCTGGGATGAGGAGGAAGAGGATTTCTGGATCAAGGCTTTGTTTTGCCCCTGGGTACTTGCCCTGTGAACTTTGCCCAGCTCCAGAGGCATCTGGACACTGCCTGGCTGAAAGTCAGCAGGTATTTATAGTACCCCTTCCTGAAGGAAGGCAGACCTGGGACGTTGTGAGGGTGGAACTGGCAGGTATTAAAAGGACTTGGGGGTTGCTGGGCAGAAGACATCAAAGCAGACCTCACCTGACAAATATTGTGGGACTGGTAAGTAAATAATATTATGCAACAGGGAAAGCATTGGGGTTTTCTTATAACTGATAGGTGGTCTAAGGCACAAATCATCAAAGTTTGTAACCCAAACATTCCTGGTGTTGGTACAGCACCAGAAGAAATCCCCCCTTCTGGGAAGCCTGGGATTCCTTCCCACTCCCTATGTATCTGTGATTGCTAATGAGTAAGGAGAAAAAAGATCTCAGGTCCTGCATTCATTCTGAATGTCAGAAGCTAATTCCTGGCAGCCCCAGATTTCCTGAGTCATCTGGGCAATATTGTTTCCTCTCACATTATCTTAGCTTCTTTAATAGTTCTTGTTAATAAAAGTATACTTAGATAGACTTTTAAAGTGTGGGACATAAAAGATTAGGGCTGTATGGCTTTTGTGTGCAGGTCCCATCTTCAGTCTCCTTGTGCTGTGGCAATGAAATTATTACAGCAAATGGATGAGCTCATTCAGCATTGTGGAGTCAGGTTTCCTACAGGCCAGGGCAGTGCCTCACTGCAGGACAGTCCCCAAAGGCAGCTGCAGAGACTGAGGTCAGGGATTTCCAGATCATGTATCTGTGCTGGGGAGCTCCTCACTCCCAGAAGCGACTCCAAACTCTTTCCAGGGACTGCAGATGCCTTTGTGGTTTGTGGGGAAAAGGCAATCAGTGTTCAGTAAGCCCTCCAGACAGACGTGCTGGCCTTCATCCCAAGCAGATGGGGATGGGGATCCCTGGAGAGAGGGGTGTTGGGGGAGCAGAGCTTCAGCTCGGGGTTCTGGGAGGTGAGAGGGGAATGACAGAGTGGGTCTGGCCTTCCCTTCTGGAGGAGCTGGTGGGGAGGGTGGTGGGATGGATGTCAGAGGGGTCCAAGGCTCTGAAGGAGGGGGAAGAAAGCCTCATTTAGATCCCCCCATCCTTCAGGTGCCCCAGTCCCTGGGCTGCTCTGTTCTGAATAATTCTTTCTCCATCTCCTGTCTTTTTATGAATTCTGTTTTCTGTTCATATTTGGTCTGTAATCCTGAAGTGTGTTGCAGTATCTCACTGTTGATAATCTCTGCCAGTACTAAGAAGATTGCTCTGGCCTGGCCATTTAGATCCTGTGCTCTGAAACAGCTCTTACAAAGCTGAGAATACAGAATGACTGAGGTTTTTCTGATAAATTATTTTTTCACCAAAACTATGCATCTTCAGAGAGATAAAACTGTTCACAACTGCAGATTGAATTTGGCAAATAGCTTTAAATCCTCCACAATTAGTAAATAAAATCTTCCTAAATTTCAAAACTTTCAGAACTATTTAAAAATTTTAAACATTATGTTTCAAATAATTACTTAATGTATTTTTACTATTTATACTATACTAATACTATTCTGAAAGCTTAAAAATATGTGAAGTTTTATAATATTGCTTCAGGTTTCATGAAGTATTTGGTATGATCCAAACATATGTTTAGTTTCAGGAGTCTGTTAGTGTATTTTGGGCCATCTTGTTGGAAAAATACAAGTGTTTTCATTTCAGGTTGACCTACACTACATCATCATCATTATTATTACTATTATTAATATTATTCTTATTCTCTTTATTATCTTTGTCATCTATATCTTTATTATATTCTTTATTTAGGTTATTATCACTTTTTATTTATTGCCATAATATTATATTGTATGTGTTGTTATATTTTAATATTATTATTAAAGATTTTCTTTTCTATGGTATTCTACTTCTATTCTCTTCTACTTCTATTCTCTTCTACCTCTATTCTCTTCTACTCTATTCTGTTCTACTTCTATTCTAATCTATTCTATTCTACTTCTATTCTCTTCTACTTCTCTTCTACTTCTCTTCTACTTCTCTTCTACTTCTCTTCTACTTCTACTTCTCTTCTACTTCTCTTCTACTTCTCTTCTACTTCTCTTCTACTTCTCTTCTACTTCTCTTCTACTTCTCTTCTACTTCTCTTCTACTTCTCTTCTACTTCTCTTCTACCCTACTCCATTCTATTCTGTTCACCTTGTGCAGCTCAAAGGGTTTCTGCTACCAGCAAGCTGCTGGCCAGTGCAGATCCCTGTTTGTGGCATGGGAAATTATGCAGCATCTGAACATTCATCATGATGGGTAACACCCTGAGAATCCACCTCTTGGCTTTTGCCTCTGGGATGTACTTGTAGGCCAGACCTGACAGCAAAGTTAGTTACTCAAAAACTCCACTAGTTTTCTCCCCAGGAGGAATGAACATTAACCTAAAACAAGGACCACAAACCTGTCTCAACCTACTCATTTCAGGGGAAAAGAACAATATAATGCAATTACAGACATCAAAATATTGTAAAAAGACAATGCCTGAAGCCCAAAGGCTCCCAGAGGAAAGATGCCACCCAAAAAACCTCATACAAAGTGCTGATGAAAATGTCAGAAGGAGAAAAGCCCTCTCTGGTTATTTTTTGTTTGGTTGGGGTTTTTTTTGATGTTTTACCCATCAGTGCTGTGAAACACATACTTGCAAAATTAAGCAGTAGAAGCAAAGAATGCCAACCCAGCACTGTCTCCTGTCTCGTGTAGCAGACTGGTGTTTAACCACCCCAAAAAAGAATAACTTCTGTAGTTACAATCAGAAACAAATACATGGAGGAAAACAAAACAAACAAGGACTGCTGGGGGACAAAGCAGGGGTAAAACAAGCACTCCTGAGTGTCCCAACATCAGTCATTCTCTGCAGAGCCACCAGGGTAAGAGAGTGGAAATTGCTACTCACAGAACTTCACCAGGAGGTATTTGGTTTCCTTCAATGCCCTGTCCAAGTTGCTCGTTTTCAGCAAGAGGACATGGTTCTCCTTTTTTATTTTGGGGAGCTTGGCTTTCTTCAGCTTTGCTTCATTTGGGCTTATGCTGTCTGCTGCCAGGAAGCCTGTGAGAAACAACAATAGAAGAAGGAAAAAAGGATGTGTCCTCATCTTGTCATGCCTTTATCCAGATCCTGAGAAAGAAAGAAGGAGCATTAAGCAGTAGGGTTTGCTGCTCAAATGTCTGCAGCCGTATCAGCCAAAGCAAGAGGCTGATAAGTTTGATAACAGTCTTCCACCAGTGGAGCCAACTGCACCTTTCCATGGGAAGATTAAATTAGTTAAGTACTTCCCCCCCTTTAGTAGTGTTTGTGGGGGGAAAAAAAAGTGTCTATGGGGAAGCTGGGTTTACTGTTTCTGTAAATAAACACCCCAGGGAGAAGGTAAAGGGGCACAGAAGGAAACAGCTGCCTACAGAAGCACCAGTGGATTCAGAGTGCCCTTGTTTAATTAGACACCCTTTGCACTTGTTTAATTAGACACCCTTCTCTTGTCAGGGCTGCAGACCAGGCAAGCAGCAGGTGAGGTACCTGGCACAGCATCTGAGGGCTGCTCCTCTGCCTAATGTTTGCTTGTCTCGTGCACTTCTGGAGCTACTGATTGGGGATCTGACTGAGAGTGTGCAGAAGCCAGGGAAAAACTCTCATTTCTCTGCACAGGTAATTTTAGTGTCTGTAACCCTTTGAGGCATTGTCTGTGAGGCTCCCCTCTCTGCTTGAGTGCCAAGTTGTAGCTCAAGTAAGATACTACTTTGTGGGTTAAACCAGAAGATTTTGCCATTGGTTTTCAGTGGTAGCACAATTTTCTGTGAAATAAACTGTAGGGACTTTTATATGTGCCATGTCATCCTTAGGATAGCTGCCACCCATGCACATGAACTATGAGGCATCCCTAGACAGTCTTTTCAGAACATTTTTTAAAAGGACTTACAGAAAAGTTGAGATCCTGGAATTCCTTCAATTTACTAAAGAATTACTGTTTCTGTAAATATCTGCCAGTCTGTAGTTGTAGCAGAAACATCTTTGACCCTTAAACTGTGCTGCAGTTTGTGAACTTTACCCCTGAAGCTGTAGCAGGCAGAGATCAGGTATTCTACTGGTTGTTTCAGTGGCACAGAGGGCACAGCTGGCTTGACAACAGGTGGGTCTGGATTAGTAGAACCAGGAGGAAATTCCTCCAATAATGACTCTTTTTTCTTCTGGAGGAGTAGCAAGTGCTGCTTCACTCCTCGTGCCTTTAGCAGAATTTTTATCCAGGAAGGCACCACTAAAAAGGAGTGCTCTTAATGGGGGTCGATGTGGTAGCCTCCACTTTCTGTGGGTGAAGGATCTTGGGGGATGTATTGCTGCAATTTAATCTGTGTTCATGCCTGGTGTGAGTGGAGCAAACTCTTTTTCTATGGTCTCAAAAGCTTGGAGTTGCAATGCACCTTGAGATGGGTGCTGTTGGTGTGCAGGGTGCCTGGTGGAATCAGGAGCTGTGTATTCAGGCTGCTTGCAAGATAAGATCCCACATAAATACAGATTCAGCAATCGGGTACTAAAGGAGAAAAAGAAGCAGAAAGATAAGAGTCTCCCATTTGACTTTGTGGTCTCTTTCTCTTCCTAACAGGCTGCTTTCCAAAGACTTTTTTCAAGCAACACACCAGTGAGATTAAAACTAACACGGCCTGTTTGAGCTGAGCAGGCAGTGTTTAAGATCAGAACACAGCCTAAGGCTCCCAGAACAAAGGTAGGATGACAAAACCATTTGCTGAGACAGCTGGTTTTCCTTTGTCTGCCACTGAAACAAACTGCAGTAGACTCAAATCCCTCCTGGAAACCTCCTACCAGGAAGTGGGCTCCATCAGGGAAAGGGCTTCTAACCAATGTGTCCTGAAAGGAAAATGCAGAAAAAAGGAGGTGATAAAATAGTCCATCCTGCCAGGACAGATTTGCAATGAGGAGAGGAGTGGGATTTAGTGGGTCTGAGCTGGTGCAGAACAATGTTTTCTTGTAGACACAGAGCAGGTAAGGTCACACTCTGTGCATTGCTTCATCAGTGCTACCCAGTTCTGCCTTTCCTTTTGTGCTTTATTGTTTGAGAGCTCTGGAAAATCTGCCCTCTGCAGAAGTCACAGTCCAGCCAGCAGGAAACACTGGATTTGGGGTTAATTAATATTCTGGGGCCTTCTGCTTAGCTACCACTCACACTGTGTAAAATACGTGGTCAGGATGAGATGTGCCTCACACGTGCACCCTCTGTCTCAGTTTCTCTGGTTTGCCTCACAAACCCAGGCATTTCAGAGGGATGCCAGCTACTGTTATTTATTGGCATTGAACACTGGAAGCTCTCACTACAACTACACTTGCAATGCAGAATGCAAAGGTGAGAGTATCCCTGGGAGACAGGTGTGTAGTGCTGGCTGTTAAATAAGGACAACATCATGGCACAAAAAAAATTAAAAGCAAAGCTGATTCCATTGAACTGGGGGAAAATCCTCTTAGATATATGGGTACATCCTTAAGGACTTCATTACACTCAAAACAGGTTTATCTGATGATTCAGCACCTGTGAGTGAAAATCTTGACTTTCAGGGTTGGGCTTCAAATACCTGTGGCATCATCCATTCTGTCTCTTCCACATGTTGTATGTTGTTTGGGAAAGACTGGAAGTGTTGGCACTTTCTTTGCAAATTTCTTTTACATGTGTCTTTTCCCAAGTTGCACACTTCAGCTGAAGTGCAAAGCAAATGGAAGTCTTTGGCATTTCACCTTTGCTCACCTACTGTTCATTTTGTGTTTATTCCATGCTCTCAAAGAAAAGAGAACTCTTAAGAAAATATATCAGAGATTCATCAGTTTTATTGGTGCATAAATCCAGTGTGACTCGCCATCTAGTGCAGGTTTAAGGCATAACATAATTAGGGACTATTTTAAGTCAAGGTAATAGTCTCCTAAAACACTTCAGAACTAGTGGCATTTTATTTCTGTAAGCAGGCAAAGTGACATAAAACTTACAGGAATCGAGACAGAGATATTGAGGAAAGGACTGGTAAGTGAAATTTTAGAGAGGAGATATGGGAGTCATTCATCAGCTTACAAAGTAAAGGACAAATATTCTAATGAAAAAGCAGTGCTCAATCTTTTTACAAGGAAAGGAGGAACATAAAATAATAGGGGGGAAAAGGATGTGTTCAAACATCCTATTTATTCAAGCTGGTTTGCATTAATTCATGCAGCATCCCAGACTAGACAGCATCCAATAACTAACTGCTTTTAAATGTGTTTTCTTTCATTCCAGGTGACTGATTCCTTAGGTGTGNAGGTGAGTGGAGGGACTGCAGAGGATCCCCCCCAGCTGCTCCTGTCCACAGCAGGCAGGTCAGGAAAATGAGGACAAATGTCCCTATCAAAGTTGGGGGCTGCACTAAGTGAAGTGGGATTGATGTGGTGAATGGATCTATCAGACAGCAACTGGTGAGGCTAAAGCAGTGAGATCCTTGATGGAAGTGGTTTGGAAAAACCCAGAAAGAAAAAGGAATAAAGAATCAGGTACTGAATGTATAAAGCAGGAATGTTCTTCTAATGCAAACAATAACATTTGTTGTTGTGCTTTACTATGGAGGGTTGTGGGCAATTAATTAAAAAATTAAAAATATTGCTTAATATTTAATTAGCATGTTAAAATCATCAGTCTGGCTCTGTCTAGCCTAAGTGACTTTAATGAATAACTCATAAATTCATACCTAGATTATCTTTGGATAATCTCAATATTATTTTTATATTTTTGTTTGTTTGGTTGTTGTTGCAGGATTCATAGCAACAATTCTGCCAATTTTCTTATATAGTCTACAGCATCTACATACATAATCTTCTGCCATGAAGTTGTTTAAATTACAGAGTCTAAAACTCTTGTGGACTCTGAAGCCTCCTAATAGGACTTTCCATGGACATCCCAGGCTGCTTTCCTCTGATGTATATTCCCAGTACGAGTCCATCAGACAGGGCAAACAGGAAATTCCAAAGTACTTTAACTTTGCAAGTGATGTACTGGACAAGTGGTCTGAGATTGAAAGGGTAGGTGATCTTCTGTTGTGCCAATGAAGTACTTCAATTTTAAATTTCATCTGGAATAAGTTGGGTTTTTTCTTTATAAAAACAATCAGTTGCCAAATTACATTTGCATTAGGAAATTATACAAAAGCTCATTCTTGCTTGCTTTATTTATTGTTATTTTGTAGGAGCATTAATGCACAGTGTAAGGGTTAAACTGAAATAGGATCCAGACTAGGACTTGGGTCTGGAGACAATTAGGCTGGTAAACATTTCAGATTCAGAAAAGAAGAATCTATTGGGAATACTTGAGCTTGATGAATAACAAATCTCAATCCTTTAAGGACAGGAGAAAAATAACTGCTTATATTCCAATTGTCAAATACTCAGATCTTCCATAATTTACAGATGTCTCTGCATTATTATTTCATGGCCTTTCAGAAGAAAATGGTTTGTGTTTGAATCCTTGGGTTTTTTAGGCTGGAAAGAGACCATCAAACCCTGCTTTCTGGTGGATAAATGGCAAAGGAGAAGAAGTGAAGTGGAGCTTTGAGGAGCTGGGGGTCCTGTCTCGGAAAGTGGCCAATGTGCTGACTAAAGACTGTGGACTGCAGAAGGGGGACAGGCTTATCCTGATCCTACCACGAGTTCCAGAATGGTGGCTGGTCAAGGTGGCTTGTATTCGAGCAGGTAAGGAGGTAAAATGATCATTGCAAATTGACTGAGAGGATCAAGAATGATATGGCTTATCAAGGGAAAATAGTGTAATAATCCAGTGAGTGGCTGAGCCACCAGGCAGGCCCAAAGGATTTTCACTAAGGGCCACAGGAGACACAGCTTGTGCAGCCAACAAGGCCATTCCAGCAGGCAGGAAAGAGCCATGGAAGTCAGCAGGCAGGTCCACATTTCATCCCTGACAGGAGAGCAGAGGCATCTGCAGTAATCTGATATAACTGTTTGGCTGGGGAACACCAGGGCAAATCCATATCAGAGGTCAGTTTGGGATAGTCAATTGAGGTTCTTAGAAAAAAATCAGATGCAGGACAAATGCCAACACAAACTAACTTCATCACTCTTCCAGGAATTGTCTTAATTCCAGGAACATCCCAGTTATCAGCCAAAGACATCTCCTACCGACTGCAGGCATCAAAGGCCACGTGCCTCATCACCACTGACAAACTGGCTCCTGCAGTGGACTCGGTGGCACCCCAGTGCCAGCTCCTGAAAACCAAGCTAATGGTGTCCAAAGGCAGCAGGGAGGGATGGCTGAACCTCACTGAGCTGTACCAGTGAGTGTGACTGTGCTGCTGCAGTCCTGAGGACAAAGCAGACCCACTCCCACAGCACTCATTTACATCAGCTACAACCTCTGAAGCCATAATTGCCATAATTCTCATTTTTACAGAAACCAATCTGCTGACCATTCCTGCATCAAAACCAGGATTGAAGACCCAATGATTATCTTCTTCACCAGTGGAACTACAGGCTCTCCAAAGATGGCTCAACATTCCCAGGGTAGTCTTGGTTTCAGACCCCTTTTAAGTGAAAGGTATGAAAGACTTAAACCTGCTTGAACAGAAGATAATTGAACCTGCACAGTAGAACTATTGTAAAAAAATCACTGAATAAGAAATACCAGTGCACATCCCCAGTCCTTCTCCCTTTGAAATCAGAGTAAAAACCCCATCTAATTTCTAGGGATTAGGATCATCCCCAGTGTCTCAATCTTACAGTTAATATCTCTAGCTCTCTTTCTAAGTATTTTTCATTAGCTTTTCTTTTTTTTTTTTTTTTTCTGTTCTGTCAGGTACTGGTTGGATTTGACTCCCTCTGACATGATATGGAACACAGCAGACACTGGATGGATCCTAACTTCAATAGCCTCTTTTTTTGATCCCTGGGTTTTTGGATCATGCATCTTTATACATCACCTACCACAGACTGAATCAGCAGTCATCCTAAATGTAAGGGAAAAACTCATGGAATTCTATTCATCTGCAGAAAGGGTGCCAAAAACAATTCTTGACAACATCCACAGACTTCATGAGGGTTGTGTTTATAGCAGTGTTTGAGATGCTGTATTTGTTGTGTAAAGCCCCTGCTCTCATTTTTAATGTATCCAGGAGAGAAATGTGCAGTCCATTCATGCATTTTGCTCACAGCTGGTGGGCACGTGAATGGAAATCATCCAAAAGCAGCACTAATTGCCTGCCATTCATTCCAGTGACTGTGGAAGCAGTATCAGTTGATACTAATGTAGAAAATGAGGTGTTTCTCTGCCCACACTGGCCAAAATTAAAGTGAAAACTTCCCCACGATGTAGGCAGAGATGTCCTTACTCTGGCCATGCCCCAAGCTATGGAGTCTGGTGTCAGGTAGATGTGTTAGCACGGTGTTTATCCAATCAAATATCCAAACTTGGGTACAAATTCACAATATACAACATTGCACCAGCTGCAGGAGGGCTCCTCACCCAACAGAGGGTGTGGTGCTTTTACACAGGGGCCAAATGTACTTCTCCTTTCTGTGTCACCTGTTTGCTGTACATCCCCAAGGCAGTTTTTTGCCTGAGCTTCACGTGTCCATCTCGTTGTTTAACCCTCCAGACTCTCTGCAGATTCCCAATTGATGCCCTGGTCGGTGCTCCAACCTTGTTCCGCATGCTGGTGCAAAATGATCTCTCCAAGTACGTCAAGAGATTATTTACTTCTGTTTCATTTACCCTAACTAAACTTCAGTCATCTCCCATATCTGTTTGACCCAAAATAGGCCATTAATTTAGTTTAAAATATCCTTCATGAGAAGACCACCAAGCAAAATTTGAGTTTTGCTGAGTTTTTTGATCAAATAGAGAAACTTGATGTTTTGCCTCAGAAATTTGAGACCTTTGTTACTGAACTTTTGAGTATGAAACTGAGAATCTGTTAAATACTTTGTCATAATTTTTGTTTACCACATTAATTGTCCACATTTTGGGAAGGACTTCATCCTAGAAAGTGCATGTCAGCATAACTGTGAGGGAATGATTTGTTGTGGCAGTTGTACCTCACCCCCTGGTCCAGTTCTCACTGCCTGTCCCTGTTCCTCCCCTCTCAAACTCTCTGCCCATTGCAGAGGGTCAGCAATCAGGGCCCTGCTCAGCACATCAGTACTTGGTTATTCATAATCCCAGCTGACTTCAGCAAAAATTTTATTTTTCCCATGTTTAACCCTGACTGCCACTACTCCTGGGCAGAGTGTTGAGCACAGACTGGTGCTCCTGTTGTTTTGGGAGCAGAAGGATCAGGGATCCCCTGATTGCCCCCCTTCCCAGCACCAACCCTCAGCAAACACCTCTCCCATGTCCTCACCCCTGCCTGCTCCTGCCCTCACCCTACAGACCTAAATACTGCCTTTCTTGTTTTCCCATGAAGATACCAATTCCTGAACCTGAAGTACTGCATGAGTGGGGGGGAACCCCTCAACCCAGAGGTGGTGGAGCAGTGGAAGAGCCGGACGGGGCTGGACATCCACGAAGTGTATGGCCAGACTGAAACGGTACCTCTGTAGGGTCCCTGCCTGCCCAGCCCCTGCAATCCCCTTTGCTGAGAGGTGTGTTCTGTAGGAGCACAGCCTGCTTCCTCCTTCCCATTCCTGGGAATGTTCCAGTGATCCCCTTCCCTGGTAACCTCTGCAAGAGCTCCCTCCCAGCTCTCCCCACAGAACCTGCCAGGAACGGGGCTGTGGGAGGGAATGTGCTCCACAAAGGTCCTGGAGCTCATCCCAAGTAACAGTGACAGGCAGGAGGGCACAGTTTGAATCGAAGGGAAGAACACCAGTTAGCAGAGGACATTAATTTTTCACAGATAATGGAACAGGATTCTCTCAGGGAATTTTATCAGTTTTCCTATCTGTGCTATCCAGCACTGACATTTAGGATCCTATGAATCTTAATTCCTTACTTTGGAATTAGTCTAGAAACTGCATTTAATGAATTGAGTGTGAATTGAGAGATTTTCTATTGCAAAACTTTGCTTTGGTTTTGATTTTTACAGGGAATAATCTGCTCTGCTTCTAAAGGAATGAAGATTAAACCTGGATCAATGGGGAAGGCAGCTCCCCTTTATGATGTTCAGGTTTGTTGACTGCTCTTTAGATTCTGTCATGGGGGATTTTTTGCTTGGTTGGATTTGTGTTTGGAGTTTGTTTTTTCATTGGACTAAAGTAAGAGCTGTTTTTCATTCCAGATCATAGACAAAAATGCCAATATCCTGCCTCCAGGACAACAGGGGGAAATTGCTGTCAGAAGCAAACCCATAAGGCCACTTGGTTTTTTCTCTGAATATTTAGTAAGAACTTTATTTTATTCCTCACCACCTCTCCCAATCTCCCCACAATTTCTCTAATTGCATAGTGGTCCAAAAGGCTGAACATTTCTCACCATTTTATTATTTATTACCAGGGTAATTTGTTTATTTGGATTGCTAGATGTTAGAAAAGGAAAGAAAATAATTTAAGATCAAGTTAAATTTTTTCTTAAAGAATAGAAATTATTTTAAACCTATTTTTTTATTTTATAGCAATATCAACATCCTTGATTGAAAAATTAAATTCCAGTGCATTTGATGTTATGGGTGGTATAGCACAAGGTTCAGTTAATGCATGTTTAAAATCTAAACTACAGTTTGTAAACCACTTTAAGGATAACCCTAAGAAAACTGCAGAAAGTGAACGTGGAGATTTTTATGTCACTGGAGACAGAGGGACTGTGGATGAAGATGGATATTTCCAGTTTATTGGCAGAGACGATGACATCATCATTTCTTCAGGGTCAGTCTGCACACACCCGCCCTAAATCTGCCTTTGTAGGGTCTTAAATGTCCTGGGGAGCTTCTGACATCATAATCCTGTGACAGGAATGTTTTGACCTCCTGACTTTGGAATACTTGCTGTTATTATTAGCTTTTCTCAGACCCACAGTGTGATCATCATCTTGGTGATGCTGCTGCACCCAATTCCCCTGCAACTTCTCATGTGTTTCAACAAAGAATGAAGAGTCCATCTGGCAAAGGAGGGATGTTTATCTAGTTTATTTTTTGACTAAAATTGAAGGATTTTCTATTGGATTCAAAGAGCTTTTGAAACAATTTATTTTTAACGTGTTGAAATGAAAGTTGGTTGTCGATGTGACATCCTCATGTGGCACCAGGTGCTGCTGCAGACCCCAGCTCTTGGGGGGGGATGGAGCTCCAGCTTCAGGGCCCCAAGGAGAGAGGGCAGATGGAGAAGGAT
>JACBWW010000025.1:11882417-11972926 GCA_020086605.1 Lanius collurio | reverse complement strand
TGGCCAGGTGTTTGGTGGCCATGGCCACCCTCGGCCGCCCCGGCGAGCCGCCGCCGTTTCAAGCCTCCCGCGGGCCCGCCCCCATCGCGCTCTCGGCGCTCGGCTGCTCCGGCCCCGGCTCCGCCCAGCGCGGCGCCCCCGGGAACGCGGGGCCGAGCCCGGCCGTGAGGGCCCGCCGGAGCTCGCCGGAGCCCGCCGCTCCCCGCCGCTCCCCGCCGCTCCCCGCCGCTCCCCGCCGCTCCCCGCCGCTCCCCGCCGCTCCCGAGCAGGCCATGGCGAAGGGGCTGTGCCTCAACGGGCGCAAGCGGCTCGGGGAGGCCGCGGAGGGGCCGCGGGCGCAGAAGAAGCGGAAGGCGGATGGCGGCGGGCCGGGCCCGGGCCCTGAGGTGAGAGCCGAGCGCCCGGCGCTGTGAGGGGCGCTGTGAGGGGCGCGGTGCCTTACGGCCGCTTCTCGGGGGCATTGCTGGGTCCCACGTTGGGATGCTGGGACCTCAACAAAGCCGTGTACACGGGCAGTGTGCTGGGAGGGCCGGCTGCAGGTAACATCATAGAATGCGCCGAGCTGCTCGACAGGGATCATCGAGTCCGGCTGCTGGCCCTGCACAGGACGCCGCAGCAGTCCCACCATGTGCTGAGAGCGTTGTCCAAACGCTTCTGGAATCTGGACAGGTTTGGGGCTCTGACCACTGCCCTGGAGAGCCTCTTAATGGCTCGGATTCTGCTCCGAGGAGTAAGGAAAATAACTCGTTTGGAGTGCTCAGCGTTACATTTAAGGAATTTTGTTTAAAAAATAGATACAGCTTCTCGTAGACAAAGCAGATGTGGAAAGGAGCGTTGTGCGTGCTCAGCCCTGCAGCCCTGGAGGATGCAGAGCAGCCCTGGGGTAACACCTCGGCCAGGGTACAGAAGTGGGCATGTCCAGTCTGTGAGATCAGTCCTGCTTGTACCCGGTGGGAGACAAATTCCTGTGGCTGGCACTACCTTCTATTTGGTGACTCAAAACCTCTGCTCTTTGGGTTTTTTTGCAAAGCTTTAATTAGGTTGTATTGAAAACAACGGTGTCAGTACTTGTCTCACTTAGCATGAGAGATGAGGCACTGGCAATTACACCAGCCTGTGCTGTTACTCTCAGATGATTCTTAACTGCTGGAACCATGAAGGTTTTCACCTCTCTTAACTTCCTTACCCAATACCTTTAAGAGCACAACAGCTCAGTCCCTGATTTGAGTGGGCTCTGTCCAAATTACTGGGCACAAGGCTTGTTAGTGTGCAGGGGAAAACAACTTCCAGTGGTTGTTCGTGCTGGGAGGTTTTACATCCTGTAGTGTTGTGTGGCATTTTCCCCCCTGTATGCCTTCGTGTCTTTTCATCACATAGAAAAAGAATATCTGTTAAAATTTTACAGGAGTTCTTTGGAACAGGCCTTCTGGTCAGTGGTGGTCTCCGAAATGCTGCATTTATTTGCTAATTAGGCTTTAGAAGGCATTTAGGCTTAAAGAATTATGGATTTGAACTGTGTGGCACAGTCCCCACCTCACCTACTCAGTGCTTTCTTTCTGCAGCTTCCTTGGATTTTACTGAAGCCTTTTTCCCTGCAGGGGTCAGCAAACCCTTCTGGCAGAGCAGATCCCATGCTGTAAATAGAGAAAACCTCACTTGGAGTGGCTGCATGTAACACTTGTACAAATGTTTAAAACTCTACAGCAGCAAGTGGGGGAAAGGGCTGAGAGAGCAGGACATTGTGTTTGAATATCAATTGTCTCTTTACTGCGTACATCTGCTTATGTTAATCTTTATTAAATAATTCTTTGAAGTTAGTTGACAGTAAATTTAGTATTAAAGTGTGATCTGAAAGGAAACTTTTGCCCATAACGAGTGGAAGAGTTATTTTAAATGTAGTTGGTTGTATCCAAATAGTTTCTTTTTTTCTTCATTTTCCATGAACTGGTGTGATTACACAAAACCTCTCTTTACCAGCATTTCCCTTTCCACAGGAAAAGTCGTGTCGTTTGTCAGCAGCTCTGCTTGGTGAGGGCTCCGAAATCAGCCAGGAGCAGCTGCAGGAGCTGCTGGAATATGCAGCTCTGGGGAAATGCCACAACGCAGCACAGCCCAGGTACCCCCCCAGGCAGAGTGAGCCTGGGCTCCTCCCGTGGTGTGAGAACATTCCTGAAGGAGCATTGCCCATGCTGGGCTTGGAGTGCTCGCCCTGGAGTTCCACAATGGCAGCCTGGATTGTGCAGACACAGGTGTTGTTAGACTTGGCCAGGAAGAAGAATTCCCCTTCTGGGAGAAATCCTGCCATTGCATAGTTTTGTTTCATGCAGTTTTGAAAAACTAAATGACTGCTCCACACACTGAGAAACAAAATACCCTGTTAAAATATTAACACAATTAATAATGCATTTAATGTTAGATACAATCAAAACAGAGCATTCTATAGAGTGTTTTAGAAAAAACCATTTTAATCACTTCTCCCTTTCTCTGGGCAAGTTCTCAGTACTGGAAGGGAAAGGCTGGGGAGGGTATGTAACCTTGAATGGCAAAAATACTGTGAAATGAAATGAATCTGCAAATGAAACTCAAGGCAGATAATACCCCACTTTGGATTTTAATAGTGAATAGAAAATTATTTTGTGAAACTTTTTTGATGCATTAATTCACCAGACTGTGTCACTGCAGTTGAAGTTACTGGTATATTCACATTCTGATGCATATAATGAGATGTACATGTCTTGAAATGGTATGCAGCAGAAATTTGCAATAACTTTTCTTTCTCTGTCTCCCAAATTCTGTTGCTTCCAGGAATATGTGGCTGTTTGAGATAAGCTATAAAGCCTCTTCTTATTGGAGTAACTTGGCACTTTGCCATTTACTGACTTTGCCATTTACTGACTTAGAAGTTGGGCTGGTTCCAACTTTTTTTTTTTTTTTTAAGAGTGCTTAATAATTGTTTGCTTTGATTTTTATGGTTTTTCTTTTTAATTATTGCTCTTTTTTTAACTGCAGCTGGTGCCGTATTTATCACCAAAGACACCTGGCTGGGGTTGTGGTTGTTGTTCTACATGAAATGAGCCAACTCCATTTCTACAGATTCTATTTACAGTTCAAACACCTCAGGAAAGTGTTCCAGCATGTAAGTCCCCAAACTGCATCAGCACCTTCTAAACTTCCAGTCCTGAACCCACATCCCAGGGATAAAGGCTGCAGTGGAATTCCTGCCTTGTCCAAGGATGTGCCCATCCCTGACTTACAGCAAGTGAGAGGATCAGTTGTCAGCTCAGAACAAAGGACAGGGCTTTGATAGCAGGAACAGGATTTCAAGACTTATGTCTTTGAAGCCTTACCAGGTGAAATGTTTATTGATACTTCAATCCTCTGACTGTTATGTATCCTGCACCTACAGATGCCAGTTAGATTATAAATATCTTGGAATAATTTCAATAACTTGGAATTTAGTCTGAGTGAGGAGACTCTCAACAGAGTTATGCTAATCCCACTGGTTGAAAAATATCACTATTGTTATTTGCACTTTATGTCAAGTTTCTCCCATTTCCCAAAAAGATTAGTAAAATAATTATTTTAATTTTCTGACTTAGAAGCAACATTTTTGAAGGAACATAGAAAGAAGGACTTGAATTCAAGTTTCTAGAGAGTTCTTCCTGAACTACAGCAAATGTAAATCAGAACTTAACTGGAAAGACAGGAACAGGCTTTAGTTTCTATCAAAGAAAGTCCTGAGATTTGCCTTCTTGATCATATCAGGCAAGGCAAATCTGTTTTGTAGTACAAAGAATCCTGTGTCATCCCTGATTGGAACAGGTTTGCTTTGTGTTGGGTTTTTCTACTTGATAAAATACCAAATGTATTTGCCCTATTTCTTTATCCATCCTTCTCTGAATTTGGCTGGTTTGGGGGTCAAATTGTTATTTCTGCCTGTCTTTCAGAGTCACTAACACACGTTGTTTTTCAGAGATTCACATTAACACCTTCTGCTAACTTCCCAGTCAGCCTTTATGGAGAAGGAACAAACCTGAAACCTCAAAACACTCCACAAGGTATTTTGTTTGGCTTTGCATTGTCTCTTTCAAGACAGTGACTCACTGTGAACAGAAATTTATGACTTTGCATCCTCTGCAATCCCAGTGCTGCCATGTTTAGAAAGGAACACATACAATGGCTTAAACCATGAGACTTCTTACCCTGACTATGTCAGTACCTCATGTTGGGCCAGTTGTCAAAGTGAATGCAAAAAGAGAGAAAGTTTTTGACACATTTCATCCCAAACTCTGCTGCTTTGCTACCCATTTTGTGATTATTTTATTCTAAGATGTATCTAATCAAAGAAACAGACACACATTTTTTAAGCTAAGAAGACTGTGTGTCTGACCCTCTCTCTCCAGTCTGTTGTTCCAGGTGATAATTTGGAATGGTGCAGCCTGTAAGTGTTCATCTGATGCAGGAACTGCATGCAGGTAGGGACTGCCATCTGAGCTCGACAGATGCTTCTGTATTTTACAGGCTTGACTTCCACCAGCAGTGAATGCATTACTGAAAGCTCAGATTTGCAATGTGATCCCATCATTCAGAGATATGGAGAAAAAAAACAAGGCCTTACAAGCTATACTCTAACTTTAGAAGAGCAGAAAAGGAATGACTATCCCATAGAAGGTCAGTTTTTGAGTGAGGGCTGTTTAGTTGTTCTCTTATGTTGGGGGTTGTTTTTAATTTTAATAAAGTGATATGCTTTGTCATATGAGATGAGTTGTCAAAAAAGGGTCTTTTCCTTATTCCTGGGTGTGTTTTCCCTCCAGGTTCCCCTGGATGCAAGGGCTACATCTCCACAGAGTGTGATCAGCAGAGGACAGACAGCAGCCCCCTCTTTGGTCTGGATTGTGAAATGGTAAAAATCAGTGTGTGTAGCCTTAAAAAATAGAGTCAGGCACCCAGCTCTTACCAGCTGTTCCCAAGTGAGCCAAGCACTCTGTGTGTTTGTTAAACCACTTCTGATATCTTAATATCTGCTGCCAATCCCTTCCTTGATAGTACCAGTGCTAATGCAGCCATGGGAAAGGCCCTGGAAGTGGTTCTGGCAACGAGGCAGAGCCAATATCCTGAGCAGAGAGCTCAGTTCTGTGCTGGCTCCCAGGGCAGCAGCTGGATCTGCCAGGCCTATCAGCAATGCTGCAGTAACCCATGGGGGTGCTGTGGAATTCCTCCTCAGCTCTCACCAAGATTTGGGAAAAAGAAAAATACTTCCCTGTCACACATCTTTCATTTAGCCATCACAGTTCCTCTGGCAGCTGCTGTGGTGGGGAGTCCTCTTTTAGTGCATGTTTTAGCCTTGCAGAGATGCCTGTTTGGCATCAGCATTGAAAAGCTATTGGTACAATCTGGGCTCTGCCTTTAAACTGTACAACTTCCCTGGAGCTGGTGCTGTCAGTGGCAGTTGTGCAGTGCAGAGCACAGACTGATTCTGTGGAATCAGCACTTCTCTACAATGCTTTTCTCTGTGCTGTGCTTGCCTGTGTGTTTGCTGTGCTTACAGTGCACATTTCACCACTAAAATGAAGCACAGTAGAGTAAAAAACAACCAGCTATGAGTGGTAGGTCTGTGGGTAAGGCACTCTTTAGCTGTGATGCTGCTGCAGCCAAAGCAGATGGCAGCTCAGGGGATTGAGTGGCAGCATTGGTGCTCATCCAACACCTGCCTCTGCTCTCCCTGCAGTGCCTGACCACGAAAGGGAACGAAGTCACCCGCGTGTCGCTGGTGGATGCCCGGGGCCGGTGCCTGCTGAACGAGCTGGTCAAACCTGAGAGCACCGTGGTGAACTACCGCACCAGGTCACTCCCACAAAGCCTCTGACCTCTCTGTCTCTCAGAGCTGCAGCCCTTTCACATTCAGCCTGTGACACAGGACCTTTCAGAGCCCCCTTGGTTTGCCCAGATGCCTCCTGCATTCCCCTCAGTGTTACAGACACAGTTCTGCCTGTGGGACTGAAGTGACCAACGTGTACAATCTGCCCCTGGGGCTGCCAGGCAGAACCCCTGCCATTCTGCAGGGTCCGTGGGAAGGTTCTGTTACAAATTGTTGATACACAGTACAAGTTACTCTTCACTGCTGGTTATAAAAGAAGATGGAGTCCATAGCTCAATTTGCTCATTTGTAAAAAATGCATAGAGCTTGTACACATCTCTAGGGTGGGGCTCAGGATTGTAACAAAAGCAGGCAAAACTCAAGTCTTGTCTTCTTCAGAGCTTCACCTGGCTTTATCCAGGAGGTGATGTGCCAGTCCCCTCAGGTTACTTGGAAGCATCTCCTTCCACCATCAAACTTGCAGTATTTCCTTACCTGTGCTATCTGATGCTGCCAACTGCTTCACTTAAAAATACCTGGGAGAAAAATGAACTTTTGAAACAGATGTGGTAGCACCCTTAGCAGTTTAATATAGCTGCAGCATATCCTCTGATGTTGGAAGAGAAAGCAGCAAATAGTAAATTCTGTGATTAGTTATACCAAGCCCATATTTTACAGGACCTGCTTGTAATTTTCTCCAGCACACACTGTTCTAATGTGTTGGTTTTAACTCATGCAACTTTTGTTTTGAAGATTCTCAGGAATCACAAAGAAAATGCTTCTTCCAGTGAAGACAAGACTGTCAGACATCCAAACCAGGCTAAAAAAAATGCTTCCCCACGATGCAGTATTGGTGGGTCATTCTCTAAATTCTGATCTTCAGGCTTTAGAAGTGAGTATGTTTTGTAAGAGTGTTTTTCCCAGCCCTGTGTTACTCATTTCATACCTGAAAACTCTTTAAAAAATTGCTCTGTTTATTAATGAACAGTTGTTAATTGCTTTTTATTATGAATAGCCCTATGTCTGTAAGGATTTAAAAGACAAAGAGTCTCCTTAGAGCTATAAAATTTGCAAGGGGCTGTTCAGAACCCAAAAGAGAGAAGTCTGTCCAGACATAGGTATTGTTGCTACTGAAGCTTTACCCCTCTGCTTCAGCCAGATGCTTCTGATAGCTCTGTCATGGGGAGATCAAAATCTGTTCTGTGGGTTATTTAACCAATCTAAAATGCTTGAATCATAATTAATCTTTCTAACCCAATCTAGATCTTACCACTAGAGTGGGAAGTAGAAAGGAGAGTTGGACTTGTTTAATTATTCCTTTTGCTCTCTTATTGTGGATCAGGTAGCTGTCAATGAGGCAACTGAAATGAGACAGAGGCACAGAAAACTGTGAAGTTACTGTCCAGTTCTGTATGTCTGCTGTTCTTAAACTAAACTGATGATTTTCTCCTCCAGATGATCCACCCCAGTGTTATTGATACCTCACTGCTTTTTGCCAGAAGTGAAGGTCGAAGATTTAAGTTAAAATTTCTAGCTAAAGCTGTTTTAGGGTAAGATTATCACTGTACTGTCATGGCAAAGATTGGAAACTGTCATGGTGGGTCATAGGGTCTTACTCTGACACTACTAGTATCAGAATTAGTATTTTTTTACTAAGATTCAAAAGAAAGGAGCAGGTTGGGCAAGTAAGATATGGTAAAAAGGAATTTACTGGCTGCTTACAACATCAGGCAGCATAATAAATGGGCTTGTCTTTGAGCAAGCAGGAATGCTGTGAGCCAGCCAGATCTGAGTCCCAGCAAAACTGGCCTTCCTGCAGGGCTCTCGAGGTGTATTGAATTATAGAGCAACAAAGGCACTCTGGCTCGCACAAATGAGAGCTGCAGCTGGCAAGAAAGAAAGGTTAATGCATGAAGTCAGATTTACTGACTTAAATCTTATTTCTCAGTGTATCAGCTACCACTGGATAGTGTCTTAGTGAGACAGTTCTCCCCATGCTCACAGTGAGTGGTGCTGCTCTGCAGTGCCAGACTTCACTGAACTGGAGGTTGCCTTCCTCTCTGAGTGGAAATTGTGAGTTGGGCCATTGGTCAAGAAAGAAGTAAAATTTAAAAATAGTCATGCATCAGAGTGGCAAGGATTAGCACTGCTTCTCTCAAACTCCATGAACCATTTTGCTCAACATTGCAAAAACATTTCTTGCAGTAACTTTTGGGAGTATTTCACAAGAATGCTGCTGCACAGAACTGAAATCCTTTTTGGAGAGGGGAAAGCTCTTTTGCCCAAAAAGGACCCAGTTTAGAAAAGACAGGTTGTTGGTCAGTGTGCAAAAATAGATAACCTGCCTGTACACCTACTTTTGATGCCCTAGGAAGGAGATCCAGTGTGAACAGAAGCTTGGGCATGATCCTACAGAAGATGCTAGAGCTGCATTGGAATTAGCTCAATTCTTCATTGAGCAAGGACCAACAAAGGTAGTTATATCTAATTAATATTTCTGTCCTAAAATACAGAACACAATGTTGTTATGCTTATGAAGAAAAGAACCCCACTCCTGCCAATCCTCCTACTGATTTCAAAGGGAAAATGGAGCTGTGATAGAGACTCCAGTTTTGACAGCCTGTTGCTTTCAGCCTTTATCCAGGTACCTGAATAAGCTGGGCACCACCAGTGCTCAGCAACATCAGCCAGCATTGCTGCTGATCCTCAAGGGAGGCACTGGGTAAGGAAGGACTGAGGAATGCCTTCCAGCCTGCAGGAATGCCTGTAATTTTTCTAGATGAAAGAAGAGAGAGACCTTGTGTGTTGTGGTAGTGATTCAGCTGGTTATGAGTCCCTTGTGTTGTTGATTTCTGAGAGAACTTTTTTGGAGATGATTGCCTGTTGGTGCTGTGAGTGCTGCATGCTTGAAAATGACAACAGAAAATAATAAGTCAAGAAATTAATGCCCATGTTCCTTAACTGCTGGAGTGTGCCTTCGTGACTCATAGGGAAAGCACAGGCTTTTTGGTCAGCTGCAATTAGCTGATGAGATGAAAGGCAACTAATAATCTTCTTCCTTCCCCAAGGTAGCAGAACTAAACTTGGAGATGCTTCTGACAGCTGAAAAACTGGCTGAGGTCTCACAGAACAAAGCTGTGCTACAGCCACAAGGATGTGGGTTCCAGGAACAGCTGAATGAGCCTCCACCATTATCCAAACCATGGTAATAAGATTCTCAAATATGCATGCTTTTCCTTCAGTTGAATCTTCAGTAAAATCAGACAAGGGCCTTATGTTTTTCAGAAGCCATCAGGATCTTCAGAGAGACACAAAAATGGCAGCATAGTGCCAAAAAACTTCCAGCAGTTTCATCTTAAATTTCACAGAGTATTTCCTATGCTTCTTTTCATGTTGTGGACAAGAATATTCTTTCAAATTTCTTTAATGAGCTTTAATTCTCTGACAAGAATTTCTTGAAAGTTTTTGATTCCCCACATTGACCAGTACTGTGATTGACAGTGTACTTCTCTCTGCTAGTTTTTTAGATTGTCTGAAGGTGACTGGCCAAAAACCCCTCCTTTTGGGCAGACAGGGACTAGACTCTTCTGGCCTGTGTCAGAGAAACCTGAGCACTTCAAACAAACAGGTGAATGCACTTAGAGTGGGTTGGTCTAAGCATCAAAATAGTTCAAAGTTGTTCTTGTTCTGGGAGTGGGTAGATGAGTCCTATTTTAAAAAGCTGACTGCCAGTACTGTTAGCAATACTGTTAATACCAGGTTAGCTAAACCCATTTGAGCATTTCGGAAATGAGCTTTGATCCTCTGCATCCTCCCATGACTCACCAGAGAGGAATTTCTGCCTCAGGGATTTCTTGGACAATAATGAAAATTAAAATTGGGAGTTAAATTCAATAGCTTTGTTTCTGATCTTCTGCAGTACAATTGTACCTCTTTAATCCTCTTGTCCCTCCAGATTCTTCAGAGAGCCTTGGAAGATGTTCCCCTGTCCAAATTCAGTATCATTCAGTTCAGTTTGGGTCCAGAGTACATTGCATCTCACCTTCATGCTGGACTTCATGAAAAGGTATTATTTTTCATTTGAGCAGTCTTCACGCTGAGTTTGCAGACAGTTGTGATTTATCAGGAGGCACCAAGTAGTTAGTTCCTTTGCTTTGTGAAGTGCCTTCTCTAATCTGTGTTCCAACAGGTGAGAAGCAAGCTGACTGACATGCTGACAATTTACGCAGGTCCTTTTGAAGAAAACTTTTGCCTGAAGTCTGTGAAGAAAGAATTTGGGAGGTGTGGACCAATCCAGTCCCTTACAGTGGTAACTGAAACATTCCAGGTGAGGAGCACTCATAAGGTTGGTGACAGGTCTGGAAGGTCAGAGTAATCTCTTGGAAAGAGATTAGAACCACAGAAATACCAGTTATTCTGTTTGGAGGTTTTTTCTGGTAGTTTAGTCATCAGCTACAATCATTCAGGGTACCTGAAAAGCTGCTCCACACAATGACAAGAACAAATGCAGCTCATTGTGCTGCTCAGAGGACTCTGAGCACTGGAGAAGCTGAGGTGCTTTTTGTCCTTCCCAAGAGAACTGATATGTTAAGGCCTTTTACAGCCAATGGAGAAAAAAAAAGGCTATTATTAATTGAAGAGTTAATTGAAGGGGGCTTTAAACAGCTGGAGTATGGGGAGTGTCACATATATTACCCCCAAACTTTTTTATATTCTATTTTTAAAAGAAAGCACAACTTCACTGAGGCCTGACTTTAAAAGGGAGGGCTGATGTGTCTCACTGGTAAGCCTGAAGTGCCTTTTTGTTCTGTTTCAAGCCCTATGTCTGTATCCAATACGAAGTGCTGGAAGCTGCCCAGCTTGCTGTGGAAAGCCTGGATGGAGCTGAGGTGGCAGGATCCTGCATTAAGGTAAACAAGGCAAACAGCAAAAGCCCAAGGTGTGTTCAGCCCAGGCAGAGCCTCCAGTGCAGCTCTGGAACATCCCAGCAGAGTGTCTGGGCAAATGCTGGCTGCTTGTGCAGTTACAGCCTCCCTGTCCCTGGACAGCTGAGGGCCCTGGCAGAAAGGAAGTGACAATATCCCTCTTTTTTTCCTTTCTGCCTGTCAGCAGAAGGGAATTAGAAATCATTCTGACTTCCAGCAGCAGCTTTAAAAGGCAGATCCAAGTAACAAGGCTATACAGAGTATGGCATTTTGGTTTTACAGTGTTTCTGCATTACAAATATGATCTCCCTTTATCATGACTAACTAAGTTAGCCTTCATTAGTCACATTTATTGTGAGTGAGGGAAAGTAGCCTGTCTACTTTTGGTAATTGGAGAAAAATACTTTAAAATAGAAGCTCAGAACACAGAGCTGTGTGGGCTGATAAGCTCTTTGTTCCTGCTGCAACCACCCCAGGTCCAGAGACCAGTCACTGCAGCAATGCTGGACTGCAATGTTCTGATTAAGGAATTAGAACTGGATGTAGAAAATGAAGGTGTGATTTATGTGGCCGGTCTAAAGAAGTCATTAACAGAGACAGACTTGCAAGAAGAATTCAGCCACTTGAAAGACCTGGAAACACTGTTCCTGCCAAAGGATCTTCAGAGTGGAAAGCACAGGAACTGCTGTTTCCTCAGTAAGTAGCTTCACACACAGCCTGCCTATTTCCTTCAAATAAGTTCATTCAGCAGCCCCTGGGACTTTGCATAGACACAGCAAAAGCTACTGAATCTCAGGTATGCTCAAATGGATGGTTTTTAAAATGCTGCTGTGGAAGCACATTGCTTGGAGCAGCACTTCACAGCTAAATATTTAAGAGGAAAAAACACCTGCTTAAAAAAGCCCTGAACATTTACTTAGAAAAATTCCAGGGTAGCTACTGGAGCCCCTCACCTGGGTACTTCCAGGTGAGGGCTGGCTACTGTGCAGCTTCACACAGACCAGTAATCACCTCTGAAAGGTGAGAAGAGCTCCATGAGTGCTGCTGCAGCCAGCTGGCATTTCGAGTCAGATGTTTATCTGCAGGCAAGATGAGGATCTGCTTGTTGCAGTCATTTGTTTCTCATCTCCATCCTGCTCCACACCTTAGTCCTGCCTTGCAGGTACCAAGGAGGGCAGCAACGGCATTGCCAAAGCATGTTCCCTTCTCTTTGCATTTCAGAATTCCAGAAGTCCCAGAGTGCCAAGGATGCCCTTGAAGCTATAAATGGATGGACCATGAAGGGGAGCGAGCTGAGAAGTAGGAATGCCCTTGCTCCAGGTCACCTCTGGAGATGGATTTGGCAAATGAATCACAGCAATGGAAAACAAGGAAAACACATTTTCTATGAGAAGATGGAGCAGCTGTCTGACTCTGTGAGTGTGAGGCTCTGCTGATGCTTGTTGCAATTAGTGAGGAGGGACTGCCCTGGGAACCTGGAGTGGTATCTCTGAGCTGGTGTGACTTTGAGGTGCAGAGCTGCTTGTGACAGAAGGGGCTGCCTAGGATGTTCCACAGAGCAGTTTGAGAAATAAATACCACATGAGATAATGTGGTGTTTGCAGGGTATTGCATAGCCTTAAAACCAGCACAGCTGCACAGGGCAGAGGGTGCTGCTGCCCAGGAACTGAAGCCTGGCACTGGAGAGCTGACAGGGCACAGGAGTCACAGGGAGAGGTGAGTGGCTGCACAGCAAAGAAGAGCTCTAGTTGAAAGCTCTGGAGGTGCAGCTCTCATTTTTACCTGGAGGGAGCTGTGTTGCCATTTGAGTGGGGCACGTGCTTGTCCCTGTGGCTGGGCCACTGCACTGCCAAGTGCCAGGCAGAAGTGGCAGTGCTGCTGCCCTCACCTGTGCCATCCCCCAGGTCAGCCTCCCCACGCACTCAGAGGTGTAACTGCTGGTGAATGAGGGACTTTAATGCTTCTATTCTCTTATGCAGGAGCAGGATCTAAGGAAAAAGGTGAAGAAGTTAGA
Source organism: Lanius collurio (assembly GCA_020086605.1). Taxonomy (NCBI): domain Eukaryota; kingdom Metazoa; phylum Chordata; class Aves; order Passeriformes; family Laniidae; genus Lanius; species Lanius collurio. Next base: position 11,960,130 of record JACBWW010000025.1, on the reverse strand, counting down.
CCACCATATCAAAAAGCTTTACAGAAGCCTGCAGAATAACACCCTGTGTGTTGTTCTCTTTCCTGGCGTGAACAGGTAACTTGCTGCCTATTTTGCAAAGAACCAAGGAGCCAAATAATTTTATCTTAATCTATTAAAAATTAAAGCCTTGCACAAGGAAGAGAAAGCCCAAGAGAAAGGCTGAAGAAGCTGTTGTACTTAATCTGACTTTCATGTTGGGCCAGTAAATTCAGCCCTGTGTTCTGCCCACAAAGCAGACCTGAGCCAAATTCATGTATCCCAGCACCACAGTGCTGATTAATTGTACAGATCTTAGCAGTTCACCCACCTGCCCCACTGGATGTTTCATCTCCATTGACAATGAGGTAAGTTTTATGTGGCCATGAGAGAATCAGGCAGAGTTTCCACAGCAGGCAGATTTTTTGGGGGTTCTGGTGGGGTTTGTTTTTTAAAAGCACCTAATTACAGCAGCCAAGGCCTCACCTACCAGTTGTTGTGTTGTGGTACTCCAGTGTATGTGCTTCAGCTACAGCTGATCAAGGAGCTGGTTCACACCCTTACTCTCATGTGCTGGACAAAAATGAGAAAACCCAAAGATGTTCACTGAGTCCTTCAGCTTTTTAGGAAGGAGCAAGTTGTGCTTTTGAGTTGGGCTGCAGTGCTGGAATCAGGGATGCTCCCAGCTGGAGTGAGCTTCCTGCATTTCAACCCCTGGGGCCTGAACTGCCATGGTCTGCTTAATTATTAACCAGGAAGGTTCAATCTTTCCTGAGCAAAGCCCTGGTTACTGAGGACATACTCACTTCAGCAGCCTTCTGTGCTCTCACTGTCATTGGTCCAAATTGTAGCTTATAAACTGAACAAGCAGCAGCTCCTGCCTTAGCAGCAAAGCACTCCCTGAGGTCACCCTGAGCACAGCTCAGATTCAAACACTGCCCCAGTGCAACCTGGCTGTGGGCACTTCCATGCATGTGGGCCTTAGAACAGCTGCTGCTTTCTTCAGGCTAAAACTGCATCAGTTTTTACATTTCTGAGCAATCATTTGCCTCTTCTCCACATCCTGTATCACCCCAGGTACCCTGCACACTCACCTGTCACCCCACAGGAAGGTTTGAGCCCATGGGTTGCATCCACCCCACGTGTCCTTTGCAGCAGTCACTGGGCTCAGCACATCCAAATTTACTTTTTGAGAGCCATTTCCAACTCTTCTCACTTATCACACGCTTCCATCACCGAGGGGTAGGAATCCCACCAGCAGAACAGGTGGATTCAGGACTCTGCATCCACAGGGAGCCTGGGGAAGCCCACAGAGCCTGGCTCACACTCTCAGGCTGCTGAGTGGGTTAGATGGGAACTCCATTTCAGGCTGCGAAGGGCTTTCTTGCCAAGTGAGGTTCCTGTATTACTGTTTCCCAGAGGAACAACAGTTCAGAGGAGGCTTCTTGATTAAAAAGAATGCCAAGTACTGGTGGGGTGGAAAAAGAATTAGTTTTTCAATGTGCTGACCCTGGGGGTTTCAGGCCTCCCAGTACCAGCCCAGCAGGGTTATGTGCAGGGAGGCTGAACTGAGCACAACTAACACACTTGTTGTTTGTGTTGCAGCACACATGGATTGCAATCTGGCCTTGGTCTGATGGGAATAAAAGATGATGAAGGGAGGAGCACTTGTTAAACTGCCAAGTTTTTAAGCAAAGTCTTTTGTTAAGATATTTTTAATTACTTTAAATATTGATGTCTTTGTAAAGATCTCTTACCATAAGAACAATAGGCTTTCACTCTGTATCTTCTACAAAGTCTAAAAATAAAAGCCATTCAAAATGTCTTAAAGCACAAAACCTTTTCCATTAACCCTTCTTGCTGTGGGGAGGTGGAGCCAGGGAGGTGCTCAGGCAGGGCTGGGGCAAATCAGGGCTGTGCTCCATAGGAGCAGGGCAGGACTGGCCTGTGGGGAGCCATTCCTGGTTGGGACACCAAGAACCAGCTGGGGCATCTTCCCTGCCACATCCCAGGCCATAAACCAGCCAGGTAGGAGCAGAACCTCCAGCAGCTGCTCAGCAGTTCACAGCCAGCCCAGGATTGGGTGGATTTCTGGAACCGTGCAGTGCCAACTCCTCAGCTGGAGTTGCTGCCTCCTTTCTGGGAAAGTGCTGTACTTAGCCCACGGAAAGGAGGAATTGGTGATTCACACTTCTTGGACAATCTCCACTTTCTCCTCCCTCCCTGACCACCCTCACCCTCCCCTCACACATACACGAAAAACGTTTCTGTGTGGCTGTGGGAGGGGTGTTTTAAGGAAAACACATGGCTGTGTGCACTTTGCACAGCATGGCTTTCCACAGGGGGCTGGAAGCAGGATGAGGTGATTTGCAACCTGACAGCTCCAGACCTGTCCTTTGCAGCCACTGCCACCTAAAATAGAGGCTGCTTGACCATCCCCTTTTAACATACAGAATTTCCAAGCACAAGGATGCTTGGAAGAGCTTCTGGCACTCAGAACAAAAATTGAAAAATTATAAGGAAATGTTTGTCAAAAGGTTTGACCACGAGTTGGGGGATTTTTTCAGGTGAATTGGAATAGGCCAAGATAAAGCTGAAATAGTTATAATTCCAAAAATTATTAAATACAGCTGATGGAATATTTACACCCTCCTACTTTCCAACCCCAAGTTCACTGCGCTGGGCTCTCTCCTTACGCTGGGATTTGGAAGCTGGGAATTGCTGCATGGAGGAGCAGGCACAAATACAGGCAAGCAGGAGAAAGGCAACTTCAGCACAAGCCCAGAAGCAGCACTGAGCAGGAAGGAGATGCTCATGTCAGTGTCATTAAAAACTAAATTTAAATCCACCTGAAAGTTAAATCTATTATCCAGCAAGATGCATGCAGCCATTTTTTTTCTTACAAAAAGGTACTTTGGCCACTCTCAGTGAGCCTGGCATCCTTTGGCTGCACCTATTGCAAACTGGCATAAGCAGCAGCATCAGTGCTAGTCCAGAATGTGAAAGGGAGCCAGTGCCTTCAGCAGCACAGCCAGTCCTGCTGCTGAGCCAGCCCCGTGCAGCCCAGGGCCTCAGGCAGCTCAGGGCAGGGGCTGAAGGGCACACTGAGCCCAGCACTCATCCCTCTCGAAGGATTCCCTCCTGTTCAGGCTGTTCACATTCAGCATCTCCTTGTTGCAGACACCTGCACTGCAAAGTTGAAAAAAACCAGCTAGTTTTCCTGCCACACACTTAAAAATGATGTGGTCACCTCCCTGCAAGGACTTCAGTGAGCATCTGGGAGTGCTGCTTGAGAAACTCACATTATAAATAAAACTAGCAAGAGTCCTATTCATAGGCATGAAAAAATATGTAATTTGTCCCTTTTTAATTGAAAAATGTAAAAAGGACTTCAGCTTTAAATAAGACATTTTGTACAAAGCTTGAGCACAAAAAAGTGAACACCAAAGTGTCGTTATGTAAACACCACAAATGTTACTCATTTGTTCAGTAACGCACAGAACAGCGTGCGAGTTCCCCGTCCAGTGGGTGAGATTTCTGTAGCTGCTCCCCTCCCCTCAGACCTTACTGGAATACAGGAAACCCAGAAGCTTTGGAACATTTACAAGCTACAGTAGTCAGGATACATTGTGACTAAAGGATTTTTTTTGTTGTTTTTTTTTTCTTTAAGGGATTGGTCATTTAAATATACAGAAGTACAATAATCTCACAGGTAAATGAATGGCAGCTTGGATTAGAAAAAGCACCAAAATATTTAATATACATCTGGCACAAATTTCACAAGAAGTCAGTAATGGACAAACCAATGCTTTGCTCATAAGAAAAGAAAAACCTCAGACTGTACTTAATGCTCTTCTTCCAAAAGGGACACAACAAAAACATTGCACTCAGGATTGCTATCAAGTAAAGACAACCTTCTTATCACACCCTACTTGCATTGTGCCTTAGATTGCACATTCCATAAGATGCTGTTTCCATTCTGTTCCAGACACCAATGGTGAGAAAATTTGATGTAAGGAAAGTAACTGTAAAACTACAAACCAATTTTCAGTAGATTGGGATTCAGATTGCCCTGAAATTCTCCCAATTCTCCTCTAGATCAGGTTTCAAATTTGGCTGCATCCCCTCAAAAAAAAAAAAAAAATCCCACACGAAACAGAATTTACTCCAGCTGTTTTCAAGCATTACATTTACACAGCACTTCTGATACTGCTGTCCCAAAGAGGACCCACGGGGCTGCTCTGTGACACACAACACATTCAGCATTTCCCAGAGGGAGAAAACTGGCACATCCAGGGTTATCTCCTGGGTAAGTGTGAAAAGGCAGACGGGCAGATGTGACCCTGCCCACCCTGGCTGCTCTCCTGAGGAGCAGAGGGAGCAGGAGGTGCTGACAGCCACACCAGGCTCCCTTGCTCCGTAGTTCCACTGAGTCCCTTCTCTGGGAGCAAACCCTACCAAAGTGCTTTCCTTCCTTCCTTCCAGAGGCTGAATTGGGGCCTCAAGATCCACAAGAAAGAAATGAGGCTGCACCAACCAGGGCTCCCAGGCCAGCCCTTCTCCACAGCCCATCAAGGCCCTGTGGTTGCTTCATTCCCTCAAGACCAGCCCGTGCTGGCTCAGGACAGAATCCTGCCAGTCCCATCCATGGCTCCTGGAACTTGAGTTACTCAACAACTAACAGCACAAGGCCCTCCAACCCTCCTGCCAGCCCACCTCTTTTTTAAAGACTATTTCAAACTTACAGATAAGAAAGCAAGTGTATTTTTAAACAACTTTGTTTAGCATGACTTAAAAAGTCACAACTTCAAAATATGGAGCACTAATCTGTGAAGTCCTCTAACACGTAACACACACGGAGTAGCAGCCAGCCCTCAGCTCCACCGATACTCTGTGCAGGTTTGCCACCCTGGTCACACAATCTCTGCTCCCATGGGCCCAGAGAAGAGCAAGAGTCAGCAGCTGTAACTGCATAAAATGGCAACATTCAAGTAAACATGCTGCTTCAACAGTAGGCAACCTTTAGTCCAGATAGAATTTACAGGGGGAAAAAGAAACACTTTACAGCACAAACACTGGAGATGGATTATTTTTTTCCTGTGTGTGAAATGACATGTTATCCAAAAAGGGCTTATCTGAAGAGTGCAATTATGCAAAGATAGAAACTTACTAAAAATTAAACAAAAAACCATATTACCTACAGAACCCGTTGGATTTTCAAAGACTGAGGATTGCAATAGTAGCAAGGAACCGCTGCAATGGCAGTGATTTAAGGCAAGCTGTTAGGACAAGAACGTACATGCTCCTTTTACCTCATCTCATGTCCCCCATTCTCTTGAAATACGTGCCCGTCCTGATAGTGCAAGAGGTCACACCCCAAAACCAGCCCTCACTTGGAAGAATCTTGCAGCAGCAGCTGCTACAGCATCACACTGTGGGGGATTTGCCGTGACACCAACTGTGTTGCAGTTTGCTTTGGGGGAGGAAAGGAAGGACACAGATGTGTTGCATGGAAAAGAACACCCCCAATGCATTCATGAACACAGCTGAGCACCGAAGCCACTCCGGCATCTGCAGTTCCCTTGAGAATGCTCCAGCTTTGCTCGAGCACCAGGGTTTTATCCTGAGCAGGATTCTGACCTCAGAGAGAAAAAGGATGTGTGCAGCCTTTGCACTTTTGCAGCTCCCATCTTTGCTGGGTGTTACAAGTCCAGTCCAACATGGAACAAAACACAGTATTTTTGATTAAAAGAAAAATACACTCATGGCACTGCATCAGGTGGGTTCCTAAAGCTTTTCAAGGGCAAATGAAAAGGCTGATGATGGCTCCCTCTTGGAGAGCAGCTGCTCCATCTTCAATTCACTGTCAGTCCAGGCAGCCTGACCAGGGAAGAGGATGTGTGGTGACAGAAGCCCCTGAGGCACAGGCCACGCTCGCTCTATTGCACTCCAAAAGCAGCACCCGGGAGGACCAACTCTTGTTTGCAGCTTGACCCGGCCCCCTTCCTAAGGGTCCTTTGCATACAGGTTAAATGCAGGATACCAAAACTATGGCAAAGAGATAATACTTAACTTGGGTCAATTAAAAAAAATAGATTACTCATCCAGGCATAAAATCCTGGGACAAAAGGATGGTAGCCTTAAACTATTCAAGTCTAAGAACAAGAGGTAGAGATACCTACGTACTTCATGGTGAAGGAGTTACAGCCTTCTTTCTGTCTTACAATCTCAGGAATTTCACTTCAGTTCACACTATAAAACCAAAGGTTCAATCTTCAATAATCCAGAGAGAAAATGTTAACACTGGTGGGTTTGTTTGCACACAACAAAACTTAAGCAGACATTTTGCTTTAATACTTATTTCAAAAAAATATGTTTTTCTCTATATTGAAGCATTACCCTGAAGAATTTTGAGTTTCAGGTTAAGCATCTTCCTTTTTTATATGAAAAACTAAATTCACATGCACACACTTTGAGCAGAGTGGGCTCAAGGGAAGAACTCGGTGCCCAATTTACTGAGGACCTTCTAAAAAAAGGATCACACTGCAGAACACAAGGCTGCAGACCCAGAAACTCACAATGACTATTATTTACCAAAGAATGGGAATGATGCAACCTCAGCCAACAAACTATATCACAGCTGAGGTGGCTATTTACTACATGGTTTCTTTAACTTTGCTGGGCTTTTTTTGGATACAAGGCTTAGAACTGTAAGTATGATACTTATGTTGACAGTGTCATGAAAAGTCTAAGGTCACTGCATAGGTCTGGGAACCACGGGTGGCAGGCTAGTCCTGCATCCGTAGGTTCTTCAGGCTCTGATGGACACAGAGAGAGTAAAATAAAAGTCACTCAGTAAAGCTGCTGCTGCCCCCAGCACTGTGACCACCCCCTGTCCACGGGAGGAGAGGCTGCATCCCCCTGCCACCAACCCCAGCCACTCCCTCCTGAGCAGAGCAGCCTCAGCCCATTCCATGCTCTGAACTGTGCTTGGCTGAGAACTGTCCTGGTTCAGAGCTGATCCAGGAGATCTGCTGGGCCACAGGGGAGTGGCTCCCACAGTCCCAAGTGCCACAGCTGCTCCTGTGCCACCTGCCACACCTTCAGCCATTTTCCTGTGGTCCTTTCACTAGGATTGCACAGTACTAAAAAGCTGTAATTCTCCATGTAGAATAGCACCAGCAGCAAGTAAACTCACAATTTGCTGTTCAATTCCAACTCATTTCATTGGTCATGTTTTATGGCCAGCTATGGGTGGGACCTTTCAAATCCTTACTTGAATCAATAGATAGTCTTTGACCTCAGAAATGCACCCACACAAGTAAAAATTAGCACAATTAAGCTTCCAGCTGATATGGAAGCCAAATTTTAAAGGTGTTGCAAACTATAATATGGTGGAGGTGGTCAGTGTTTTATTACTAGGGACTAAAGTTTACAGGAGTTGTATTTCTTTGCATATAAGAGAAGGCAATCAAATGCCACAGATTTGTGGATGTCAGACCAGTTTTCCAGTATATTACTCTATCAATATTGTTATCTATAGTTACTTATCCCAAGTTGCAGCAGATTCACTACATGCATAAAGTTTCCTAATGCATAATCTAATCTTTAAAAAAATGAAACAGTTGCAATGGTTTCAAGGATTTCATCAGAATCACTGCTCACTTAAGAGTCCAGTGCCCTACACAATGAAGAATTAAATTATATAAAAATGAAGAGTGAATGTATTTGGCCTGTTCCACAGATATTCACAGTTTAACCATTAAACAAGCATATTTTCAGAGGCTCCAATACTATTAAAGACTTCTCAGAAACACACACAAACCCCACTCCCCCACCCCAGCATTACAGAGTGTGGGTGAGTCTCGTTTGGGATCACAAAGTCACCAGGCAATCCAAGAGAAGGTCTGATGGCCTCGCCCACTGCCAGCACTGCCAAAGAGCTGCACCTTCAGCTGCTGCTTCAGGAGTTTAAAACTGACACAGGTCTGCTTTGCATTCTGTAAATGGTAATTAAAGGACTGAAATTAGGCTAAAAATAAGTGATACTTCACTAGGTAAGATCATTTGGTTATTTTTGCAAGTACCCTGCCCAGTGGGTGGAGCTGCTCCTGCCTGGCTGGGAGCAGCAGAACAGGAGCAGAGCTGTCCCCCACACTGAGCACGTGGGACTCAGCCACTGGGACTGGTATGTCCTTTTCCCAACAGGAAACCAGCTTTTCCTTTCCTGTGTGTTCACCTCTGCCTCTAAAAGGAAGCTGTATTACATCTGATACATTAACATGGCTGAGCCTGACGTGCTACAGATTGATTTCCTCACTGCTGTCCACATTCCAACTGCAGGATAAACACCTTCCTTAAAGAGCTCTGTCCCTCCTCCTGGGAGCTGCTGCATGCTAGGGTGTACATCACAAGCTGCCATGATCTGGTGTGCATGCATGCACTGGCTCCCCATTTGAATAGTTACTCTTCATATTCTGGACATTTTAAATTTATTTTAGGGGAAAAAAACCTTTAGGGTATGAACAAAGCATTTAACAGCTGAATGAATGAAGAGTCTCAAACTTAAAAATACAGTCTTCATTTACTATCAAATCAGTTTCCATTTGGAACTTTTCCTAACAAAGCAGCTTCTGTTGGGGAATTTATTTTACTCTTTTAAAAATAACAGCACCAGCAAAAGTCTCACCATAAATTCAACGATTCCAGCACGAGTGCTTTGGCCTGCTTTGCTCACCAAATCAGAATGAGGTTTTGCTGCCAAACACTTTTGTGCCACAGAAGGTTAGAGAAGCAAGAACAAAGCTTTGGGTGTATTTACCCAAAAAACAGCAACTTCAGAGCTCTCCTCCTGCAAAGCGACAGATTCAGCTGCATCTGTACCAACCACATTTGTATTCCACAGCTTGTCTCCCAGCAAAAGTAGCATGGACTAAACTCTCCTTTTATTAGATGAAAGAGATGCTATCTGTGGCTTGTGGGTTTGTTTTTAAACAGTTTGCACTACCCACATTTTGTTAGTGATTTATGACCTCCCAGCCGAGCCACTGCAGGGCTGCACAGCAGCAAAGGCAGCCCCAGAAGTCGGGCAGATGCTCCTCCTGTTTCTGCTAACCCCCCTGGGGCACAGCAGATGTGCTGAGCTCACATCCCAGACCTGCTGACAAGCTCACCACTTAACACCTATTTCCCTTTAGCTTTAAAACCCTTATATCACAAAAGCCATTGGATGCTATGGATAAGTGTCCAGGCTTTTTTTTGTTTTGGTTTTGTTTTTTTTTTTTCAGCTGAAGTTGTTTTATGATCCTGAAATGCAGCTCTGAAAATAAACGGTGTGTAACAGAAGTATATCAAATTCACTAAGCCAGCACTTGGCTATAGAGAAAGCCTTGGCAATCAATCCTTTTACCAAAAGGTGTAAAAAAGTTGACATACTAAAATTAAAAAAGGTAGCATCAATAACCAAAAAAGTTTCAACCAGTGTTAATAAAACTCCCTTTAAGTCACAACAATTTCAACAGGCAAATAGTCCCAATACAGGCATTGTAAAATAATAAATTGACTCCTATCCAAATATTATCAAATCAGTCTAAAAATGACTCATCTACACTGTTGTCATTAAGAACACATTAAGAATTCACTTTGTCATCAGATGCCAATATTGTTGCTCCAGAAAGTGTGGAGTATTAACTGCAATTTAGCAATTAAACATATGCTTTAAAAAATTGGTTTGTCAATATTAATGCAAAAGATAGTTCTTTACATAGAAGTACTGTGCTTGCCAGACAAGTAAGGTAATACTTTAGGTATAAATCAAACAAGTTAAAGCAGAATTATACCACAGTTTTCCTTGAAGACTTAGGATTTGTGTGTTGCTTCTGTCAATGTTTAGCAAACTTAAGAAGCAGAACCTTTGGTTCTTTTAGTCAAGTAAAAATATTCTCATTTAACCACAAAAATACAACTTCCAGAGAAAATGGAAGTCCATCAACAAGTCCACTTTCAATAAAACTGAGGTAGTACTGCTCTTTTATTACGTGAATGTGTAAAGAGATTTAGATACAAATTGTCATCTACCACTCAGTTGACTGACAGGTACAGTAATTTTATAAAACAATCCCAACATTTAGTTTGAAAGTCCAAAAAAAGGAATGATCTGGACTCATTCACTAGGAGTTAGCTCAAAATGGGAATTAGCCATATTACAAAGAGCTGTTGCTTATGTTGGTTTTTAGAGCCTTATTACCCAGGATTAATGCATTTATAGTTAACACTGCTGTTCATCTTGGTATAAAACCTTAAAATTATTACAGCCTAAAATTTCAACAATGTAAACAGCACTACACACAGTACAGACCTGCCCTGACAGATGTAGTATGAAAAACTTAATCTGGCACTGTATAATTTAGCAATGTTAATTTAACCTAACTAAAAAGATCTACATTGTGCAAGAAGTATCAGACTTATTTATACTAATCTGAAGTCTTAAAAAAAAAAAAAAAACCAAAAAAACAACAAACCCCAAAAATGCTTAACTTGTAGCCAGGGTCAAATATTTCAGGGCAAGAGTAAAAGGAATAACCAAAATTAAGAAAGTGCCTAAAACATGATACAGCATTTTAGAGCCCTTTCAAAGACAAGGCAGAAAAAGGTGTAAAGTAGAAAAATCTGGAGCCTCGGTAATTTCCAGAAACATCCAGAGTTTACATTTTGTGAAGGGCAACAAGTCGCTTTTGTCACTGCTGCTTCACTGCCACTAAGTCTGTTCGTCTGCACACAGGCCCTCTGTGTCTGAGGACAGAACACATTTGGTTTCCTCTTCCTTTTTCCTTCGCTCCATTTCCCACTCCACAAAGGTGTCAAAGAGACTCGGCCAGGCCTCGTCCTCGCTGTAGTTGCTAAGGTCCGGTCCAATCACCTGAGTAAAATTTAGAAACATGTTCCACGTGTCCCGGGAGATTCCCTTGATTCCTGAGGGGTTCTTGATTAGGAAGTGTAACCACTGGTCCAAAATAGGGGGCTTGTTTTGGGTGAAGACTAATTTCCAAAGGGCAATGGCTATTTCCCGATGTAACGACCTCTGTCCTTCTTCAGAGTCCAGACCAAACTGGAAGGTGAAACGATAGAGATCCTTGAATTTATCTTCCTGCTTGGCTTCGTTTAGGAGGCTGGGGAACCTTGCACAAATGCCATCAATGCTGTCTGCATTTATTGCTTTGCAGCCTTCAAAAAACTCCTTCCTGTTAGGGAAGAGAAGAGAAATTAGAGTGAGCCCTTCCCACCGACCTCGCGTGCCAAACACGTCCTGTCTCTGGTCAGCAGAGAGGATCATCTGGACAAGGCAAGGTGTCCCCTCAGCCCCAGTGGCACAAAGGTTTTGGCAATGGGAGCTACTGGAAAGAGAGGCAGTCCCAAGGCATTCCTTAAGGCCTGGGGAACCACACACAACCCCCAGGTCTGCTGGGGCACAGCCTTTGAAGGATTCTGCTCTCTGGCTTTTCTGCACATTTTCAAATCCTGGAATCCTTTCACATTAAAAAGTTAATCTAATTTACCACAGAAGAAATTCCACATGTTTGAAATGCTACCCCAATTTGATTCCATGCTCCATGCCCATGCTCTGGGTGAGCTGTTTGCAAGGGACAGAGCAGTTCACTTCTGCTTTTCCTGTGGTTTTTGGTTGCTCTTCCAGCCTGCAAAACCAAAAGGGAGCCACTGGTGTCAGCAAGGCACCTGCTGGGAGCATGGAAAGGACTACAGCACCACAGGGGCCCACAACACAAAGTACCAACACTGCTCCAAGCACCAGTCCCGTTCCAAGTGGGTACCCCCTCAGTTTGCCTGATGCTCCTGTGCAAGTGTTACAACAGCCATGGGAGCCAGCAGGCTGACCCTCGAGAGAAGGCAAGAGATGGAGCAGCACTCAGGAGAACAGCCCACGTTGTCTTCCTTGATGGAAGAAGTCCCTCAGCACCTGTACCATGGAGCCCTTCAGCAAATCTAACCTCTCACCACTAGATTTGTCCTCCCCAAGGAAATTGCAACCTTTGTTTATAATACTCATGGTAGCTGTGCAGGTCACAGACACTACTTAAAATTCCTTTACCATCTTAGCAAATACCTGCACCGCCAGCCTCCAGTAAATCCACATTTGCATTCCAGAGTAACTCATCCTTTTGACACACACCCACAGCCACAAAGACTCTGAAGATGCTGTTCAGAGCACAGCAGAGGCTTGGGTCAAGGCTCTGAACACCAAAGTAATTTTGAAAGTTATAAGCTCAGAAAAAATAGGCAGCATTACTCAAACCAATCTAGGTAGACCAAAAACCAAAAAAATTCCTTCTCTCCCTGCAAGTCCTTGTAGGCAGTCTTTACTTGCTCCTACCTGGACATTGCCAATCAAGCTGGGGGAGGCTGCTGCAGTTTGGGTTTGCCTGTGGGCTTTGTGGGGTTTTAGCCTATCCATTGTTTCCTGTAGCATCACACATGCTATCAGCCTGCTGACTGAGCCTCTTGTCCAGCAGGGCAGACAGCACTTTGAACAGCAATCATTTGTCAGCCAGTATGAAACAGCTACCAGTGTCAAAACCCTCACATTTCCTTCCCTTTCTATGCTTTAACAGGATTACTCTTGGAAAAAATTAAGTGTAATGCTGGCTGCACAGGAACAATTCTGTCATTCTTTCACAGACTGTTAACAGAGTTAATAGCAATTACAAAAGAATCTCACATTACTTTAGAGGAAAAATTAATTTCAGGGTCCAATCTCATCACTAAGATAATGCTGGATACAGTAAATTGCTTTTGGTAAATCAAAAATAAATTAATGTCTACAGAATCTCACTACACTGTTCACCACTAGCAGTATAATGGCCAAAACCACATCTTCTAAAATCCAGTGTGAGGGGAAGGGGAAAAGAAGATAATACAAAGCTTACCTTCTGCAGTGGTGGGAATTAATTTGATACAAAATACAAGTGTTAGAAGAAATAAGTAAGTGAAGCTAATGAGGCTGTCTCTCCAATGTACTGCTGACAGGATACACTTTAACATATGAAAATAATTACAAGTTCTACAAGAACTAACCTTGTAAATTTGCACATGGTAGCAGCTTGGAATTTCCAAGCCAAAACTAGTACTTTAAATTCAGTGGGATCAACACAGAGGTCATTGCAAAATCGTTCCATTCCTTCTTCCAGTATGGCATCTTCCCGCTCGTCCTTATACCTCCTGAATAACTCCCCAATCCTTTGAAGAGAAGATTCCTCTGCATTGCAAACAGAGTCTTTCTTTGTATCTCCAGAAAACGTTGGAGGCTGACTGGACTCTACAGCAGCGTCTGTTTTCTTTGTCCCATTCACAAGAATGTCTCCTGAAGCCTTCCCGCAAGCTGAGCCATGGTCGTCTTTGTGCACTGCACTTCTCTTGCTGTGGGACTTGCTGCCAGATTCTCTTTCCCCATTTTTGCTGCCAAGGGTAGAAGAAGGGTTCTTGCACTTGGTGACACACTGGCCCATGATGTTGCAAGCCCAGCTCCTAGCGCGGTCCCCCTGCCCTTGGACACCCTCGCAGCTGCTCTTCAACACATCTCACCATGCCATTAGCAGCACTCAGCTAACCTGAAAAACAGTTTCAGAGTCAAACTGCTGCCCCTCCACAAAGAATATCTGAAGTATTAAATGTGGGATAACATTTGCCACTAAGCGACCGACTTCAGGATATTTAAGCTTTGTGTACTGCAAAGGAGCAGTGTACACAAGGCTGGTATATGCCATATATTTCAAGCAATTTCAGGCTGTTTTACCTAGAAAGCAATGCAGCTCACTCAGTGGCTGCACTGCACTAACGGGTCCTAATAAAGGAAATTCCTAAAATTCTTACTGCAGCATAGGTTACAAAGAGGTTGATTCATGCACAGGCTTCATCACGACAGACTCGTCTAACCCAGAAATATTTTAAAGAAAATGGTTTTTAAAAGTATACCCACATTTTATACATAGAATATAAAACACTGAACCAAAGCAGGGAAGGAAGGACAGGGACAGTGATGGGACAACCCAGCAGAGACCTAAGCACTGGATCTAGACTGTACCTACAGCAAATCAGCAAAAGGGGCTTCTCAAGGAGAGGGGGAGGAGGGGGATGGCTGTTGGCTGTTTTTTGGGAGGAGGAGAGAGAGTGGAAGTTGTGTGTTAGTTTTTAAACAGAGTTTGGAATCTAAGTTTTTGTACTTAAAACATACACAGAATGTATTTGCAGAAAGGAGACAACACTTCTTAGGCAAGAGGGTGTTCAGGAATAGTTCATTGTTTCAAGTGGGCTCCTCCCTTCAGGTAAGGAGACAGACAGGGGAGGGGGCCTTCTTAATGCAACTTCTTCAGACAGACACACATGCAGATAAGAAGTAGTAATTCCAGTTCAGAGGGGGTTTTTTTAAATAAAAATTAAAATGCCAAAATGATTTCATCATACTCTCTTTTTATAAATCACAAAGCCCTGCATATTTGGAAAAGATATTTTACCCACAGAAAAGGGTTCTCCAGTTTTCCCTGTTAAAACCAAGCTAACACTGACACTGCCCTATCAGTGAGCAGCCACACCATGCACAGTCCACTTCTCAGAAATGTCAGCTCCAAGAAAGCAATTGCTTATCATATTCCTCCTTTACCCACTTATTTGCATTTCGCCTCTGCTGTCAGTTAGGCAAAAGCTTCAAACATAAAGATTGGGTTTGCCTTGACTTTGTGTACAGCTTCCAGTTTAGAATTAGAACAAGAAAGAAGAGAGACAAAAAATTAAAAAACCAAGAAATACAATAGCTGTCATGTCAGTTTACTGTATTCTTTCTTGGGCAAAGCTTTACTGAGACTGAACCCCTCTTTTAAGCTGTAAACCAACAGCAGCAGCAAGTACAGATGAATTCTCAGATATCAGGATTACAAAAATAAATCTTCTCTCAGCCATTATACCTGTTTTGGCAAAACAGCACCTGTGCAGCTTCATGAGCAAAAAATTTTGCCAGCAGAACTACAACAGCCAAGATGCTGGATTTCACTACCTGGCTTTCCTTTCCCTCCCCAGTCCTTTTTCTTAAGTACATAGCCCATACACAAAACTAACAAATACCTATTTTTAAGCAGCCAAAGGAACAAATATATTATATATTCTTTCATCACAATGCTTTAAAGATGAATTTTGCAGCATCATTTTTACAGACAAGCAAAGTTTGATTTAATGTGTTCAATAAATTAATAATTACTTCAAAGGATTCATAAAAATATGCATGTCAATATAAACAATCCATAGGACAATTTCACTGGTCCTTAGCACTTCACAGCTCTGTGAATTGCAAAGCACAGCCTGGCACTGATTTCTGTGCTGCCAGGTGCCTGAGTAACATTGTCCTCTCCAGTCTACACCAGTCATTATTTCATTACACCAAAACAAACAGGATATTAGTAGGCAGTGTAAAAATTGCTTAGTGATTAACTCCCACATACCAGCTTTTCCCCCCTGTCCCCATCTCTAAATTCATCATAACTCAAATGCTCAATCTACACTAATTCTTGTTCTTCCATCAGTTTCTCAGAGGCAGCTAGCACCACACTGGACAGATCTTTCTTTAGAGAAAAGCATGCAGGTAAAAGAACAGAATAAAAAATCCTGAGTACAGACTAGTATCAGAGTTTAAAGCAGAGTTTAGGGAGCATAGAAAACTTTCTGTTTAAAGATGCAACAGCAGATATTAGCTATTGGTGATTTGGAACAGTTTTTCCCTGTGGGAAGGCTAAGGAACAGCTGCCTATTACTGAACAGTACCTTCCTCTAAAGTAGTCAAATCACACACATCATAATTGACAGATCAATCCAATTCACTTGAGGAATCCCAATTTAAGGTTGGGGTTTTGTAAAAAAAGGCCGTTTGCCAGACTATGTCCATAACTTTCCTAATACAAGTGATTCATGCTGTCATGCTTCCTAAGCAACAGCTTGTATTAATGATAACAATCTCGTGTTCAGGTTTACAAAGTGACGTCACCAATGTGATGAAACTGATGGGTTTTAAAGACATTTACTGTCACAAAAAGAGCATTACAATCATGGAGGGAAGAAGTGTCCCACGAGCAGTTTCCAAAAACAAGCAAGCCTGGTAGCATTAGCCCCTATAACACGAGTTAACCACCTCCCTTCCATTGCACATTTGTTTGTACCCCTCTAACAAACACATTTCCCATACTCCTACTTGCCTTACAAAAAGCTGAATGCTGCTCCTGAACAGCCACTGCCTGGGCATTGCTAGCACTGCTCTTCCCTGCAGTAAGAGTTCTTCCTTCCTCCTCCTCCTGCTGAGGAGGTTTTCAGAGCATAATTCTACTCCTTATGAACAAGTACTAATGTACTGATGTACAGTTGCTGAAATTCCTCACTTTTCTTCTACATGAAACTTGATGCCATGTGCCAGATACTTAGAAGCATTCTACCCCAAAAATAGCAAAACCAGCTCGGGAAAAAAAATATCCAGGCTGCATCCACTGGCAGCTTGTGCATGTATCTGGTTTTGTAAGAGAAAAGTCTTCTGGCACTCCATCAGTTACCCTTTGGTAATTGCCTTCGCTGAGCTGGATCCACTTCACTAACTAGTCACCTCCGCTTCCTACGTGACTCAGGTTTCAAGGCATGAAAGGAACAAGAGCCTCGGAAGGAGATAGAAACAAGTGGGAGAAGCCGGCCCTTTTGTTAAGGAAGGCAGGAGAGAGGATCTAATTGCAGCACCAGGAGCTGCAGTGAAGCCAGCGCTCAGGGAGCGGGAGGGAGCAGCCTCGGGAGGGCGAGCAGAGCCGTGCGCTCGGCTGAGGAGCGGCGGCACAGCCGGCACCGAGCACTCCCAGCCGGAGCAGCAACCACGAGCATGAGGCTCTCGGGTACCCCAAGGTTACACTGGACTGGTGGCAAAGCACCAATTCCCCAAAGGATCAGTGCCCAAGAGCACAGTTATTAAGAGGCTTGCACTGCATAAAGGCAAGTGACCACTGTTTTTGCCATTCTACTAAAAAGGATCAAAATCCAGGGCTAAGGTTGGGATGTGCTCAGCACTTCAGGATGCAGTGCTTCCAAAGAAGTGTATTACTAAGAAAAGTATTGAGCAATGATCTCCAGTACATATGAATCACCAAGATGCCCATGAGGCCGTCTTCCACATCACAGGAACTGCAAAGCAGAGCTCCACAATGACGTTCTCTGCACCTTTCCAGAAAGGAGTCAGCAGCTGGGAACACGAGTGCTGGTGAATGCAGCCAGCTAAAGGAAAGTCATCCTTTAAGAACAAAGGATGTGCACAGCCATATGGCCTCACACATTAAATGAAAACCTATAGAAGATTACAAAGGCCTTAGCTAATGCTTGGTGGGGCTTTTTGATTTGGTGAGGGGTTTGTGTGGGATTTTTTTCTAAGTGCTGTAAGGAATTTGCAGCATTTTTTCTCCATTTTCAAGTGACCAGATCACACATAACCCAAATTTGAAGGGAGCAAAACAAAGTGACTCAGTAATAACTCTCAATCACACAAGCACACCGTGGCACAATTGAAAACAGCAGCAACGAAGTGGAGGGGAGCTGACAGGAGGAGAGAAGATGCAAAGGAGATATTTAAGTAACCCTGTATTTTTCTTTAATGACTGATGTTATTGTAGCCATAGAAATTATTGGATATGTCCAGAGTGTAACAAGCAAAACAAGCATTATGCTGTTTAATAAAGTGTTGCATCAGAAGGTATTTATAATGAGCTTCAAAACACAAAAAGTGTCAAGAGAATAGAGGAAAAAACTTTCCATACATTCAAGAAAACCTCAAATCCAGCTTTAGGAAATCTCTTAACAAAAGGGGAGACAGCTCAACCAACCACTAAATCTCCTTCCAAGTAGCATTTCACTAGCTAAGGCAAAGACAACATTGCTAGAGCTTAACTAAGCCTCAACCCAGCCTCAGCTTTTCAGAAACACTTGAGCATAGTCTGTAAGAATTTTACAGAATTCCACTATGCATTATCTACCTTTTAATGGACAGAGATGCGTGACTTTTTGACTTTAAAAACAGCTGAGAGTAGGGAACAGTATCATGGATGCTCTGTTTCCAGCTCTGAACAGATCCACAGAGCTTCCCATTGGGGAGGCAGGAGAGGATCACTGCCACTGCTGAAGCAGAAGCAATTGCTGCTCTAACAATTGTGCTGGACAAGTGATCTTGTAAGCAGAAATATAATACTTACATAGTTTCAGCTACACAGGGAATCATTCCACTAGCTGCACAGCTTCCTTTAGGCTCCCTGGGTTCCACATAGAATGCTGGAAGAAAAAAGACCACACAAATCTTTACATTTAGGACAGGCCATGAAAATCACAAAATGCCCCAAATCACTGAGAACCAACTGTGTATTTAATAAAACCATTCAAAGCAAAACTCCATTTGTTCAAAGTGTCATTTTATAAAATACTACTTCACTTTTTTGACTTATAAAGTAGCACTAACACCATTAACTCAGCATTGTCACATAAACCATAGAACAGGTACTGAAAACAACAGACAAATTCAAATGTTTGTTAGGAGTAGATAGACACTTCCAGATACTTTTACAGCTTTCAGCATGGGATAGTTAATTCCTCATTTCGTGCACTCAAAGCAAAGCAGAGGACATGCTATCACTGCCACTGCATGTTAGCTGAGCACTGTTTAATCTGTGAATGCCAGACAGCTGCTACCTAGCAAAGCATAATTTGGGTCTGGAGAGTAATTCTCTTTTTTCATTCTCTAGCACATTCTTTTCCATGTTTGTTTTCCCATGTTCAGTCGAGCTGGCTCAACTCCATTTCTCTTAAATTCCCAGCTCTGCTGTATAACTAGGAACCTCTGAAGAGAAGATGACAGAGCTATGTCTGGTTTGTGTAGCAAGAACTGCAACTGCAGCCCCAAGTCAACAACCTCTGCATCTGATCCAGAACACAACAAACAAAAAACCTCTGGCAAAGCTCCCCTGCTCTACCATACTAATATAAACACTAAAACATCTCATTTTTACAGCTCTTAGTACATTTAGGGAGCAGACATGATCAAAAGCTGCCTTGCTGCACACTTACCTTTACATGAGATTTACTTCTTAGGAAACAAGTAGGAACATTAGCTTGTTCAGAGCTTTCTGCAGCAGAAAGGGGGGGCTCAGTGTAGAAGGACAGCCATGAAACAAGGTCTTTTCATACATGCCAATCTCCACATGAGTTTTGCCCAAACCTAAATGTCGGGTGGAACCACGGGAGACAAGCACTCCAGGCGTATTGATCAGCGAGTCTCAGTTTATTTCTGATAACTGGTTATATTTATACAGTAACTAATTAAGCTCATACATATTGCAACATCTGAGCTCCTTATTGGTTGGCAATATACCATGAGAATAGCGAGTATTGTATCTTTTCCTATGCTAACTTCTTGATAGAGAAATGCCTTTCTGCTTAACTATGCAGCTTCACATACTACTATCGGCCTGTGGTTCGGGCACAAGGACACGATGCCGACACAATGTCTCAGTCACATCTACATTCTCACAAGTTGCACAGCATCATGGCCTTTACTTTGCAACCATTCCTCTGTGAGGCTCTCAACACCTGAATCCTATATGTGGATTAGGAAAATCTGACTGACACATAAAACCTAGTTTAGACCAAAGCTGCTGATAGAGCTTTAAAAGCCCCAAACATTTCAAAATGCCTGGAAACTCTGGAGCAGTACTTTCACTCATACACACACACAGAGCAAAACTGTATCTCCACCGAAACATTTTTAGGCATTTACTGTTGAGATGGAGACCAAAAAAAGTCTACTCCACACTGGGTTGATATACTCTGCTCCCAAACCTCATCTTCCACACAACCAACCACCCTTTTTCCCTCCTCCATGGCTTCACAGCTCTTTTAGCAGACACTCCTGTGGGTGCACAGCCACCAGCCAGCTTAGTGTGCCGGGGAGCAGAGGAGTGTCTCCCTCTCTCTTGGTGGAAGTACCAGCTTGAATTTCTTCCTATTTGACTATACCACCCCATGAATTTCAAGAATTTAAGAAACTGTAACATCTGGCACATCTATGCTAATTTCTTTTGGCCTCCTGCATCTAAATAATTCCTTTTATAAATCACCAGGGAGGAAAAAAGAAAAGGGAGGGACACAGGGTGCTGTGTAGCCTCATTCCCCAGGAAACTAAACTGAGAAGCAACATCTCACAGTTCATATTTTGAAAAATCATTGTCATGGCAACTTTTTGCAATAAACTACTTTTCAAGCATATTTGTATTTCTCTGGAAGAGATCTATGATCCTATGATCCATCAAATCTACATTTCCAGTTGACTTACTGCATGTACTGGAAGCAAATACTTATTTCAAGTTCAAAATAAGCTGAATCTGGTGCAGATCAGCCCTACCCAGCAAAAGTCAAACCTTTTCAGGTTGTTTGAAGTAATTTCCACATTGGCTGACCTATACACACATGCACACTGACTGGAGCCAGAAATTTTAACACCTGTTAGAACCACCAGCTACAATTCTTCCCCTTCCTTTACATTTCTAGTCTTCCAAATTGTCCATTTAACCTTTCTAAATAGTAGCATGTGTAAACTTTAAAAACACAATTATAGGATATGGAATAAAAAGTTAGTATGAGTTAGCAGTTAAAAGATCAAGCTCTTCAAGGCTGTATTTAAAGGCTGTCATAGCAGAGCAATGCACTGTGGCTGACTGACTTCATCCTAAATCACGTACAGTGACTGCAGCGGGGGTGGAGAGAAGCATCAGCACGTTGGTGGCACAGGTTCTGGCTCAGTCCTTGGGCCAGAGTCACCAGGTGTAGCCATATGCTGTGGTACCAACACCCCTCCCCTGTGCTGCTGGGGAGCAGCAGCACCACAGCACAGAACTCAGACAACAGCCTGCACTGCTCCTCAGCAACCCACAGGGAAATAAGTAAGTAAACAGGGTGGACCCTCGGGATTATGGAGGCCTTTGTTTTGCTCATCTGCCTCTTTCTGCACCTGTGTCTGAGCCCTTGGCTCTCCTAGCACTGGCTGTGAGGGTCAGGGCAGGCCCTCCACACCACACCCTCAGCAGCTTTCTCACCAAAGGTAACTTTCTTTCCTCCCCTGTGTGGAATCAGTGAAGAATCAGTGGTATTTTTTCCCTCTTCAGCAGGCAGAAATTGAAAGGATCAGCACTACATGTGGAAACTGTCACTGTGCACTTCAGTTCTACACTACAATACCAAAGCACTTGGTACACAACTGTTACAGCATAAAACAAACTTCAGTCGAAGTCAGCACGCTCTGGAAACTGCCTATTTCAAGCCTTAACCTGCAATGAAACTTTCTCAGCAGAAGCATTCTGAGTGCAGCACAATGGCATATTATGGGCTCTCAGGAGCCCAGAACACACCTCACCACATCCTCAACCAAGCACTGTGCTAGTACCAGTCTGTCACACTGATCTCCTCCACACCACTGCTGCACAAATACATTCATGTAAAGTTACTCAAGAGGAAGTCTAAAAGCAGGAAAGTCCTGCTGCAATTAGTTAAAATGAATTATTAGTTTGTGAGGCTTCCTGCAGTTGAAGAACCTTTTAATGAATTACAGAGAGGTTATGGTTTTGGGGGCAGACACACGAGAACTTTACCAATCTGCTCCAAACCAGGATAACAAATTATTTCTGATTAACCTCAGTTTGAGCTTTGGAAACAAAACAGCTTTGGAAATGTGATCAAACTAGGTAAAATTTGATTCTAAGAACATGCCTGCATAGAGCAGAAGCTAGTTAAGCAGACACCTGAAAAGGCACCATGCTGAGTTCTGGCTGCCACTTGGCAGAAGGCTACGTGGCAGTCTATGGGAATACCAAGCCAGGCCCCAGGGATGCTGGAAGCCTGAATACCTTCTAGGAGAAGTGGACTTCTCTGAGAGAGGCCATACTGGAAAGGCTTTACTACTTTGGAAGGGAAGAGAAGGCCTGGTACAAAAATACCCCAAAAAAATCAGAAACAACTTCACCACATTTACAGTCTCTAATGCCAGGCCAGGTCTCAGGGCCAAGAAGCAGAGCTGTCACCAAATCTCTTCCTCCAGCAACCCCCCCAGTCACCAGGCAAAAGTCTCTTCACAAACAACTGAGCCTTAACCTGGTGTGCTGTCACTCCAAGTGCAGAGCTTGCTCATCAAGAGAGATTTTTCCACTCAAGACCAGACAGAAGAAACCTGCTGTCTGCTCTTGAAGAGCCCCTGACTCTGTGTGCACTCTGAGAGCACAACACCACATTTCATGTTCAAAGTCCAACAAGTAGCCTCAGAAAAAGTGGAACAGATGTTTCAGATCTGTAGTTCACTGTGTGCAGCTAATTGTGTAAGGCCAGCTTAAGGAAAAATGAATAATAATGTGAAAAAGGATAGGCAGAGAAAGAGTAAAGCATCTTACTACCTTTTCTTATGGAAGACACTTTCCTTAAGCAGCTTTTTCAGCAGACTCACATCACCCTTGAATCCCTCCCTTCCCTTCACATTCTCTAACCACACAATACTGTGATGATTACTTCTCATTGTTTTTCCATTTGGCCCCATTAAAAAGTTTTCAATTGTTTCCTATTATGTGCTTCATCTTACTTTATTAGGTGGGAGGAATGATTTGTTAGGATTATTGTATTTTCAAAGAACAAACCCAAGTCCGGTTAGCTAAACAGAATATAATTTTATAAGGGTGCCTTCAGGTGATTTTGTAATGTAAATAAATTAATGAACTAATTCATGCAGCAGCAGTACTTGTTTTGAGAAGTCTATTTAAGCTATGAGCAAGACAGTGGGCAGAGGGGAAATCAAGAGAGCCAAACAACCAGGCTGTTCAAGATCATGCCATCAGTTTTCAGTAAAGCTGAAACCACAACCCAAATCACATTCCATGCTATTCCCTATGTCGTACACATTCATTCTCATTTATTTCACTGCACATAACTCAACCACCTTCAAAAAACAAATGTTCAGTCACTGAGGAATTAATCTCCATCCATTTAAAAACTACTAATATTCTCCTCCTCCCTCAAGATCCTTGTCAAAGGCCATACAAGGTCCAGCATGTACAAAAAAGCAAATAATCTAATGAAAGTTTGTGTGTTTCTTCCCCTTTCATGTGCAAAGGGTTGTAAAAGAATAATCCTTCAGTATTTTTCCAGGGTACACTGTAACTTTTGCACAGCATGACAGACCTTTAACACCTCGGTATGTATTATGAATAATTAAGGCAGCTCATGCCAGGGGAAGAGCTACTCTGTGCTGACACAACCAGTTCACATCTCTACAGCAAAACTGCAGATTATGGGACCAAAAGAAACCACAACCCCTCAGTATTTGACAGAGATGCATTCTACTGAAAGCATCTGAAAGTAGTTGTGCTACAAATAATACAAATAATTACCTTACCCTGGCTCAATCCATTCTGCAAATTAACCTATGGAAATTTGCAACTCTCTGCAGCCAAACCAGAATAACTTTGAAATACCACCTTGGTCTACAATCTACTCAGCAATGGAAAGAAAAACATTTACTTTTAAACTGAGCTAAGTGTGCACAGATTTTCTTTTACACTTAGTTCAGCTATCAGACTTCACCTTGAAGTGTCTGAGGTGCCTTCACCACTTACATTCAGCTGAATATAATTCAGGTAGATATCAAGTGATTCCTGTAATAATAAAATATGCTTTAAATTAATTGTAGTAACTTCATATTTCTTACTGCTCTCAACAATGAGGAAAAGACAGCAGTCACAAAAAAAAGGAAGCCCTTCCAGCAGTTCTGGCTAACAGTGTCCCTCTCCAGCAGAAAGCAATTGTGAGAAGTGACCCACACAACTCCTAACAGTGAAGGGACAAGTCTAAAGACAAGAGCCAGACCCCCTCATAAAATCCTTGCTGGCAGCAGATGCTCCTAAGGAGTTTACAGAAGGCCCACTGGCCATCTCAGTGAGTGTAACAGTTTACAGGCTGCCAGCCAAAAGAATCACTCCTGGCATGCAGTTGTGTAGGATCTTCAGTACCAGCTGACCACATAAATACTGGAATCATATCTAAGTTATGTACAACAAATTGTTCTAAGTGAAAGCACTGACATATGAAAGTGCTTTAAGAGCATATGCTTGGATTTTTAAACTGACTGCAGTTTCTAAAGCAGAAAATCAGACAGCCACATGCTGAAGCCCTAATTCTCTCTCCTGATGTGAGTCCCAACTTCCCTATTGCAGTGAACAGCACCACCATTTCCCACTGTACAAAGGATGCTGCAGTATTTTGATGCTAACTGTATCAGCAGATTCAAAGGGGCTCCTTTTGAGTACTTGAACTTGGTCATCACTTGTATCAGACTCTTGGCTCTCCTTTAGAAATCTAGTGGCATTCAACAAACATACACTTTTTTTTTATGTAAGTTTTGATTTCTCTTGACATTCTGTGCCTCACAAGAGACCAGGTGTGTAGGTAGGTATCTATCCTGTGCTTCATGAGACATAATCACTAAGACCAAGCACAGGTAACTGCTGGAAGCTGGAATACATCAGACCTTTGGCACTCCAGGCCATCCATTTTTATGCTGATCCAGAATACTTGAGGCTTTCTGTACAGACTCATTGGCAATGAAAATATTGAACAACCAGCATATGACCAAAACCAAGAGCGAGGACATTTGTGTTTGTGAGTCTATTACTGAGCCACACATGCCTCCCATAATCATAGGCACTAAGATGATTTTCTCCCTCCCTTTCCATTTTAAAACAAAAGGATAAGACTGACTGCATTACAAGTTTCAAAGTTGCAGGAGGAAAGCATTATACACACAAAAAAGATCTCAAAGTAAGAACTAACAACTGTTACTTTCTGCTACTACGTGGATGCAAAAATAAGACTGGTATATTTCAGGAGCACATAATACTTTTGGTTCAAAAAACCCACTTATGTTCACTAAATAGGAAAAGTGAGACAACAACCAACTACGACTGTCATACTGTCTCTGGCAGTCTGACTTTGTGGGAATAACAAACTGTGACAGGAGGTCAGGAACAGCATTCTCACATTTTGCAAAGTAAGTTTTGTCTTTCACAAAACAGATGCTGTAGACAGAACAGCATTTATAACCATTCTTTCTGAGACACCAGAAGATTATATTAGCTTATTCTGTTTACTGGAATCCTGTCTCACCACCTATGCTTTTGTTGTTTCCTTTACAGTATTCCTAGTTCTGTGAAAGAGTTCTTTAATACTCACATCTAAGTAGTCCCCTAACTGGCATTCTTCTAGCAGCAAAGCACTGCAATTAAATAACCTTTAACTAAAATCCAGATTTTCTCCTTCCTTTAAGATGCAGATCATTGGTCCAGAGAGCTGCCCCACAAAACACATGGACAAAATGGAGACCTAAATGGGTATGTGCTCAGATTATCTTTTAGGCAAGAGGCTTTGATTCCCTACTTGCTCTGTTATGGTCAGCACTGAGATTAGAATGTAAAAACACCATCTCACTATCACACCAAAGCCACACGTGACAAGGAGAACCTCCTCATCTCACCACAAAGAACACTGGCACTTGTGCAGGGGAAATCAGAGCTCCCCTCAGCTCTGCCAACCCCCACCTCCCTGGGGCTCTCTCATTTGCTCACCCCAGCCCCTCAGAGCCCCTCCTGAGGGAAGGGGGACGCCAAGGTGACAGTGAGCAATGGCAGCACGTCTGCAAGTCTTGGCTTTCCTCATCACTCCCTGGGAAGGTTTCAACCCAGATCTGCAATTACCTGACTCAAGTGAGAGGCAAAAGAAAGGAGGGGAGGAGGAAAGAGATCACTCTGTTTCAAAAGACACACTCAGACGACTCACTGTACAGAGACACGAAGAAAATCTGCACAGTTTACTTGTGTCACGTTTACAGGGGGTAAATTGCAGCTGGCACTTTACCACAAGGCAACATTTGCCTTGAACATTTGCCATGAAATTACCATTGTTTCAAGTCAAGTTACTATGTTATTACTGCTGGGTAACTTAAGAGTCAAGTACACAATTAATCCGTGTCACCAATGAAGACAGTCTGCAAAACATTACAGCCATTAATCTAGTATTTTTAAAAAGGAGGAAGGGGTAAGAGACAAAAGAACTTACTAGACTTCCAGTAACCAGAATACAAAGCCTATTAGTCAGAGGCAAATAGGGGAAAGGAAGCCAGCCAGATAAGATGCAGACCCCTAGGGAGAAGCAGCCAAAGAGAAGGAGCCCAGCCAGGGAATTCTGATGAAGCTGTTAGGGGGGTTCCCCCTTATCTTCCTGTGACTACCAAGTCCCTTGAGTGTTTACAGATTGTTCCTTCTGTCTTCCAAGAATTCTGGCTACTAATATTCAGCTCCTTCTGTATTTTTAAGTATGAGGATGAAAGAAAGGACTGCTTTTCTAACATCCCATGCTTCTATTTTTATGGTTTCTTCTTACTCAGAGCAGTTTTCCTGTTACATTCACATACAGACCCATGTGCCTAATGGAACAATAACACTGTTTCTGCAATTTGCAAGTTCTTACAAACTGCAAAAACCCCATCGTGATGGATTTTATAGTGCTCCAAGACTCTAAATTAAATTTACCAACATTTCCCTGGCACCAATAAAGAAAATCAAGTGCTTCAGTGTGGGACAGACCTGAGCAGTGCTGGGCACTCTCAGTCCTTCTGATCTGCAGTCGTGCATCTCTGTATCCAAATCCTCTGAGCACTCCTTTCTGCCATGAGGAAATGCAAGTGTACAACAGTTGTGTCTGTCCCTTCTTCCATCCCCTTCCCATCTGCTTTATACCCCACTGTCCCACACACATCACACAGGACTCCTTCCTGTTCCTCAAGCTGAACCAAAGCAAGCAGCAGAACCAAGCCTCTTCCTTATCCACTCCCAAATTTGTCAGAACACATCCTAGAAGTCTGTCAAACTATCTGGCAGCCCTTCTTGCTCAATATATACTTCTTCAATTAATTTCAGTGAGGGTCTTCCAAAAGAGCTGTTCTTAATTTTCTCTCAAAGCCACTCCTTCATCTGATCATCTTTATTCAATACAATTCATGCTAAAATGGAAGCAAGATGTAATTATTAATGAATTTCCAAGATCAACAAATTATAAGAACTACTGGCACAAATCAGTAAGAATTTGCTAGGAACACAACAACACTCAACTTTAAAATAAAGCAAGAATCTGGGCAGAAAAGGCACCTTACACAGCCTTGAAGATCCTGATTACAGCTCATGTTGGAGGCTGTCAGTCTCACAAAGAAAGCAGCCAAATAGTACCAAAGCTCTAAGTTCCACTGTTATTAGTTTTGTTACCTTTTTTTTAAGAATTACAGTCATTCATGCCTACATACAACTTGCTATTAGGAACATTAGGAAATAATCAGAGTTTTAGAAATCATTACAAAAGCCAGTATTTTTAGTAAGTTTGTAAAGCCAGTTGCACTTTGCAAGTCTGAACTAATTCAACACAGATCACAAGCTCTCCTTTTTCTGCTGATGTGCAGAAAACCTTTGCTTTAGACTGTGAGCTGCCTTTCATGTAAATGTGAATGTTTTCTACAGACCACCATGACACACCTGTGTGGGTTACACTTTGAGGACAGTCTACAGAACTCACAAGAACATGAGGTCAGATCTCTTTACTTCCACATGCAATCTTAACTAAGGGACTGCATTTCCTCAAATGAGGATTATCTTTCACCAGGGAAACATGCAGCAGTGTGCAGATGCACACAAGTACTCGGACACTTCTCTTCTCATTGCTGTAGCCCAAATAAAACACTAATACTGTAGCCATACATTAACTGTTTAACAAAGAGGTTTTCAAACACATAAGAATTTGTTTACACAATGTTTTTTGGTCAACTGTTCTCTCAAAAAAAGACATGCCAGTGAAGCCTGTAATTTTCAAAGAGGTAGGGCAGTTCTGTGCTTTTTGTTTGCACAGCAATATCCCGTTTTCTTTTCAGAGCACTTAACTCATTACCCCTTGAAATTATGTGACAGACACTGTCATTCAAAAAAATGTACCAGCTGTGGATCAATGGTGTATTCTGACACTTAGCATCAGCCTGTTCAGTTATCAATGTAACATTTTGAAGGGCAGCATACCAGCAGTGTTAACTATTTAAAAGATAATCAATGATTCTTTCCAACAACCACAGCAGTGATAGGATAGGCATATTCTTCCAACCAACATTTGCTCGAAACACTGATTATGCAATTATAATTTAAGTAGTTATGAGTAGCTTATTAGTACCACCACAGCCCCAGAGAGTGATTAACGCAGATTGCAGCTTGCACAGGAAGGGTAAACACGTTGAAGGGAGGGAGGAAGAGCTGAAGCAGGAAAAAAAAGTGGCTGTGCGAAGGGGGCATGTTCAGATAGAACTACCTTGAAAATAAATCGCTTTACAGTTTATTTCTCTGTCTTTTTTCCTGAAAACACTACGAACATTCACGGTCTAGCGTGACACGTGAGAAGGCTGGGCACGAAGCGCACCCGAACAAAGCAGCCGCTCTCCCCAGCCCCGGGGGGCTGCGGGGCCGCCCGCACCGACCTCCGTAAGGGACGTTTTGGGACCCTGCGGACGGCGCACCCCGGAACGGAGACCATCAGGGGAGCCAAACCCCGGGGCGAGGCAGCACCGCCGCTCGGGGCACAGGGAGGAGTGTGGGGTGGGCTCGGCCCGGAGGCACCGAGAGCCCCGGGACCGCGGGGCCGGACCCCACCGGCACCACCCGGAGCAGCGCCCGGCCGGGACCGCCCCGCCCGCGGCACCGGGCAGCGCCCGTCCGGCCGCTCCCAGCGGGCTGTCCCGCAGCTGCACGGCTGCGGCTCAGGGAGCCCTGACGTGAGGGGGCGGCGGCGACAGCGCGGGGCCCCTCGAGCCCAACCGGCCCTGGGGGGGCTGAGGGGCACCGCGGCGGCCACGGACGAGCCCCGCCGCCGTCGCCTGGGTCGTGCCGAGGCGCACCGAGCGCCGTGCTGCCCCCGCCGCTCCCCCGCAGCCCGGGCGGACGGGAAGAGCTTCGGTCCAATTCACTCACCTCCGCGGCGCCGAGCGGCTCTGCCTCCGCCGCATCACTTCCGGGCGAGCGCTCAGCTGGCGGACGCACCGTGACGTACCGTGACGTACCGTGACGTGTCGTGACGTGCCGTGACGAGGGGCGGGGCGCGCGACGCCGCACGCACGGTGAGGGCAGGGAAGGCGGCGGCTCGCGCCTCCCGCGCCCACCGGAGCGGGGGCAGCCGGCGGGGCGGGGCCGCGGCCCGACTGCACCAAGGTAAAGCGGGGAGGGGGGGGAAGGAGGGCGTACAAGCGGGGAGGGCGGAGGGAGGGGAGAAGCCGGAGGTGCTCGCGGTGGGCCGATCCCCCCCTCTGCTTCGCTCGTTAGTTCCGCCCGGCTGCGGGGGCAGGGCCGCCCCGGCCGCCAGGGGGCGCAAGGGCGCGTGTGCCGGCAGCGCCGTCTAGCGGCGGCGCGGCTGCAGCGCAGGGAGGGGCGGCAGCGCCGTCTTGGCCGTGGGGGCTCTCGGGGTGGGCAGCGCTCAGTGACCCACAGAGCTCACAGAGCCTACTGACCCACAGCACTCAGTAACCCACAGAGCTTACTGACCCACAGCCCACAGAGCTCACAGAGCCTACTGACCTACAGCACTCAGTGCCCACAGTGCCCACAGGGCTTACTGACCCACAGCACTCAGTGCCCATAGCCCTTACTGACCCACAGCACTCAGTGCCCATAGAGCCCACAGAGCTTACTGACCCACAGCACTCAGTGCCCACAGAGCTTACTGACCCACAGCCCTTACTGACCCACAGCACTCAGTGCCCACAGCCCTTACTGACCCACAGCACTCAGTGCCCATAGAGCCCACAGAGCTTGCTGACCCACAGCACTCAGTGCCCACAGTGCCCACAGAGCTTACTGACCCACAGCACTCAGTGACCCACAGCCCTTACTGACCCACAGCACTCTGTGCCCACAGCCCTTACTGACCCACAGCACTCCGTGCCCACAGAGCTTACTGACCCACAGCACTCTGTGCCCACAGAGCCCACAGTGCCCACAGAGCTTACTGACCCACAGCACTCAGTGCCCACAGCCCTTACTGACCCACAGCACTCCGTGCCCACAGAGCTTGCTGACCCACAGCACTCAGTGCCCACAGTGCCCACAGGGCAAGAAGGCAGCATCTTAACCTGTGCCAAGGGAAGTTTAGATTGGACACAAGGAAGAACTTCACAGAAAGGGGGATTAGACATGGGAATGGGCTGCCCAGTTTGGTGGTGGAATCACCATCCCTGGAGGTGTTTAAGGCAAGACTGGACGTGGCACTCAGTGCCATGGTCTGGTTGGCAAGGCAGTGTTTGGTTGCAGATTGGACTCGATGGGCACAGAGGTCTTTCCCAACTCACCTGGTTCTTTGTCCCATAGCCCTTCATGCCCACAGCCCTGCTATGGTTCTCAAATAGCAACTAAAAATCATGTCTATCAATGAGTTTCATTGAGTGACCCTCAGAATGAAGTTAGAAAAGGGCCAGGGCAGTCAGGGTGGATTTTGTCTCTGCTAGCATTAATATTTATACCTGTTCTTAAGCTTGGGAGCATTTCCAATGCTGGGAAATATTTCTATTCATGCATTCAGTTGCATTTGGCTGGAAGCCAAGGTATGAATAAGGTGCATAAATCTATACTGCAGCTTGTGTCCATGTTGTTATATTTCTGTATGCTTCTATATTATATAAGCAAGGCCATCCAAGGATAGCTGAGAATTCATTTTCTCTGCTAAATTTCTTGCACTGCATTAAAATCTTTCTGTGCTTGTAAGTAATAGAGAACTAAACAAACAGGAGGAGAAAAGGGTATGAAAGCATCAACAGAGCTGTTGACAAGACTAGAGACAAGCTCATATTGTTTTAGATTTTACCTGGACAGTGTGTGCTTTTCATGATAAAACTAAGACATAAGTAATTCTTTTTGTTTCCCTTCCCACAGTCTAAGTCAGCATTTCTGTCCTTCCTGAGGCTCCCATAGCACGGGAGGCATTCCCAGAGCAAGAGTCTGTATGTTCTGCTAAAATCAGATAATGCCTTGACCACCTCAGACCAAGAGAATGAACACTCAGTGATCAAAATGAACTAGTTAAGGGTTTCCACTTTCATTTATTCAAGAGAAAAGAATGTTTTAGAATCCTAATTTTGTGCAAATTGGCCTATTTGAACTGTCATAGGAAACAGTGATAAAATCCATGTCTTTGCTTTTACTATTTAATTACATTCTCTTTGCATGCAGTTTGCTTTTTCTGATCAAAAGACTGGTCCATATGCAAGAGCAAGCTTAAAAGAGATCCAAGTTCAGTCAGAAATCTAAGGCACAGATAGAAGAGCAGAGTTCCCATCCCAGCTGATGAACAATGTGAGTGCCATGACTTAGGGAGCCTGGTTCAGAGATGTTAATTGGGGTTTCAGATCACTTCAGTTTGCCAGCAGAAAGACACCAGCATGACAGAACCCTAAACCCTGTGAAAGTCACTCTGCTTTCAGATACTATTACTGAATATCTTTATTCAGTAATTTCATTCTGTTTCAGCAAATGTGCATATATTTATGATTG
The DNA here is from genome assembly GCA_020086605.1 of Lanius collurio. Classification (NCBI taxonomy): domain Eukaryota; kingdom Metazoa; phylum Chordata; class Aves; order Passeriformes; family Laniidae; genus Lanius; species Lanius collurio. The sequence goes on along the minus strand of JACBWW010000025.1, from coordinate 11,928,415 downwards.
CAGGTTGCAGAGGGAAACAGAAATAAATCTTTGAGTCAAATTGATGGGAATGTCTGGAAGTTTACAGGCTTGTGTCACTGGTAGAAATGAAGAGGTAACACCATCATGGAAGAACATTTTCTTTCATTCTAGTCATTTTTCACCATGTGGAGATGGAATACTTTAGCTGTGATTGATGCTTTGCTATGATTTGGTTTTGTCTGAATCTTAAAAAAAAAAGTTATGAATGTTCAATCAGGAATGAAAATCAAATGAAGTTTTCACTGTGCCAGCTACATACAGCAGCCACGTGTGGTCAGCATTTGCAGAGTACTGTCACAGGCTGCTGAGTCACTGATTTGAGTAAAAGAAGACAAAATTACTTTTGTGGAAAATAGATTTTGAAACTTAATATTGCTGGAAGGCATGTGACCTACCCAGCTATCACAGGAATCTGTGCCCCCTTCTCTGCCCCCTGTGCCACAGGAACTCATTGTCTCAGTTGTTGTCCCTCAAGGAAATGACAGCCCAAATCCACTGCTGCCTGAGGAACCACAGACTCATCTTGGCACACTTGCATGGAAGGTGAATATGGATTACTGACCTCTTGTTGCTGTGGAGAGCTCTGAAAGGAATGATTGATTATCTGCTGCACTAGCAGCAGGAGAAGGACTGCAGGTCACTTTTTAGCTAAGTGGCATCATTTAGCTCTTTAAAAAGCCCCAGATATGTGAACTTTTCAGCATCTATTTAAATAAACATTAGCCAAAGAGTGCATTTGAAAATAGCAGCTATGGATTGGGGTACAGGCTGGATTGTTTTATGGGCACACAGGATGGCACACGGTGGTGTTCCCTACTACAGTGTTGACACACCATGGTCTGGAGTGACACGATTTACTTCCACAGCAGAGATGTGACCACAGCTTAATTTGGAAGGCAGTCAGCCCAGCAGTTTGTCACTGTGTCTTTAGACTCTTTCCAGTAGCAAACTAGCTGTCAAATAGAAGTTGTATTGCTCCTAAATAAAACATTTTACATCTGAGAAGTTCAAAGGTGCCTTTTCAAATTATTTCATGCAGGGTTTTGTTCCCCACCTCCCCTGAGCAAATCCAGTTTCAGCACCAGCACTAGGTGTGTGTTACTAACACATGCCCCAGTTAGCTGGGATCTGAAAGAAGAAATCAACTGTTTTAAAATATCCTTTTTTCCCCATGGGCTCTTCCTTTCACCCTTTATTTTCTAAAATCCTCTATGTACTCACTGCTGGCAGATTTTATGTTTAAAGTGAGTAGCTAATGCTTGACTTGAGAACAAAGGATGACATAAAATGGACTTAGAGCTTCAGCAAAGGAGCTGGGCAGAGGAGGAGAGTGCTGGGTGCGTGTTCCCAGCCGAGCATCCCTCGCTGGGAAGCACCTGAGACTCAGCTGCTCCTGGGTTCACTCTTGGTGCAGCCTGACTTCTGTCCGGGCTGTGCTCTGACACTGCACTGTCGGGTAATTGTTTAGTGCAGTTGGCAGATTCTTTTTATTATTTTTAGATGAACTTTTAATTTCAATTCTAGACAAGCCTGCAAACAGTAAAGTAAGACTGCTGTTTCGTTGATTATTTAGATTATTGGACTTCTAGGTCAACCATCTAAAAATCCAAAGGAATGTGTATTTGTTTCCGGAAAGAAAAACTTACTGCGTTTTATACTCTAAGGGACTATATGTCTTAATTAACAGTGAAAACAGTTTGCACCTTCCCCCTGCAGTACGTTACCAACTGCCCAAATCTCCGTCGGAGCCTGGGATGTTTCAGTGTCCGATGTGTTGTAGGAGGGCTCTGTGTGGGACCACAGCGGCGTTGCCCGCCCGCTCTGCCCGGGGGGCTTCCCCCCAAGGGGCGGCTCCGGCACCGCTCCCAGGCGGCTCCCGCTTTTCCCCACGGGCTCGGCTCTGCCGACACACCTTCCTTCCTTCGGCCTCTCCTGGTTCGCTTTGTGGCAGTATACACCCGAAATTTGCTCGGCTAATACAACAGCCCTGTACTTTTTGAGAGAAACGCCTGTGGTTAACCTCTGTGGGCTGCATTCTGCACTAAAATGAAGGGTGGTAGAAGTTAAACAACGGGTGTGACTACCACAAGATGGGTGTCAGTGGGAAAGTGGTGTAACATCCACTTAGCATTCCAGAGATGTGAAATATAATTATGATTTAAATGCCAAAGATGTAAGTTGCAAGATGAGTAACTACGAGGACTTGAAAGCCTCCCTTATCTTCCTTTCTATCCCACTCAGAATCATTTTGCACACCCACAAAACTAATACAAGTAGTGTCACTTGATGAAATTACACCTGATACATGACTTGTACCATCACTTACATTTCTGTCAGTGTGGGCTCTGTTTATAGCAAAGGAAAAATTCCAATCTCATTTACAACATTTTAAGTTGGAAGCAATTTTGCTCTCAGTGGAATTACTCCCTATTTATACTCCCACTCAGATCAGAATCTGACCCAGGCTTTGAATTCTGTCTTATTTGCGCTCATCCTTTCCTGTCATGGACAGAAGTCCTCGATCTGTAAAGGGCTCCTCATACCTTCATTTATGCATCTCTGCAGAAATGGCTTATCAACAGGTCTGTAAAGTTAAGAATTGTTGGCTAAATGAGCCCTGGGAGCAGCTGGTTGCTGAGCATACATGAATAGCTGCTTAATGTCTTTTGCATCATCCATCATACGTGGGAAGGAGAGCAAGAATGCACAAGTGCAGCCCATGCCTAGGTGGGGGGGCTACACAGTTCTGTAGCAATTCTAGCACGGAGAAATTAAAAGAACAAAAGTGTAAGTTTTAGGTGGGGGAGTGGAAGCAACTAGTGGGGGAAATAACTGTTGGTTCTGATCTTTTCAATAAAATCAATAAATAGATTCTTGGTATGTTTAAAATCCAAGGGCAGCAGGTGTAGTCAGCTCTGAACAGAGGGCATGTGCTGTCCCAAGTTGTTGGCTTAGAAATTTTCTGATGCAGAGATCAGAATTGAAATCTGTATTTTAAACATTTTTACCCCCGCATTGTTCCTTTTATATTTTTTTTATGGATTACATTAAAACCTGAGCTGTTACCAGCTTCTCAGAGGTGACACCTTCAGATAAAAACAGAGGGGTGAGGCCAGGATTTGGGACTCAGCTTGGTTCTAGGTTAATGCTTGTAACTGAATTGCTTCTTTTCTGTACAAAATACATACCTAGCAGGGGGACACAGTGATTTTTCAGATACATGTTCATCTGTGCCTTCGTGTCTGACTGATTTCATTGCCTGAAATGGAGCTCTAGAGTGGATAAAGCAAAGCACTTACTCCAAAGTGTTTGATGAGCTGAGACTACTTCGTTATATTATTGTGGAATTTATTTCCTAGAAATACCATAAACATTTACTAGAAGTACTTTCTGCTGTGTAGGAAGAATAATTTCCTATCTGGGGGAAAATATATGATAGGTTAAATATGTTAAAATACAAACAGAGAAAAACAGAGTTCTTGAAACCATGAAAGGTCTTTAGATCACAGCAACAGTTAAGACGAGGCTAGGAATTAATAGTTCAGGATTTCTAATGAAAAAGAACCATGAGCCAAATGCTGTGTTCAGGTTAGCATCTGTCACTCCAGCTTTGGTGAGGGAGAGCATGTCTGGAGCCTCAGGAGCCCTGTTCTGGTCAGCCGCTGTGCTGGAGGCAGCAGCTCCACAACAGCACAGCCCGAGAAGCCTTTGGCTCAGGCCCCTCTTCTACAGCCCAGAATCCCAGGAACTGGCCCAGACTGCAGGGATCTGAGCCACAGCACACTGCCAAACTTCCACAGCAGTTTGGGTGCTGCAGGAGGAAGCAGTTTTTCTCATGGCCAGGAGAGCTCTCCCTCCAGGGGGAAGGTCAGGCTGTCTGAATTACTCTGCTCCAAACTGTCCATTCCCAGCACATGGGTCTGATTTCAGGGTAGATTCACCCACAGAAATTAGAGCTGCAGGTTGGCAAATGGAGCCTGATAGTCAGATAATGTCCTGTCCCTGCCACTTGTTCCTCATTGCATCCATGTTCTTACTTGGCAGTGCTGCTGCACCTTCCTGGGGGACAGAGAGGGACCTTTGACAGCTGCAGTGCCCCTCAAGTAGAAGTCGTTGTTTCTGTTAATTCATGGCAGAAATGTTGTTATCCAGAAGTGGATCTGTCTCAGGGATATTTGTGGTCTATCATGAAATAGTGTAACCACTTATATGATAAAATACACATTTACATAAAACAATAAATTTCATCCTTTCTTCTGACAAATAGTCTTATCACACCTGGAAGCTGAGTCAGTGGGCTCAGCAGGTACACAGCTCTGAAAATAAAGACATTCAGAACTTTCCTAAATCCACAGTTAGTCTGCCTCTCCTGAGTGCTTAGATAAAATAGCTTTCATCACCTTTTCATCCCATCAAACTCCAGCTGAATCATTACTGCCTACTGTCAGGGTATCACAAAAGAGCTTCTCAGCCCCTGAAGCCTGTACAAGTTTTCAGCAACGTTGTGGTGGTTTTATCGTGTATTTCATTCACAGATTTGCAAAGATAGGGTCAGCATTGGTACAACAGTGTCTCAGGAAGGGGGAGGTGTGGAGTTTCGGTGACTTGCCCAATGTCTGTTGCAAAACATGAGTGAAACAGAACCCAGGGTTCTTGTAGCAGGCTTGATTCAGCAAAGCACTAAACCAAGTGCTTAACTTTAAGCAAGAGCTCAAGCTGTTTGAATGGAGACAGATTTAAGTATCTGTATAAATACTTTGTTGGACTGAGTCTTCAGCTGTCAACAGCTAATTATTGTTTATAGCTATTTCAGGGTTTTTTCATAGAGCTCAGCATATCTTTGGACGGCAGAAATATTTTTAAACTAATTTAATGGTGTGAAAAAACGTCCTGCTTGCTGGCCTTTTGGCAACTCAAATGTTCCTGCATATCTGGGGGGTTTTGTGTTGCCTCTTTAGATGACACCAACAACTCGACAAGAAGTTCTGGGCCTTTACCGCAAGGTTTTGCAAATAGCCAGGAAGTGGCAGTCGGCCTCAGGACAGGCAGAGGAGACCATGAGGGAGAAGGAGTACATCAGAAATGAAGCCAGAACATTATTCAGGAAAAACAAAAATGTGAGTGGTCCTCATGGTTTTGAATTTCCCACTGACCCTTCTCTTGCTCTTTGCACTCTGTGGTTGGATGTTAAGATAGGAATATAAGGCTTGAGTTCCCAAAATTTCATTCACCTTAAATGCTGCCATATTTGGGTTATAGTTTAAATTTCATCCCTGAGAAAACTCAACCATTTCAGCTTTTCATTAACTACTGTAGAAGTCTAAAAGGTCTTTTTTCTGTAAAAAAGTGCCAAGAAAAAATTAAATTCCAAAGATACTGCCTGTGTAATTGAAGCAGCTTTTGATCTTTTCAAAGTTAGCTAAGTGTATCATTACCCATGCAATGGCAAACAGAGATCAGCAGCTTCTTTTTTTTTCTTTTCAAAGCAGCAATTATTGGCACTTCTTTTAAAAGAAGGACTTCAATTTTTTTCTTAAGGAAGAAATTTCAAACCCTGATAATCAAAGGCCCTTCTTGTAATTCAAGATCACAACACTTATTTATATCCCATACTGTCCTGGGACTAAATTGAAGTAATGCAAAATCAAAAAAATGAATTTAAGTCATAATTCACACCATATTTCTGACTTCAGAGGGAATTTCTGGATAGGATGATAACAGAATGTACATCAAGCAGTCTCTCTCCTTTCTCCTCTAGTGACCTTGCAGAGTTACAAATGGGTGAGTGTGGTTTTTTCATAGATGTAGTAGTAGTTTACATGTGTATTGTCTTTTTACAGAGAAAATACCATTTTTGGGTAAAAAACTCCTTCTTTAGCCTCAGTCCTGACAGCCTCTGGGCCTTAAAATCAGCACCATCAAGCCCAGAACTGCTGAGTCAAGGAAAATACCAATGTTACCTTTTATGGATGTGAAAAACAGAATTATTGTATCCTTGGCACGTGCTGTGCATCATTTACACTTGAGCTTCCAGTTGCTAATTACTGTACCCAAATAAAACACTTGTTTATATGATCACAGGTAACAGATCCAAAGCTGATTAAGCAGTGCATGGAAGAATGTGAGGCAAGAATAGAAATTGGACTTCACTACAACATCCCCTACCCAAGACCTGTGAGTATAAATCACAAACTCTTCACTGATACCCACTGAGCTTTCCCTGTACAACAAAACCATCAGTTACATCACTCTCACTGCACTGCATTTTTGGATGAGTTGGCATTCAAATGTGTGCTAAAGCAGAGCCAAATGTACATTGAGATGTTCTCCATCTTTCACTGGAAATTGGAGGAGTTCTTCTCAAAATAAGGAGCCAAAGCCTAAATGGAGTTTCATGAGCTAAATTCCTAAGGCCTCTGAATATTTAGCCAGTCTTCTCTGACCAATGAATATAGAAAAAAAAATTGTAATGGAATCAAATAACAGAAGAGAATGAGAGAATAAAAATACCAAATTACATCTGCCATAGATACAGTAATTTTTACAGCCTACATTACTGTTAACTGTTCTCCTGGTCATAAAACAGGCCTTGTGAAACACCTGTCTATGTTGCTGCTTCTTTTCCCTTCTTCCTACAGAAGAACATGTCCAAGATTACTGAAATGCTGGAAGTTGCAGCAAAGTCTTCTACTGCACCATGCAATACAGTTCAGCTTCCTCACTGCCCAGGCACTCCTGTCTGTAGTACTTTATTCTGCCTCCCACAGAGGCATCCTCTCTACTCCTTTTGATGAGTTTACATTTTCACATCTGTAGTTCCCTTATCAAGGTAGTCATGGTCAAAATTAAATTGTCTTTATCAGATGCTTGCCTAGAACATGGTCACTGCCACCATCTGTTTCAGTACACAGAATAACAATGCACAGCTGGCAAACAATGATCCAAATATTGGGCCTAAAATGTGTGCTTTTCAGTAGTTTCAAAATCCCAAAGGGTCTGCTCTCTCAAACTGGATGATTATTATTTTTCAGATTCTAGAAATCTCTACTGCTGCTTTAGTCAGTGCTTTTACTACTACTTGCACCTAAACACCCATCTCACAGGGTGACAGCCTCAGCAGCAGTAACACCTGACTGCTGCCACCTACATTTTTCAGTCATTTAGGGGGGCTCCAGCTGCCTGATTCCCACTAACAGTCTTATGAAATAGAAAGACTTTGTCAATCAAAGGAAGAGTCTGTCACCTATTGCTCCTTCTGCTTATGGAGTCAATGACAATGATTGTGCATTTTAATGTGCCATATATATAATCATGACAGCAAGAAGGCAGGCTTTCAATACATACAGTTTGGGGTTATTTTGTGACTTGTTAAGTAGGTATGAATAAATCAAATAGTGATTCAAGACATCTACTCAAGAGTCATTAGGGATTCTAGTTCTTACTCTTCTGGAACATTGTCAGCAATCCTATTTCATCAAGTATCATTGCAGTGATGTCAAACTGCAAAACAGAGTTACCAAGGCCTAGCATATACAGGATTTTATTAAGACCTAAGATGTATAGGATTTTAATAACCACAACAATTAAGGCCTGGAAATTACACCACTAATCACTCCTCAGAGAGTGCTCCTCCTAGAAATCTAATAACCTGGCTCGAGACAATGGAGTTACCCTCTCCAAAGTCTGAAGAAATTATTTAAAACTCAGTGAAACTTAGTTTGTATACATGCTGCCTTTTCCTTCCCACCTAACTGGTGGTATTTTCTTTTCCAGATCCATCTGCCTCCTATGGGCCTTGCCCACAAACAGGGCCGGACATTGCGACACCAGGAGAAGCTGAGGAAGATTTCTAAGCCAATATACCTGAAATCCCATGATGAAGTTTCCTAAGCCACCAGTTAAGATGTGATGTGTAATCACATCCTTTAAGCTGTGAACAGCAATCCAGGTGATTTGTGTGCACGACTGTGAATGGTGTGGTCACTTGCTCACACATTTCCTGAGGCCAAAAAGCCAGCTGATCCTTTGTGTATGATGGATAAGGTTGCTCTGGTATTTATTACATTTCAACCACTGACTTGTCAATAAAGGTAACACTTTTTAAGGAGTGAGGTGTGATACAAAGATTGCTTTGACATTAGGACAAACTGCAGACTGGAAATATTCCAGTCTACCTGAAAAGTAAGTGCAGAACAGACTGACAGTCCCTCCCCCTGGAATGCACTTATAAGAGTGAAAAAAGTACAAGCAGATGAGAAAGTACAAGAAAACAATAAGAAGAGTGAATCAGCATGACAGGTACTGGCTGGCCCAGTTTCTCACTACCATTTATGGCTCCAGTCCACAAAGGTCTCTATTCCCATATAATTATTTCCTGGGAATGCCTCATGTGGGAAGTAACCAGTAAAATGCCATTGTTCTGTCAGTGAGAGCTTTGCAAATTTACTGCTGCCAGGAAGACACAAAATAAAACTCCTTTAGCCTAGGAAAAGGGGGATTGCATAAAAAAAGCAAAAGAAAATATCAACATGATGGCACACACATTTTCTTAATTGAAAAATGTCTAAATGCAGGCTTCCTATCCTAATTCTGATACAGCAGTGGAAGGCTGTGTCAGCTGAGCCCAACCAAAATGTGCAGAGCCAAGGGGTTTGAATGGAAGCTTAATCTCACTCTTTGTCATTAAAGTAGCATTTGAGTGCTTTGAATTGCTGAAGTTCATGTGACTAATGAAGGTACTGATGCTGTGACACATCAGGTGAATAAACAGCCATGGAAATGAGCAGTCTGAATTTACTGTCTGTGTTATAGTCACAACTCTTTCCTAAGCACATGCTGTAAGATGTAGATTATTTCAAAAGAACAGCCCTAAAATTACAGAAGATTTACACCAAATTGAAAAAACAACAGGAGTTTCAGTTAACATCTGAAGGAAAATACAAAGAAGCAACTTCAAAAAGGTTCAAGTACTTTCAAGTAACTCCAATGAGTATCCAGTTGCTTAACTGAGAAAGCAGCAAGTAACAGCATCAAATTATTTGAGATGCCTTAAAATGCTACACAGCCTAAAAATTCTTCAGAGTAAGTGTTTGAAAAATTATTAACTGGTGTGCTTCATTCTCTTTACTCTTCATCACCAGAAGGCAAAGACTGAAATTTGTTAAAACTTCAGGCTGTTCAGCTAAAGAAAGGATTAGATCAGCTCTTTTTTCAAGTCTAGAGAGCAAAACCTTTCTTTCATAGCTCAAGTTAAAGTTGCTGTGGAAAGGAGAATCTGCCTTAACTAGAATCCTTTGTTTTTGGAGGTCAAACTGACAAATTACCATTTTAAAGGAGTTTTGTGAAAAAAAATTCATCTGCAACTCAGTCCAGCAGGTAGACAGACATCTCAACTGGTACTCTTGTAGTAGATGCCAAGGCCCATATAACTGCTGTCAAGAAGTATCCCAATGATTGTACAATATGTCATTCCTACCCATTAATTTTACTTGCAAAAACAGGTTGTCCTAAAATGCCTCTGCATTCTGCAGCATTTGTAATGCACTGGATTCAACCAGTGTACACTCTGTCCTGTACTTGCTGAACCTTCTTACTCCCCTTCCAGTAAATACTGTCATTTTCCAATTTATCACCCTAGTCAGGAGATGCTTTAGAATAATTTAGAAGAAAATGATGACATTAACTTTATATTCTTCAGAAATAAAAGTCCTGAGTCAGTTGCTTGAACTCTCCTGCAAGCTAACTGGTAGGCAAGGCAGTAATACTTTGTTGAGACAGATCTGGCCTTGAATACCTAAAAAACACCTCCTTTCTGGAAGTTCTGTCCCTAAATCCATCATTAGTGAGGTGGTAATTTATGGAGCTATGCACTTATGACTAACATTAGCAAGCACACAACCTTTTAAAAGATGGATGTGGCACCTGCTCACTGAATGTCCCCCCAACATTGGGTGAGGAAATGCTCATTTTGCTGCAGCAGCCCCCAGCTGATTCCCAGGGCAGCAGCACAGCACTGGAACAGGTTAAGAACATGAGGTTATCTGATCCATCTTCCTGCTAACACAGGCTGCTTCTTGTAATACCATTTCAATGTGGAGAAAATAAGGCAAGCTGGGCCCTACTCTGTATCCATCAGAAATGGTACCAGTAACATCCACCTTTTATCCACAGACAGGTCACTTATTTGATCATACCTATGCATTCATTTTCAATAATGCTAATTAAAACAGACCTGCAACTTTCACTAATAAGTCTAATCCTATTAGGCAAAATATTCTAGCTATAATTAGAAGAATTTGGGGTCTTTGTATTGTCTTCTGCTTTTTCACTGTATAATTTTCCCTTTAACAGCCCAACAGTGTTAAAATCCACAGGGGTAGTACTTTCTGAAATGAATTTTTGTAGAGTTAAGAGGAAGGTTTCAGTCTCCTAAGAAAATGTACAAACCCCTAGCTGGAAATCTGTCTCTGCTCAGGGAAAAATACCTCGTGCTCCATAATGCATTTCTTTCCATCTGCCTTATTAGCAAGGCTGTAAATCCACAATTTGCAGTAATTACAGGTGGGTTTTGTGGCTTATTTAATGAGTGCTTCTAATTAAGAAATGAAAATTCTAAACCTGGACATCCAAGGGCTCTAATACTACTATTACAAGGTACTTAATTTGTCCAAAAATTTTTCACATTTCTATCATATCCAACTAGCAGCTGAGTTGCCTTTTTCTTTTTTTAAAATGTATCTCAGCCAAGAAAGATTGTGAATTCTAATGTTTAGCCAGTTTATCATTCTCCAGGAAGGTCTAGACAATGCTCAGGAAATAAGGTTGGGAAGTTCATTTCAAAGAGCCACACAAAAATATCTCTAAGACAGTAAATTCCATTACCTTTCTGTACTAGGGAGGGCAGCCTAGGAAATCATGTACTGCAGGAATCATCAGCTAAAGCAACTCAGCCATGCCTGATCCCTGGTGAAGGGGCTGCACAAACCCTCTTTCACAGACTCCTCTCATCTATATATTTTTTTATCATGACTACAAAAGCTTAAAATACATCTTTCATTACATTCCAAGAGATGCTTTTGTATCAAACTAAACATCAACACACAGGAAGCCCTTAGAAAATCAACACAGTAACAAGGACATTGCACACAAGTCACTGTATATTCACAAGAACCACAACTGTGTCATTTAATAAACTCTCAATTACTGTTTGTTCACAAAAAGGTGTTAACAAGCAACCCACATGGCAAACTATTACACAGATTTCCCACAGTTTAAAAGCAATTGATCTCCATAAAGCTTCATTTAGGTAGTCAATCTGACTTTTTTTAAATGGTTTAATTTAGAGGACCGTTTGTAAGATGAGCATTATCTGTAAGAGGGTGGACAAACCTTCATTTTAGTGTTTTAAGGGTTGGCCCAGCCTCCCTTTTCAGCAGGTGAGGTGTCACCAGTGCCTTGATGCAGAAGCTACATCTGAACAGAAGGATCCTTCTGAGAGTTGGACTGAGCTGGTCACTCCCCAGGGAAGGATTCCACGGCCAGGCCCTGCCCCCAGAGCTTCCACACCAGGAGGCTCATGACTGGTTCGTTATCTCTGATGCCACAGTGACCTAATTAGTGATCTGAATTGTTGATGCAATTACAACAACGATTAGATGCAGACATTCAAAAATACAGTAATCACCACAATGGGTTTTTTAAAATGTACAGTAAGTGTCTGTTCATTTTAATTATATGAAAAGTACAAAGTATCTCTCTTATGAAGGCTAAGAAAATAATTTTTTCAAGGACCAATTTTAATTAATTTATTTATAGATCTACTGAAACATGATTCTCTTTTTAAAAACTGTTGTCTGTTTGGATGAGTGTGCTGTAACATTCAGAAACAAGTTTTATTTTGGTTTAGGTGCCAAATATAATTTAGTCTAATTTGTTAAGAGTAGTGTCTTCCTCTCAGTAATTTGAAACACCTGCACATCCCCATCCCTTTTATTAAAACAAACATCCATTAGGTGTCCTGGCCTGACATCTTGGCTCCACTCACCACGTACCAATGGTGCACCAAATGCCTGTGTGCTGGGCTGGCACTGAGGTATCAGGTGTGGTACAAGGAGCTGCTGTTTCCCTGTGCATCTTCCTGAGGAGCAGCACTGCCCAACACCCCCCCAACTCTTCTGCCTTACCTTGTAATTCCATTCTTAACAGTTACTATTTTATGTATATCTGCATAAAACAAACCAGTGGTTAATAAAACAATAATGAACATTTTTCACCTAATCACAACACAACAAACAAAGTCCTATGACAAGAACCCTGTCCTTCAAGGAGTTGTAGCAGCATCCCTTAATGCTTGTAGCAAGATACTGGGAATTGCCAAATGATGGCTGAATCTCTGACTTTGTGAGGCCTCCAGCAAGTCATTAAAATGCTGCAATTTGAGCAATGAAAAAAAAAATACAAGACCCCAAATTAGTGGATGTCTGTGTAGTGCATGTTTTTTTAAATGTTTGCCTTGATCTTTGTGCTTCTCTTGTACTGTGTACACAACAAGTCTAATGATGCATCTTTAGTACCTTCTTGGCATGCTGTGGGGATTACTTAATGATTGCACAGCTCTTTGAAGATGTTCAGGCTATTTTATTTTTAATTAATGTTTGCAAGCTACTTTGAGCTTCTCTGATGAAAGAGCTTAAACAAGTATAAAATTTCAGGCAGTTATTAGTCCAACAAGCAAGAGAGCAAGATGAGGAAGTGTGCTGGGTTTGGTTGGGGTAATTTTCCTCACAGGGGCTGGTGTGGGGCTGTGTTTTGGATTGTGCTGAACACAGGGTTGATAATACAGAGATGTTTTTGTTATTGCTGAGCAGTGATTGCACACAGCCAAGGCCTTTTCTGCTTTTCATACTGCCAGGCTGGGGAGGAAGCTGGGAGGAGACACAGCCAGGACAGGTGACCCCAAATGAGCAAAGGGACGTTGCAGACCATGTGAAATCATGATCAGTATGTAAAGTGGGGGAAAGAAGGAAGAGGGGGACATTTGGAGTGATGGTGTTTGTCTTCCAAAGTCTCCATTACATGTGATGTGGCCCTGGTCTCCTGGGAATGGCTGAACACTTGCCTGCCCATGGGAAGCAGGGAATTAATTGTTGTGTTTCATTTGTGTGCATGGCTTTTGCTTTCCCTATTAAACTGTCTTTATCTCACCCCATGAGATAGTGGAGGGGGTGAGTGAGTGGCTGTGTGAGGCTGGGCTGTGGCAGGAAGTACATTGAGACTGGGAGAAAGAAAACAGCTCCATGTATTGGGTACCTTGAACAGGTGGGTAAATAATATTGGGGGGGAAAAGTTATAAAATTATGGCACAAGCACACTGTTCTGAGAAAAGGCAGGCTCCCAGTGCATGTGCTGCCCAGAAGTCTTCCATGGAAGTTCTGAGACACACCAGGAATGACTCCAGTTTTATAATACAGCTTTGGTAGTTCATTCTACCTGAGAACTGAGGGACTGGTTTCATGTGTTGACAACAGAATATTCTCATCTCCCCCCTCCTTGTCCTACATATTCTGGGGACACAGAAGTGGTAGGCAAACCCACAATCTTTTTGCAACAGTTGTGGATTCCCATTAAAATCAGCATCAAAACTCTTTAGGCCCAATTTCATTAAAAAAAACCAACCATGCAGCCATTGAGGAGTGAAGTAGATCTTTACAGTATCAATATTGCACCCTCTCAGTCATCCAGCTGGCACAGGGCTGCCACACCTCGATTTATCCAGTGCTTCTGGGGCTTGTCTGAAGGGAGTTCAATCGACAGAACATAGTTGGTTGAGTGCCCAGTGGTGGATAAGACACCTCTTCTTTCACTTGTCTTGTATACAGGGCATGAATAGATGTTCAGATGAAGAAACTTGGAACTTTCTCCAGGTTTCAGCCAAATTATGGGCAAAGGATCATAAAGGATTTTTGGTAGTGATTCTCCAATTACCCAGGATTCTCTATCCCATCGTGCACCTTCCAAAAAAAGGCCTCTCACATAAGCCCCATCTTCTGGTATTTTCTCCATTGTGTGCTCCTGTTTCATCACCTAGAACAATTAAACCATTGCTTGATTTTATCTTAATCTGGACTATACTAAATCCTATAAGTGACAATCTGAAATTGCTCCTTTAAATGAAACACATTTTCATCTGAAAGCTCTATTTCTTGCTGCCCCAGGATATGTTTCAAGCTGTTCAAGAAAAGCAATATTCTTCTGCATTTTCCTTACCTCAAATTCAAATCCAATGTGGTCGATTGGGATGGTGTATTTTCTGGCAAAGTTTTGTAAAACACCAGTCAAGAAGGACTGAGTGAAGAAGAATCCTGAGAGCCAAAAGACTGTGGGTGACCCATTGTCAACCCAATCCTGAATAGGGAGAGAGAAAACAAATGTAAAAAAACCCCAACATATTTGTGGTTTCACTGTGCCAATTCACCAGAAAAGGGATGTCTTTTCAGATGCACTCAAACAGCACAACGAGATCCAAGGCTTGATGGGACCCTCTGCATCCTTCCATCAATTCTCTGTTTTTCTGAGACAGCAAATCACAGAAGTCACTTCTTTAGGATGACAACCAAAAGAATCACTCATTCTGAAACAACCAGAACTCAGTGCTACTGAGAAAAATTTCAGAAAGTAGCATAAGTGTGTTTTGTTAAGTCTGGATTGTGGCCCCCAAAAACAAGAAAAGTGATTGAATTTGGACACTTTTATCAAAATAATCTCCACCAATCTTCTAACATGCAAAAAGGCCAAATTCTTTTACATTCTTTCCTGATCAATGTCTCTTCAGTGATCACTGTGAGGGCACTCACTACATACCAGATCCTAGCAGAGGAAATCATTCCTGTACAAAGATGCCAGACAGGGAGATCTTGGGCCTTGTCCACACAATGCAGTAGGAAAAAGCAAAACAAGGGCACAATGTCCTCCCACTACTGGAAGTTATTTGGAGTCAAAAGAAGCCCCTGCAATGCTCTGATCCAGCAAACAGAAAACTCTGCCATTTATACAACTCTCTCAGACACTTCTTCCTAGCTTTCTCCTCTCTTGACTTGTATGGGGTTTCACTATATCTCAGTACCTCACCATTTAAGGTACACCCAAAATTTTAAGTAGTTTTAAGAGTACTAAGAGTGCAGGGGAAATACTGGAATGGTGAGTTAAAAATTAAAATAGCCAGTTCAAAAAAGTGTGTGAAAGTGGCGTGACATTTTATGAAAGTTGAAAGATATTTACAGATATATATAAAATTTCATAGTGCCTGCTATGCACTGGTTCTAAAGCATTCTCACACCCAGCTCAGTGTCCTTTCAGCAAGGAAGTCATTAAGACACCAATTCAAACTAAAATGAATCTTCTAGAAATAGAAAGATGGAAACTACCAAGAGCAGCACTGCATTAGTACCAAGGGGTCACACTCCCAGCTCAGCCTGCTGAGCAACTGCCCAGCTCACTGCAGTGCTAAGGCAGGGTGTTTTTGGCCAGGAGTGTGTGTGAGCAGCTCAGTCTGGAGCTTCCCAGGGCCTGCTGAGCAACTGCCCAGCTCACTGCAGTGCTAAGGCAGAGTGGTTTTGGCCATGAGTGTGTGTGAGCAGCTCAGTCTGGAGCTTCCCAGGGCCTGCTGAGCAAGGACAGCACTGGCACACACTGTCCCCTGAGCAAGGACAGCACTGGCA
The DNA here is from genome assembly GCA_020086605.1 of Lanius collurio. NCBI lineage: Eukaryota > Metazoa > Chordata > Aves > Passeriformes > Laniidae > Lanius > Lanius collurio. The sequence continues at coordinate 11,912,678 of JACBWW010000025.1, read as the reverse complement.
CACACTGTCCCCTGAGCAAGGACAGCACTGGCACACACTGTCCCCTGAGCAAGGACAGCACTGGCACACACTGTCCCCTGAGCAAGGACAGCACTGGCACACACTGTCCCCTGAGCAAGGACAGCACTGGCACACACTGTCCCCTGAGCAAGGACAGCACTGGCACACACTGTCCCCTGAGCAAGGACAGCACTGGCACACACTGTCCCCTGAGCAAGGACAGCACTGGCACACACTGTCCCCTGAGCAAGGACAGCACTGGCACACACTGTCCCCTGAGCAAGGACAGCACTGGCACACACTGTCCCCTGAGCAAGGACAGCACTGGCACACACTGTCCCCTGAGCAAGGACAGCACTGGCACACACTGTCCCCTGAGCAAGGACAGCACTGGCACACACTGTCCCCTGAGCAAGGACAGCACTGGCACACACTGTCCCCTGAGCAAGGACAGCACTGGCACACACTGTCCCCTGAGCAAGGACAGCACTGGCACACACTGTCCCCTGAGCAAGGACAGCACTGGCACACACTGTCCCCTGAGCAAGGACAGCACTGGCACACACTGTCCCCTGAGCAAGGACAGCACTGGCACACACTGTCCCCTGAGCAAGGACAGCACTGGCACACACTGTCCCCTGAGCAAGGACAGCACTGGCACACACTGTCCCCTGAGCAAGGACAGCACTGGCACACACTGTCCCCTGAGCAAGGACAGCACTGGCACACACTGTCCCCTGAGCAAGGACAGCACTGGCACACACTGTCCCCTGAGCAAGGACAGCACTGGCACACACTGTCCCCTGAGCAAGGACAGCACTGGCACACACTGTCCCCTGAGCAAGGACAGCACTGGCACACACTGTCCCCATCCAGCTTTCAACTACAGCTGCCCAGACCCCTCAGTCTCAGTTGAGCAGACCTGGAAGAACTCCAAACGACAGAGGAGATCGGACACGTAACTTCCCAGAGGCTTCAGTGATGGATAGGACTTGGAAGCCCACATTGATGGCACTTTTCCCATGAGCATGCTGTTGAAAACATCTTCAAGCTCAGAAGACATCAACACTTGGCCTTTAATGGCTTTGCCTATATTAATGAGGCTGCTCCGAACAACTTCAGTGAGCCTTCAGAGAAAACAAAGGAATTGTCATTATTTACTTCTCACCACATGGCTAAACACCCCCCAGTCCAACTTGAATAAAGGTGGTAAATGTCCTGTCAGAAATTCCTTATTTCATCTGTGGTTATCAAAACTCTTACTTAACTCTAAAAAAAGCAAAGAAATTAAAAACAGACACACAGAAATAAAAGACAGTGAAAACTTTCACTCTAGACAAGGGAAATCAAGTGATGAGAGCTTTAAAGCTTGTAGCACTCATTGTCACAGTGTGCTGTGAATATTGGGGCCTGGGTATCACTTACAAAGGCTAAAGTAGGCTACTCTACCTCAACACAACAAACTCAAACCTCATTCAGGCTCATACTCCAAGGATACCATTGCTGTAGTCAGGTACTCACCTGCAGCTTTCTAGTATTTTTAAAAGATTCATCCAAAGCAGAATCTTAACATGTTAAGACAGATGTGTTGTGAAAGGCTTGTTTAAGGCTTGGGAGCAACTAGCACTGATGGACACAGGCATATTTCAGTTTAAGAAGTGCAACACAGAACACTGAGCCATACCTGTTAAATCGAATCAGTTCTTGCCTAAGAACTGTATTCATGGACTCTTCATAAAGTACTGGGTATGCCTTCATCACTTCTTCCATATCAAAGCTACTTGGTAGTTTGGATAGGATGTCCTGTGCCAAATCTTCAACAACTTCCTGAAGGCACAAATTTGCAGTGAATAACAAATATTCCTTTCCCCCCCAATTTTTATTGAAAGAATTCCACAAAACACTTTAGATTTTATATTTTTTTCTGTATAACCACATAGGTATTTTAGTCCATTTTCCTAAAGCTATAGTGCCTGTATGCTCTTACTTGCTTTGGGCATCATCCTGTCTGCATGTGCTTGCTTACTTCTTCTCAATAATTTTAAATTTGTTAAATATTAATTTTTAATTTGCAACAAGGTTTTAGGGGATTTGTAAGGAAATAAGCAGGAGAGCAGACAAGCATAATCCTATTACTGCCACAAGGAAGGAAAAGACAAAGCATGCAGCATGAGCAAAATAATGGGACAACCCCATGAATACCACAGCCCCAAGAGAAGCTCTACTTGCAGCATATTGGACATCAGAGAATATGATCACTGGACAGCCCTGCAGGAAACAAGGCTCCATCAATTCCACCTTTCAAGAATCCATTTGTATATAAAATATAGGATGTCAAATCTGAGAGGCTTGAAAGGTTATTGATCTGTTTCTCAAAGAGGCCTGGACTAGGCCTGAGTAGCCTCAGCTGCCAGGACAGGTGGTATTAATCTGTTTGAATGCAAAGTCCTGGAGGTATCTTCCATCTCTAAAGGTGCTATGCCAAATCCATCTGCTTCTCCACAAGGACATTCACATCTGCTCCCAAAGCTACTGTCATGAGAAGAGAGGTGCTGGGTTACTCTGAGGCCTAGGACATAACAGGAAAGGGCTCCTTTCCAGCAGGCAAGTTGATCTTTCTCCCCCAGTTACCTGAGGGGACTTGCCAGCTCCCCCTGCTTCTCTAGGCAAAGTCAGGAGCACTGCATGGAACAGCTGGTTGGTCTCCTGGTTATCCTTGGTGATGTCTGCATTTTCATGAAGTCCAAACACTTCAGGGTGTGTTGTAATTGGCAAACTTCGTATGTATTCAACATAAGACTGTAAATCAAACATTCAGATACCAGACATCGTGCAATGTGATATTCATAAATGATCAGTGAACCCAACTGGGACAGAACCTTCCCATTTACAATTAAAGATGGTAGTTTCCTGTTAAACACATCCAGGAATTGACTGACTCTCCACAGAGATAAATATAAAAGTTCTGAGTGATTCAAAAACTCATGGGGGAGTTGTTATTACCACCCTCGTGTAAGTGGCAAGAGAAAGGAAAGTACATTAGAAATATCCAAGGAGTGCTGGTAGGAGTCACAGAAGGGGGTAGGATGCTGGATGTGTCATCCCTGCAACTGTGGGCTACACAAATAGGTAGGATTTGAGCACATTCATTATCTCTATGAAGCTGTTAAAGGGAAAAAGAGGATGGAAATTGAGTGTACACCTGCCATTCCACCTCTTCCTCCTCACTGCTGCTTTGAATGTCACACTGGTGGCAGGAAAGTGCAGAAGTGCCATGCACATTTCTGAAGCCTGACTCCTCCTGGCTTTCTAGAACTGCATTGGAAACCTGCACAGGCTCTTTGCATCAACAAATGCCAGAGTATTGGATGATCTCTGCATCCCCACTGGGGTATGGTAGATACAAAGTACAGACTCCTGTTTCATACATAAGATACGTTCTGGCATGGCTTTATTTTCTGTGTTTTGTATTCAGCATTACCCAAGCACAGTGTAAGTAAGCTGTTCCCCAATAACTCAGAGAGAATTTACACTTGTTGTCTTCTCACCTCATATGGGCCATGTGGGGGTATGTAGTAGTCACCTCCAGCTGACAGCAGGTACTTGTCCTGCTCTATATCCTTGTTATAGACTATGGAAAGCAGGGACAGGAGAAGACGCCTGTCTTTATCATCTGTCACTCTACCTCCATAGTTACACTCCCCTGGAAAAGGACAAAGAAAACCAGGACAAAAAACCCTGAAAGTTAATGAACAAATAAAAATTGTTTTGCAATAATGTGAAACTCTAGTAAGCTGAAGCTCCAAAGCTCCAGATCTTCCAAAGTTTTTAGGTTTTATACTTGAATTGATTCAATGGAAATTAGACACTTGGACATCTATGGGCCAAATTTATGTGTCTTGATGCTGAAATGTTTAAGGAACACTATGAGTTGGTCTGAGAAACTGCTACTCATGTCCCAAAATTCTTTTCCATAAAACTTATCATAGTATTAACAGAAATCAAGAATGACAAGGGTGACAAAGGAGGTGCCAAAAAGCAGCTTATCTCCGTGGAGAAAGAGAACAGAACAGCCACAGCAACTGAGTTATTTACACAGGTCAATACCTCCTGCTCTAAACCCCTGAGTATGATCACATCCTCTGGGGAAATGCCAAAGCTTCCTGTGTCAGGCTAAGGTGGATCAGCAAAGGGGAAGCAGAGGCCATGGATGGTTTCCTTTGATGTGTGTGAAGCAAAGACCAGGAGGTTTGCTGGACCATTGTAGTCATAGCCATATGCAAGTCAGAACAACAATGACATCTGAGGGTTTGGGATCCAACTCCAATTACAGTCCAACTCCAACATCCAGCCAGTGACAACCACATTGTTTGTGGAAGGCCAGTAAAACAAACCTGTGTGGAATCCACTCAGTTTGCTGAGAACTCACCAGTTTGTCAGCTGAAAGTGTCTAGCAAAGTCAACAAACACGTGAGAGGATGTAATGCCTGTACCTGTTAGATAGGTCAGAGCTTCAAATGGGATCTCTTCATATTCATTCAGAAACATCTGGATCTGTTGCATGCTGATTCTGAGGTCAGACTCGTTGAATTCGTATGGAATATTCCAACCTGTTGAGTTCAGAAAAGATGCACAGGCAGTGGTGCACTGCACTGACAGCTGGGCTCAGGAAGGATGGTGTTGGTGCTACACTGCTCCTACAGAGCTGAAAATACAACTGCCACATAGTCCAGAAACAGCCTGGAATACACCAGGCTGTTTATTGAGCATAGGCATTTTGGCATCAAAATATCCTGAAAATTATATTGTACCTGCTTATTTTAAGCCAATCTGTTGCTATCTGGACACAGTGAGAACAGGAGTTTTAATTCACTCATTGATTTCAGTTTTTAATCAGCCCATCTATTAATACTCTTTGCAGATGACATTCAAAATAAGAGTACAATAAAACAAGCAAGCAAACAAACAAGAACATATTCCCAACAAAAGAATCCTTCAGAAAACCTCTCTCCCTAATGCAAACCAAAAATAGAGCTATTGATGCAACTGTCCTTCTTCACCCCGATAGCTGGTCACATCAGCAGTACATGTTGCTTTAGAAAAAGGCCTCTAGAAAATTCAGTTTTTACTCTAAGGCAATAAATTAGTGTCTTCCTGCTGGAAGTTTAGTGCTTATTTCAACAGCTGCCTACTAAAATAATGACAGTGGCTTTCAGTCAAAATACATTTCCTAACAGCAACCTGTTCTGAGGAAGAGGGACTCAGCTGGAATGGGAGACTGAGGACCTCATGTACACCTGGGCAGAGCATGAACTTTATACAGTTATAAAAATGGAATCTAAGTCCATACATTTCTATATGTTATACAGAAATTCTATACAGTTTTCTACATATTTGAAGATCACAGAAAAGGCTGAAGCACAAATCTTATGAATGACATATCTTTTCATTGCTATGTTACAAACAACACACTGCAGCTACACAGATTTGTTTCACACCAAGTAAATACATGCACTTGGTTTGACAAAACAAAGTATGCACATAAATAACAAAAGTGGAATAGAAGAAGGCATATTTTGAATTACAAAAACTTAAAACATCTGAATTTCATTGTTCGAAATAACTACAGTAATAAGTTAATAATTTAGTAAGCTATAATTTCATGTAACTTCTGTATAATATCTTTATTTGGAAAAATGGTACCTCCTAGTCTTCCTCAGGGTAATACTTTTGGAAGTTTCAAAAGCAGCTTTGGCTGGATAAGAATCCCTGCAAATAACAGCTTTTAAACTTTATAAAGTTCTGTGCAGTGCAGATTGCACTCTTGTAAGACTCTTAACAGCACTGCCTTTCTACAGGGAGACTCCAGCAATGCATTTCAAAACCACAAATCTTCATTTTGAAACAAAGTGCAAAATAATCTAAAACTTACCCAGGGGGCCAAAGTTTTTCCTTTCCTGCACAACAGCATGAAAAAAGCAAAGGCCAAAAAGCAGTTTCTGCCAGAGTTCTGGCTTTTGGCAGCTTTTAAAGAACACGGGGTCAGAGATGGGATGGTTCAGGTAGGAGCGAAGGAGGTTCACTCTCACACCTTTTGGAGGCTCATTGGTCATCTTGATGCCATTCTGGAGGATACTAACAGGAAACTTTTCTGATGGATAACTAGTTAACCACAACCTAAAAAGAAGTTTGAAAAGCACATTATTAAAAAATCATATGATAGTAATAGTAGTAGTAGTAGTAATAATAATAATAATAACAACAACAGTATTATATTCTTGCATCTTTATCTATAGAAGACCAAGTTTTACTACTTGCTTAACTATAAAGATAACATCTAAATTTGTTCTAAAATGCAGACATGAAGTAGATTATATTGGACAGGTAGAAAAGATGAACTCTTAATTATGGATCTTTATTTTATCCCTACACATAAATGATATGAATGTCATACTTAGGCATTCTTACAAAAGTAGTTTAATTTCTTGTTAGTAGTGTCTTCAGCAAACAGGAAATACATTAAAAAGTGCAAACTACTAAAACTCCTACCTGAATTTTTCATTGGTATTCTCAGGCACTATAACTTCCTCAGAGATTTTTTCCAAGGCTGGCATCCAGCTGGTTGCAAGGTGGCAGTTTTGTAACACTACCCAGGTTCCATCAGTAATAGCCTTGTAAATCATTTTTTCTGCTATTGGGCCCTGGCCCTGGCCAAGTGAAACCGTTTGAATGTTTGAGCTTCCCATGCTAACATCATCAGCAAATTTTAGCAAACCTGTAACAGCAAGTTTTATACATGCAAACAAAGACAAACTCTATTAGAAAGTAGAATATGTTATATTCATCATTTGTACAGTGTTGTGAAAGGGACAAAAGTCAACAAATATTAACAAATATTAAGATTAAAGAAAAAAACCAAACAGCAAATAAAACCACCTCAACAACCCAGAGGTAGCATCATATGCTGTATCAGTCACTGTGTCTCTGAGGCATATACTAAAATTTAGGGGTATAAAGTATTAATAAAAAAAGCCCAGCCCCAAAACTAGCCAGGTTAAATGGCTGTCCTCTCCTTGGCCCCCAGGTGTTCAGTTCCAGTCTGCACAACAGCCCTCCACTCTCTGTTGCACAGGTACAATTGTTAATGGGGGTTGAGCTGCAAATTGGATCTTTAGATCTGGCTGAAAATGGACCTCCAGCTTTGCTACCAAAATCAGTACTTTCTGGAAATACATCCTTATGGTATGGCTCGTATCACAATTTTTTTGGCAGAAAACCAGATTTAAAAATAATCTGGGTGGTTACACTTTAAAGGACATTTAACAAATGTGGTTTTAAGTGGGGCCAATACACCATTTAATTAGTAACTGAGAGGGAGGAAACTTTCTGGAGGAGGAGTTGCAATAAAGAGTGGGGCAAACCTCCAACACCCACAGAAAGAAATGTAATGCAAGTATAAATTATAAACTGGTCTGGATGCTACAATCTGTTAGATCCCCAAATTGCTGTGCAGAGACCGAGACATTTCATCACCACTACTTTCATTCCACCCTCTAACAATTTTACTATCATTGTTTATATATAGGCAGATGCCAATGTTTGATATTCCCTCATTGCTTTATTGTACTTTAGAGACATTTTAAAGATCAAATGAGGGGGCCTACACTATTAACTAAAGTCTGACTATTAGTTTAGTCAGACTCTGTGACATTTAACCAGATTAAAAAATAGTTTTTTAATACCAATCTCACCTGCCATAGGATCAGCACCCGGTGATAATATAAAAATCAAAGGGGCACAACAATTTGAATCACTGTAACTTCTTCCAAGATCAAATGTAGGTGGTTCAATAAATGTTCTTCCCATATTTTCCTCGATGAAGATCTGCACTGCTGGGATAATTTTGTCAGGTCTCAAACACCTGAGAATAACCATGCGCTCCAAGGCCCTCAGGGCGCTCCAGGCACCGGGGAAAGCTTCCTCATGGGGTCTCACAGAGTCATAGATTGGCTTCCACTGGGAGCAGTTGTCTCTTACGTGCTCCATCAGTCCCTGGAGGTTTGTCAGGCAAGATGCACGCACGAGCTCAGCCCAGGATTTGTTAGACAGCCAGTCTGGAGCTGGATTGGGGTGAGGATTGTCAAGAGCAACACCTCCTGTCAGGAGGAAACGCCAAACTGCATCATCAATCAGGCCTTTTCCCTTCATAATGCCCACTGTTAGAAGGAAGGAGAACAACAGCTTGTCCTTTTCGAACAGTGAACGACAGACATTGTTATAGATGCTTACTGTGAAATGGTCAGTTATATTTTTAATTCTCTCCTGTAGGCGTCCACTCTTCCTGCTTTTAGCAATAGATTGAACATACAAGTTAATGAACCATATCAATGAATACTGGTACATAGGTTCAATGTTTGCCAGATCAGAGATGCAGAAGAAGACAACAGCTGAATGAACAGCAACTGGCTTATACCCCATTCGAGTAGAATCTATTTCCTTCTCAGTTATAGAGGCAATTTTTTGCTTTTCAGAGATCTCTGCAGATAACTCTTTGGAAGAAGACAAAATATTAATTGCTGTTTCATCCTCTAAGATGTTTCCTTCTGAATGGGAAAGGACCTCCAGGATTTTATCTTCTATTTCTTTTAGTTGTTTCTTATTTGCTGCACTTTCTATAATGAGCTGGTTTTTCTTTTCTTCTAGCTCAGGCTTTTCTTTTGCAGCTACAATTCCAAGAAGCTGGTCCTGAAGACCCAAAGGTGTGATCATGAAATTGAGTAGACAAACTTTCACAGCCACTTCAGGATAATAATGGGGATTCCTTAAATGGGTTGTCATGTAAAACCTGAAGTCTTTTGAATATTCAATTATATTTTCCCCTAATTTCATGTAATCTACTCCTTGTTGTCTGAATGTTTGCTTTAATAAAATGGGTTCTAAGAAAGCATCCAATTCTTCACCAATATTTTCTAGCAAGACTGGTGTTCCAAGCTGAAGAGCAGTTTCTAATGTCCTCACATAATGTGTGTCAGATAATTTGATAACTGATAGCTTGTTAGTTTTCTCCATATTTTTTATCCACTTGTTAGCTTGCCTTTGAGGATCTATCATTAAAGCCCATCTTCTTGAGTTAGAAACAATGACACCGTTGTCAATGGAAAAAGAATCAACTGGCAATCCAGCAATCTGCCATGCACGGATTTTGACTGGATCCCCCAATGTATTACTCAAGCTAAAATCCCTGGAGCATGGAATGTTCTTTTCAATGCACAGATCCTGCCACTGCTTTTGACATTTTAAGCGATAATCAACAGTAAAGGCTCCCAAATAGGCCACAGTTCCTGATGACAACAACACATCCCCCACTAGGTCTCTGTACTGAATTCCTAATAACCGTGCAGCTTCTGTCCACCTCTCCTTCTCTCCACCCAGACCACTGATCAGCTGCTCAGCTCTCACCAGCTTTTGAGAACAACGTTCTATATTATTTTCTAAGTCTTTCTTCCGGTTATTCATTGTGTCAAACTCATCTTGCAAAGCTTGAAGGCGATCAACAACCTCCTTAAGTTCTGCTTGTTTCACTTGCAGCTTTTGCATTTGAACATCCAGAATTGCCTCAGCCTCTTGCAAACGCTCTCGCTTTGGGGCAACCACCTTCTGAACTCGGTCGTACACCTCCATGGCTCTCACCCACCTGCAAAGGCCTTCACAGGCAGAGGAGACGTTCTTTACAACCTCTGGCTGAAAATCAGGATGATTCATAAACTTCTCTCTAATTTTCTTCATTATAGCAGAAGGAATTTTATCTTTATCATATGACTTTAATCTGTCGAGGAACTTAATGTCTGAAAGAAGTTTTTTAGCTGGCCCCCAGAAGTCTTCAATCATTTTACCTGTGTTGCAAATAAGACTAAAATCAGGCTTAATACACACGTTCAAACTGAAAAAAATACTTTGAAACTCAGTATGAAGCATTAACATCAATGATATTGCAATGGTAATTTTACTATGCAAAGACTATTAAATAGTTTGAGGAAATCATTACCTAAGGAATTCAGACTGGACCTTCACTAACCAATGTCATATTTATTAACTGCATATCAATTCTAAATCAACCAAGCACATTAAGGGAAATAAATTACTACACAGTCTTTCTTAGCATCGTCTGTTAGATAAATCAGTAACTGTGGAAGTATTCCTTCTTAATCTAGATGAGACCATTTTGGATGAAAGGCATTTATATCATCCTCATTTTTAATTATGAAAGGGTTAACTCTATAGGCATAAGGTAGAATAAAAGTGAAAGAAAGCAGTCTCTTTCCCACCTTGCAAATCCTGTGCAACCCCACAATAACAACAGAAAAATAACACAGAAAAAGCTTATTAGAAAAATTACCTATGGCAGGTATAACTAGAATTCCCTCTCCCAGCATAATGGATAGTTTGGAAGCAGGGATTACAGGGGGAAACACAGGCAGATGGGGCTCAGCACCCAGAGTTCCTCAAGGCAATGCAAATCTCAAGGTTGGGTCAAAGCAAGTTGAAGAGATGACTTTGTGCTGGTGACTGGGACCATATTTACAGAGCTTGTCCAGCAGTGTCAGGCAAGGGCAGAGTGTCAGCCTGGCAAAAGCAGCTCTTCACTACTCAGTGTACCCATCACTGCCAGCAAAATGCACCAGCAGTGCAGGGCTCCACGCCAGAAGCACCTCAGCAGCACCCACACATTCCTGGGGCAGGGATAACAAAGGCTGTGTCATTACCACTGCCACTGGGGTCGGGTTTCCTCTCTGGTTTAATTGCCCTCATGATACAGATGCTCTCCATGACCAGCTTGACAGGACCAGGGGGGTTCTGCATGGATTTCACAAGAGTGATGTCTGAAGGATTCAGGGTGTTAAGAGCTGCCTCTGCTGCAGCCAGAGCTGGCAGAGCCTCTGCAAGGTCTGCTTCACATTCATCCTGTTGAGACATTGGGCAGAAAGCTGTAAACCTTCATCAACCCAGGTCTGCAGGCTGATCACCCCCTGTAAGTACCCATTAAATAGACTCTTCACAGCGTTGTGTTTCTTGGAGAGAAAACTGCTTTCACCATTTGACAGCACATTTTTAAGAGAGAAGGTTTGTAGAGAAATTAAAAACCTACATAAACTGAACTGATAAATGTTAAAAATGTCAGACAAGGTTTCAAGATCAAAGTCTCTCTGGTTTGGCAATGAGAATTAAAATAAAGGTTAGATACAGTTGTTCTCAGTTAAATCTTACAGTGCTGATCAGGTGGAAAAATGGATACTGTGTAGCTTAAATTCTTTATCAGGTACTCTGATCTCAGTAATTATCCATATTATATATCAGTGACATTTCCAGCTAGTTACAAATATATTGAGGAATCTTGAGGCTTCCCACAGGAAGTTCTGTGTTACAGATGTCTGACTATGGCATTACCTCTAAAGTTATGCCTAATAGGACTACATGCAGCATATGCCAAATTATCTCAGCCAACTCTAAATTAACTGTCTTTGGGCCTGGAAACAGTAAAAACTCGTAATTCAATCTGTTGAAAATGAGAATATATTAGTAAAGAAATAAGAGCTATACAGCTTTTGGAACATGAACTAGAAAGGGAAGCTGTGAGAGGCAGTCATGCTCCAAACAGCCCAAATTCACCGTGTTTATATGAGGAATGTGTCATTCACCATCTCCTGCAATTTTGGCTCACCCCATTAACACATCATCACATCATCACAGCTCCCTCACTTGGAGCCCATCATGCTCCTGCCTCCTTCTGCACTACCTTAATGGCTTGGGCCACTGCAGCTGCATCATTGGCTTCCTTTTCATCTGCTGACACTATTGCCTTTTTTGCATCTACTTCAACTGTCTCCTTTTCAATCTTGACCATCATTTTTTCTGTTTCTGCAGACGTTTTAATCAGTTCAGGCTGAAGGTCAGTCAGCTCTTTTTGCATGTCAGCAACCTGAGGAATACAACAGGAAATCAAGAAAAAGTCTGTGTAAACATTCCATGCATGTCACATCTTGATGTCTTATGAAGAAAGATTGGAGGACCCTATATTAATATAATCTAAAACAGGACATTTGAGCTAAAGAATTAATAATTCTCTGGTTTATTTTTACTAAGAGTTGTTTCATTTAACTGAGTAGATTTTTTAAAGGTATTTTTATCATTGTCTATGCAATACACTTGCTTTTTTCAGATTGATTAATGTCATTAATGAAAAATATATTATTTAATTCTATTTTTTCCTCAGAGTCACTTTTCAGATCACAAATTCCTCACAATCGCTTTCAGATAATGAAAGCCCAATTAATCCTTTATTTTACAGATGGAAAACAAAATCCAAAAGAAACCTGGAATGGAACACAGAATTACTGACAGCAACAGCTGCAAACTGAATCTTCTTCACCCAGCAAGTATCTGGAAGCCTCTTGAGTTTGTACCTTGGAAAGGTCGATCCCTGGATCACATGGTTTGAAAAAGGGATTATTTATCTGGAATAAATAAATCTGATCCATTTCTTACTGGGACTCTACTCAAGAATTAATGTTTAATATTCTCTTACAATGTTTTTCAATTTCTCCTCTATTCTGGAAAGGGTAGTAAGGTCCTAGAACTCTGAGGCATGGATTCTCCATATAAGGTTTTGAGAAAATAATGAAATTTATAAGGTTTATTCCTTCAACATTTAATGAGTACCTTCATTTTAATTTTGTTTTCTATTAAGAGCTATAATCCAAATGTAGAGATTACAATTTCTTCAATTTACTGAGCAGTAATCTAACTTTTTCTGCTGGCTTTCTATAGAAAACTATCAACAGCACCATGAATATAGTGAAGAACAAATTAGTTTTATTTCTGTAAGCTTCATCCATACAGACCCCATACTGAAGGGTGCATATGGCACATATTCAGCATTTTCAGCTGAAACTCACTTGTGAAGATGCAAATTCAAGCTTTTCAAGTCCCACAAGATAACGAGTCCTCATCATGTCAACTTCTGCCCTTTTTCTGCTCAGCAGAGTCTTGAAGGTGAGGATGAGCTCCACGTAGGACGTTGGTGTCACGTAGTTGTGTCTGCGCAGCGCCGCGTAGTAGCCAGCAGAGAGTTCCCTCACACTTTCTTGGAAGTACTTGCACACTGACACAACCCTAGGGAAAAATTTTCCACATTACTTCAAAAATACAGTCTGTCTTTATGTCAACTATCAAAAAATTACTCAAAGCTTATGAAGTCATATTAGTGTTGGGAAGGCAGAAATGTATTTTCCCCGTTATTAGAAATACTCAGGACTCTTGTTGAAGAGTGGCCTGATTTTCAGAAACATCAGATATATTTGTCTGGGTATCTTTGACTTGCACCAAAATCCCAGAGGTGCCTTAGCTTTGTCCTTTTATAAGGACAGTCTCCTGATCAAATACACTGGGGGCACGAGGGGCAGGGCAGCAAACTTTTGATTCATGTGTTTCTTGAGAGATAAACTCATACTCTTTTTTAACATCATCTTTGAGCTCAATATCCTCTAAAAACTTGTTGGCAACCATTTCCAAAGCATCTGTAGGCCACGTTTGGAACCAGTCAATGGTGCAGCAGTTTATCAGTGAAGGGAACATCCGTAATCGATTCCGAAAGGCATCTCCAATAGGACTCATGGCTACAAAAATAACAACATGAATGTTACCTAAGTTTCTTTGCAGTTAGGAAGCTGAAAGAAAAATAAACCTAAATAAAAATATTCTAAGAAACAACACATTGGATACAGACCTAAGACAATATGCAAATTTTTCTTCACCCTTTCAATAAAGAAACTGTACATAGCAAGGGGTGTGGCTTCAATTCTCCTGTTCTCCATCCTTGCTGCACTTTGCATTTTCTCAACAATTTCAGCCTTCTCATCTGCTGCAAAGATATTAGGCACATCCCCAGTATTTAACAGCATGTTGATGTCTTCTACAAACGATTCATCCTTTATTTGATTATCACAGAACAAAAAGGACACGCTGTTGTTACCAACACCTGCTTTCAGCATGACTTGTTTAATATCATCTTTCCATTCACTGATGCCATAGGACTTGGTAATTTCGATCTGGAAGAGCTCAAAGGAGTTCATGAAGGTGGCAAGCTTGGTGGCACTCTGCCGGCCACTGCCGCCAACGCCCACCAACAACAGGTGCCCGTTGTCCTGTTTGAGCACCCTGCAGATCCTCGAGATGTGCTCGATAGCAAACTGGAACATGACCAGGGACATGGGTGCCTTGCTGACATTGTTGTATTCCTCCAGGTAGAATTCCATCACGCTCGTCAGCTGCTTCAAGTCTGGGATTTCATCGTAAACTTTGACAGAACTGCTCGGCTTTGTGTAGTCCCCAAAGAACAGGGCACGAATGTTATCATCAGTGACTCTTCCAGTAGGTGAGAGATGACCCAGTACCTAGGATAGAGACAAGAATTAACAGATAATTCTAACTATTAGGGAATTATTTTCTTTAAAGTCATACTTCTGTAGGTTGACATGCAGGCTTCCACATCTGCATACCTCACACACAGATACTGCTGTCAAATATAGAACAAGTTCTCAGAAAGGTACCCCCCACACCCATTGGAGCATCCAAATAATCTTTTCTCTTAAGTAAAAACACAGATAAATGCTGTGCAAGACATTTATTCCATTCCAGTTGGTCCTCTGTACGAACACAGAATCCCTCAGAAGTTATGAAACATTCTGATATGAAGTATCTTGAATAAAAATGTATATAATACTCAATGCTGAATAGAAGATTGTCCATACTTTTTAAATTCACTGATCAAAATACTGCAAAATGTCTCCAGCACTGATTGAATCTCAATGTTTAAGTATTTCTGAAAATGCATCAGTATCATCTTGGTCCCAGCACATTACCCAAAAATACCTTATTAAGGTTCTGCTTGAAGCTGTTTAAAGTTGTCTCTTGTACCATCTGAAAGAAAACATTCTTGTCTTCCTCATCAACCAAGCGATCATAGAAAACTCTGTACACTTCATGAATCCAAAGTCTGATCAGTTTATCTCCATCCTGAAAATGTAAATACAAACAAAATGGATAAATATAGTTCAGGCAGGATTTGTTCCAATAGAAAGGTCAGAAATGTCCATCTGGACCCTGCTATACCTTGTACAAAACTCAGTGGGAATCTTTCAATCCCAAGCCATTCAGCACATGGCCCAGCATCTGCTAACTTAACTGGCTTCCTCACCTAGTAACCCTCTCATCCTTCCTGCCAGCACAATCTGGGACCCTCATGTCAAACCTTTTTCTCTACTCCATCCTTCCAAGGTCTGGCTCATGGGCTGCAACCCAAGCCCTGTTCAAACCCCCCCTTGCTAAGATTTCCCTTGAATAGCTTGTAGCTGTTTTGTTCTTTTTCTGCACCAAACACATTCTTCCAGCAGAAATAAACCCTTTAATACCCTTTTTTTATCTGACATTTTACTGGAAATGGATGCAAAAAGGTAGAAGGGTGAATATCATGTACATCTCTCAGTATTGATTTGTAGTTTGTGACAAGAGGCAAACTCAGGGTGAAATTATTCTGTTCTGTTCATGACTAAGTTTGCCATTTGTAAAAAGAGAAACTGAGTCTTTTCTCACGTTTGTTTCCTTTGTGTATTTACTTTGCAAGTTCAACAGAGGGGACTGTCTGCCTTGATGTACAGACTTTAACAGGAGGACCTCTGGGCCCAACTGTATTACATGTCAAGAATATTAACAAAATGACAGCTCTCTCCCTCAGAGACAGACAGAAAATACAAATCAAGGTATTCAGGGACTACTCTGATTTCAAACCCTGTAAATCTATTGAAATCATAGTTCATATATTTTGAGATATTTACTTACTGATATTATAAAAATAATTTACTTTTTCCACTGCTCTCTCCTACATCAACATAATTAAACTACAACTTACTTGCAAATGAGTGTGTGGACAGAGCAGAACTCCTTTAATAACCCTGGAAAAATCCCGTAGATTAAAGACATAGTGGGATTTTGAAGGAGTTGGGAGAAAATTATCAACTGCCAATTTATAAATCATGGATGTCGCTTGGACCATCACCTTACCCAGCCTTAAGAAGGAAAAGAAATACAATTTTAGCTTCTGCAGATAAATCACAGGGAAAAGACCACAAAAGTGCTACAGGAAATAGATCCCATTACCTCAGAAAGGAAGCATCAAAGCCTTTGCTGAAGTGCCAGTCAGTAACTGCAGTGAAAATCTTGGTTAAAATGTCATCATTGAAAGAACAGATAGAGACAACATTCAAGTGCCGTGTGAAGCGTCCTGCAAAACACAGAAGGATGCAGAGACATTGAAATGGTCAAATATTTTCCCACCTTTCAGCTCCCATCTTCTAGGACTGACTGTCACTGAAACAACATTTGAATCTGGCACCAGTTTCATGATTTTGTTTGTGGCAAATTTTTGCCCTAGCAGTGATGCAGAAGAAATATAAACTGGCTTACATTTTTATTAGTATTTTACTTAAAATTACTGTTTGGAGTATGTAAACCCTGCATCTCCATTACAAGGCTGCTATTACCCAATTTAAAATTCCAGCTCACCTCAGCCTTCTTGATTATGACACAGAAAAACTTTACAAAGTCAAGGATCTTGTCACTGGCTTTCACCTAAAAAGAATCAGTCTATACCCGAGTAAATTTTAGAAATTCAGCAATATCAGAATAGTTAATTCCATAAAGCCTCCTCAGAGCACAAAGAGTTATATCTGTACCACAGAGTTTATAGGAAGGGAAGTAGAAGGAGGTGCTTTATAACAATGCAGATGTATATTGCCTGTAATAATGTAGCTGCAGCTACATTAGGGCTTTCATTTATGAATTTTTTTTGTTAGAAAATCTAACCTCCCTTATGGTGCTGTGACAGGAATGGTGGAGTTGCAGGTAACATGCTTGTAAATAAATGCAGGCAGCCTACCTTAGCAGCAGCAGATACAGCTTCAGAAGAGACTTGCCAGAGACATGGTAAGAAGATGTATTCCCTCCCTTTCCCAAAGAACAGAAAACAGGAATAATCTCCATCGCTAATTTTTGAATAACTTCCATCATTCCCAGTTTAATCAACATAAAAGCATTCTTTCTAAGGTTGATTAAACTCCCCCTGGAGGAGACCTGACCTTGAACCAAACAGACCTGTACCACTCAGTGAAAGCACCTGTAGATCCACCAGTCACAGACAGAAGGAGAATCTGCCATCAGCAAACCTGAGCCCCCTCTAAGTTCAGGCAGCCACCCTGCTGCCTTCCCTACCTGAGATGTCACTCCTGCCTGAGATGTCACTCCTGCCTGAGATGTCACTCCTGCCTGAGATGTCACTCCTACCTGAGATGTCACTCCTGCCTGAGATGTCACTCCTACCTGAGATGTCACTCCTGCCTCCCCCGGGGGGCCCCATGGCCGACACGAGCAGCACATCCATGACACTGATGGGGGATGCATCCTTCCTGTCATACCAGTGCCCGTGATCAATCCACTGCCTGAGCAGCTCAATAGCTGGCTGTGCTCCATACACCTCCTTTTCAGGCATGTTTAGGTCATCTGTGGAGAACACAGACACTGAATAAAGAACTGCAGTGTTTAGGAATTTGGTTTTCTTCTAAGAAGGAAAAATAATTGAAGTAGAGGTAGAAAAAGGCTGTGTATTTTTATTTCTGCTTCCCATTGAACTAACCAAAATCAAATACAATTATGCCTTGCAGGGATAATTAGGGGTGATGGCTTAACTTAGTGTGGTTGGTGATTTTGTTTAATTTCATGTCATGTCCCACTGCAACTGTAAGAACTATTCTGAAAACAACCACCACTTAAACCTCTCAGCAAGGGCAGTGATAATTCTTTGATGGTTCTTGTGTGCCCCTTCCAGCCCAGGAGATTCTAGGATTCAATGATTCTCTGGATACCTGAAAAAAGCCAAAAAGCACTGAGGCAATCCAAATTTACTAGTCTCAGTGAACCACTTCCTTTGCCTAAAGGCAGAATGAAAATTATTTTTTAAAAATAAAAATATGTCTCACCCACAAAAATTATAGCTTTTTTCCCTGCAGGAGGTCCAAATAATCCTTTTTTTCTTCTGTCCAGCTTAGACATGATAATATCCTGGGTTTGGTTAGCAGAGGTTCTTGCAGAGAAGTTGATGAAACTCGGGATGTATTTTTCCTTTGGAAGTTTTAGTAGAAAATTGTTTGTTATAGCTGTTTTTCCAGTGCCAGTGGGACCCACAAAAAGCAAAGGGACACTATGCTCCACATATGTTTTAAGAAAAAACATTTGTCTGGCAGTTTCCATTGTTGGAATGATCAGCTCAGATACCTGCAGGGAAGTAAAATAAAACACAAAAATCAAACATCTAATACCTTAATCAACATGAATTTGCAAGCAACTGCAGGAACCCTGCAGCACAAATGCATTTATATAAAATGCTGTTATCTGAAAACCTAAGCTATAGCAAGGTTCTAGTAGCTACTATGGCCCCACTTCTTGCTCAGGGCTTGCACATCAATGATATTGCAATGGTAATTTTACTATGCAAAGACTATTAAATAGTTTGGGAATAGCAATAGCAAGTCAATAGCACAAGCAGTGTCATCTATACCATGGATCACAAATATTCTATAAAGCCTGGATGGAGAACTACAGAGTAAGTATGGCCTAGTTCTGTTCCCCTACTGTGCAAAGGGAAAGGAACACTGGTTTGGAAATTTTTTTCTCTTCCTCATTTTTTACTCCTAATTAGCAGCTGTGGATTTGATATTGAGGGAATATTTTGGGCAGCAGAATGAAATGTAATCTTATTAATCTAATATCTCTCACATACTTAATAGACAAGACAATTGCAACTCCAATGGAGTGAAAAGTTGAACAAGCTTAAGTTATCTTGAACTTTCATCTGCAGATCTCTGCTGTGCTTCACTTCCATTCAGTTCACAGCTGCCATCAAAATCTGAGTGCCCCTATTTAAAAATGGATGGGATCCAGGACTCTCAATACTGTTCCCCCCATCCTAAAATAGTAGTAAATCTCTTTGCTTGCTCTCTAAGTAACTCACACCATAATATCATAAGATATATATATTCTGGAAACAGAAATGAAGGAATGGAAATTCAAGCTTTGGCTTTTCCCCACCATGGTTTCCCCAATATCAGATGCTGTTAGAGAACAAAGCAGAGCCCAAATTTTAGCCACCAGGCAACCTCAGGGCTTCCAGTGTCGGTGGTACCAAAACTGAAACAAGAGCATGAAAAGAGCTTACAGAGACTAATGAAATGGTGAAAAGCAATCATTAAACAGCCTAATATTTATACCTCCAAATCATTTAGTCAAATAATTATTTTCTACAATAAAGACACCAATGTGCACCTTAGCCCCTGGGGCAATAACTTGCTCCTCCTTTGTGATGCAGTCTGTCCACAAGTGCCACTGCCCGTGGCCACTCTTGTGAAAATAGAAGTCATAAACACTCCCTGTTAATTGAAAAACACAACAGAGGAAAACCCACTGATTAAATTATAAAAATAAATGTCATTAATTTTAGTGTGAGAAGTCCAACACTGTGAGATAATGGAAGCTTTCTAGTAGATATACAAGATACACCCCTATCTCCCCAACCACCCCCCCCCACTGCCCTTATCATCACCAAATTACTTCAGGTCAGAATCAGCCACATTGTTTGAGTACAACAAAAGGCATATGCTTCTCCTGGTTAGAAGAGCCAGGAGAGGGAACCCAACTGTGCAGCCCAAGGCTTGGCAGATGGTGGCTCTGCTGCAGCCCTAACATCTGCCAGGCACACCGAGTGCCAAGCTTTCTTACTGCTTTATAAAAGGCCAAGCAAGTACAGTTATGAAGAATTGACATAGAAAAGCACCTTTTTCTGGGAAGATATTATTTTTGTTAAGCTTCACATTTTTAGGGCGTGGGTTTTCCTCATTCAATCCATTGAGCAAGTTGCGGAAAAAGGAATCAAATTTTCTTCTGCTGTCTGCATCGATGATCCCTCCAACTGTCCACACCAAAGCAAACAGGAAAAGGGCCTGCAGCCATGAGGTGATTTGCTGATTGGACAAGCTTTCACTGTCCTCTTCACCAGATTCCTTTATTTCATCTAAAACACATATTTTGAATTTTAGTTAAATGCCAGCAACAGCCATAAACCCCAATTCAAAATGCATTTTTGCAAAAGTACCCTGAGACCAAAGTAAAGCACTGTCTTCAGTGGAATGAAGCCAATCTACAAAAGGAGGATCTTGTCTATGTAAAATACTGTTTACAAATAAAAATGAAATCAGAAGAAAATATTTAGAAAGAGTCTTAACTCTTTTCTTCAGATGATATCAAACAGCAAGCAAAACATAGAAAATACTCACAAGATCATATTCAGTTTTGTAGTGACACCAGTTCCCAAATGTGACAGCTCTGTATGCTGGTCAAAGAACTATTAGTACTACTGATCAGTGAGATCCCTGAGTGTGCTGTATGAACTCAACAAAAAGGAATCCCTGTGGTGTTTCCTTGCATCTTATAACCTGCATTTTGTCCTGGGACAAGGCAGGGAAAAAAAAAGAAAAATTGAAATAAAAACAAGATGGCTTAAGGTACTTACCAAGGAGAGAAGAATAGAGTTTCATCAAGCTGTAACTCAGGTGAATAGAGGATGTCTTTACAATGAATTTGCAATGATGGTGAATGAAATCTAAACAGGGCTCAACCAGCCACATAAACAAGTCATTGACCTAGCAGGAGAAAAGGAAACAGCTGTGTGACAATGCAGGACTTGCCACATTCCCCACTGGCCCTCAACTGGCCCTTGGTCAAACACAGGGCATCAGAAATTGCCCAGGTTGGCAGAGAGAAGATCAGGAAAGGGCCTGTGTGAGGCAGTACTGAAATGTTCACAAAGTCACACCATCACCATCTGATGGTGAGAACAAGTTGCTTTTGCCATGGAGAAGTTTTCAGCAGGAATTCTGTTACCCAGTTACTAATCCAGACAGCAGAGCAGAGGCTCAGCCTAGAGAGACCCCTGTCTTGCTTAGGCAACAACAAAATTATTCCAACAGAAACAAAGGGAAAGGCTTCACCCTCCCTTAAAAAGAGGGCCCCTAGTGAGGACTCAGCACAGATACTGTGGCACAGCAGAAATTCCAGTGTGCTGGGGTAGACTGGTGCCTGCAGGAGTGCCACAGCAGAGGGGTTAATACTGACCAGGGCTGGTGGCATCTGCTCCATGAACTCAGACTGGGAAACAGGACAGGAATCAGGACCTACTCTTTTCCCAGGGACTAGTACTGAAGAAGATGCACTAAAGGGTCAGGCTATCCATGGGTTAAGGAATAATTGCTTTACTCCGATGGACTAAGAAAACTATAAATAAAGAGCTCTTCTAGTCTTGATGCTTCTTGGGAATTTGATTCCAATTTCCTGCAAAAACTGAAAGGGGGTCTTCTCAAATCACATAAATAAGTTTTCTACAGCTCCAATCCTAATATTATTCCAATTATTTTACAAGATTTTAATGCCTAATAATAGGGATTTAAAATTTTCATTAAAAGCTAATTCTCACCAACAAGTACTTTTATTTGCATCTACTGAAGATGTAGTACAATACATAGCACAAAGAGCTCTCATTCATGCAAGCAATGAGGTGAAAAAGGCTTTCAAGACTAAGCTGTCAATGGTAATACTAAAACATTCTCCCTGCCTGCCTTCAAGAGGGCAAACTGTGAATATCCCCTTTTAGTTAAGCTAAATTAGACCGAGGTAGAAAATGAAGTCTCGCACCAGTGCCCGGTGTTCTTCCTGCAGGTTTGGAGGAAGAGTTTTCATGTAGGAATCCTTCAGTGGCTTCCAACCCAACTGCTGTGGGTCCATATAGATCATACCACACCTGGGAAGAACAAACACCTATGGTAGAGGAATACATGTCAAGGTGGGACAGTTCCAGCCTGAATGCTCTCACATTACCTGCTGACAGTTGCTGGAGATGCCTCCTCTAAGTCCGCTGGCTCAAAGATTAAACTCATTTTTGAGTTCATCTGAATTATTTCACCACTCATTAAGCATAACTGGAAGAAGAGCATCACATAAACATGGTCTAGTCATGTCAGGGCTGATTGTGCAGTCAAAGCAATGCCATAAAATCACTGAAAATTCCACTTAGTGTCACTCTTCATTCGTTCATTTGTATCCTTCCAATATATGATATTTTATGACCTTATCTCAACTTTTCCACGTCTTACTCTAAGGCTTGCAGAGAAACAGAGAACAATGATCCATCTTTAAATATCTCTGCAAGAAAAAGCAGTTATGACCCGCATCTTTTTTAAAAATTTATTTATTCACTTGGTAATTTAATTAAGTTCAGTTTTCAGTCACAGAACCGAGTTCATGCATTTCAGTTTCCTAAAAAGGTCAATTAAAAAGCCTCAGTGATAAACCTCATTTCAGTGAAGAAGAAGCAAGACAAGGCTTCTAGAGAGAAGTAACGGGTTAATATTATCTAATACCATCTAAACCCACTCATACAATTGGGGAAATAAAGCAATGCTTTTAAGCCCATCAGCCTTTCCTGAGTTTCACACCTCCTTTGACTAACATAGTAGCAATATTGCTACTACTGAAATCAAGTCTGTTTATTCAAGGATGAGGTTATGGGCAAAAAATTAGGCTACCTTTTTATTATCATCCAGCACAGTGTTCATGTTCTCTATCCAAACTGCATCCACTGGGCCATCAAAAATAATCCACTTGCGATCATCTGTGGTAGAAGATGCTTGTTCCCTGAAGGCCTTTGCAAGGATTCCATCTGACCACTCGTGACTTACAGGATCAAAACTGCCATACAACTGCCCCATGGTAATGGCTTTGGGATTAATAACTTTGTATTCAACAGCAAATTCATCCATGGTGTTTGCTGTGTGAAAAGGCAAACACACGAGACTGAGAATTTGATAGGTTAGTTTTATTCAATAGCTGAAGTACAGAACAAGATGATTCCTGAGGATCCTACTTTAGCTGCTCAAAGCAAGAAACCCCAGATATCTGGCATCTAGGTAGCAGTAAGTAAGACATTTCCTTACTTGTACAAGGGAAGCAAGAAGTCTGCTGTAAAAAAACACATGAAAAAAAGAAAAAGCAGAGCAGCATAGATTTCATGTACTTATGGGAGCTACTTACAATATCCTATCAGAGCTAATTTTTTCAAGAGTATTATGCCAAATAAAATGCCTAACAAAATTCAGAAAATCATAAACACATTAGCATGGCTTACTCTTCCAGCAGACAAAAATACTATCAGAAAAATATACCAGACAAAACCAGTTTAATTAATAGAAACTTTGCAGTCAAGGAAGGGAAATTTAGGACAATTAACAACCTGGGCATATCTCACCAAAGGAAAAATACCAGTCACAGAATTGACTTCATTTAATGAGAAGTTTGTGGCTGGACAGTGTTACCTGCACACAGATCAGCCAGGGCTCCAGCCAGCACTTTGTAGGAGCTGGTCTTCCCACTCATAGGATCTCCAACAATCATGAACCCGTGGCGCACCAGCATCATTTCATACACCTGCCAGGGACAGGAGAGCCACTCCTTAACATGGCACAAAAGCAAGTGTTATGTGGATGAAAACAGAAGTTTCTCTCCTGCTTTCAGATGTGACACAAGCAAATCTCTGCACTCTGCTGGCTGACCAAAGCCTTCATCCAAACCAGAGGGCAGTTGTGCTTTTATGGCAATTCTCACTGATACAATTTAAGAAGTTGTTTTCCCCAGACATCCTCCCTTTCCCCTTGCTAAATCTCAGCTGCAGCAGCAGCACTGTACAGGGTGTGAGGGCACTGAGACACTGCAGATCACAGCCCTGAACTGAAAGGGCCTGAGCTGAGACCAGTGGTTACCAGTGAGGCTGACAAAAAGAGACTGAAGCTACAGCTCTGAGGATCTGCCATGTGGCCGGTCCCACAGAGGCTGCCTTTGGACTGCAGGAGTGGTAACTTCTCCAGTCACCCACAAGATCTTGTCAAAGCCAAAGTCAAAGCAAAAACACCATCAAACAGACTTGTTACAACCCCTAAGAAGATTTTTTTATCAGGTTGAGGCTGGTATTTCCTAGTTTAGCTCCTTCACAGACTGTCTGAATTACAGAATCACTATGAGCAAAGCAGGCTTTTATTCCATGATTTTTACTCAGTAAAAATACTCCATTTGTAATATTCCATTAATTGGTAAGGAAACTATTAGCTATTCATTCATGACACAGACAGTGAATGAAGAATGTTTCTGCTCTCGTGCTTTTAATCCCCAGAAGTATGTGAAAACAAACCTGAATAATTTTTCCAATGAACCATGGCACTGGTTGAAGATTCAATTTTTCAATATTTTCAGTTAGTGCCTTGCAAAATAGGTCATAGTCTGGTGTAGGAAGAACCACTCCAGGAAACAGGTCAGATATGATACCCTGTTAAGGAAAGACAGAATAGAACACCATTTAAATACAGGTTACAAAAAGAGAAAATTCCCAAGTAAAACAATATTCATACAGATAACAGAAGCTTAAAACCAAATGTCCTCAGCTGAACAAAACTAACTTCAAGGCAAACTGTAGTCATGGAATTATTCTGTATACATGAAACTGAAACCTGTGCCTGCAGTTTTCATGAACATACTGCTATTGCAGAAAAAAAAAAGCTTAAACTTTGCAGATTTGTCCCCATTAGGATTACACAAAACGATGTGAAAGTAGTTGAAAGAATTTCAGTGATTAAATAGAAGGGTATGTGCTCCAAAATTTCAGAGCAGTGACTGTGGCTGTGTCTGTACCCTAGCTTTTAGTCTTTTAATATTGATTGCTTTGCAGCTTAACACAGTCTTTACTTTCTATTAAAGCAGCATGCAAACAGAAACTTCATCATTTTTATTCTGAACTCAAATTTTTAGTTGACCTTAACTTAATTATCCACATCTCTTTTGGAGCACAAAGCCAGAATACAAACTTCAAAGTACAATTTCCACAAATGAAACAGCACAAGATGATTTTTAACAAGATCCCTTCTACAACATTTCCTAGAATAACTTTAAAGGCACCATTGAAAGTTTGCTTTTCAAAATAATCCTAACAGAACCAAAGAGTTCCTCCAGATCAGTGGACTGAAATAACTCTACACTAATATGGCATCATCTAGATCAAACCATTCTAAATTAAGATAAGGACCTGTTTCTACAGGTTCTTATACTGGATTTCATCCTCATAAAAGCTAAAACACACTGGCCTGATACCTGAAACAAGGGCACATCCTGGGACAAGAACTTGGCCAAGTTAACATCCAGCAAAGCCCGAAGCAACAACACACTTTCCTTTTCAGTTGGGTACTTCAGTTTTAGGTTCCCTGCTGCTGTCAGCACAGATTTAACTGCCCTCATTCCATAATCATAGTGGTGCTGAGATGACAACTGCTCTGAGCACAAACGGTAAGTGGCAACAATCTTCTGGGCAAGACTGTGGATCAGAAAATAAACAGAGTGAAAATAGCTCACCGTGCAAGGAAAATAATTCACCTATTTATATACACAAAGTAACTGCAGTGATTCTAAGACACGGTGTCCAAAACACCTGGGAAACAAGACTGTGGATTATGCCATGCTAGAGAATGTGTGCATCATTTAGGAATTCTGTCTGATACTTTGATACAGTTTCCAAATGATCCAGGGTAGAAGTGCACATCTGGCAACGTGAGGTGGTACATGAGAATTGACCAGGAAGCAGGAGATTAAGAAGAACTTTCTGGAGGAAAAAAACATGGACAGCCTTCCATGTAAGCCTCAAACACACATGTATGCCTTATAGAGGAATGAGGTATATCAGAATAAGGTAGAAAATTCAGCATGTCTTACCTCTTAGAGTCCAGAAATCCCATTGAATAAAGTGAAATTTCCCCAATCAAGGCATAATCTGGGACCATCATGGCAACTGTTCGGAACAGGGCCTACAAGGAAAAAAGAAAGGTGCCAACTTCTGACTATTGAATGTTGTAATAAATTGTGCCTGTTTTGTAAGAATAGCATCTCTCCATAAATTCATGAATGCATAGAATCCATGAATAATTTGAAATTTATGAGACTTCTTTAGAGATCTGTTCTATTCTGATTTTATCAAGAGGTTCAAGAGGTCTGTGCTAAGCACTGCAGTAGCAAATACTTAGAAAGAGTCAATTCTAAAGAACTATGAACAGAGGAAAAGGGAGGTGACATTCATCTCACTTTCATAACAGACAAACTAGCACATGGTGTGGTTAATGCCTTGTAAAAGATGACACAAAGAATTGTGGCAATACTGGGAAAAGAACCAAGACCATATCAGTCTCTCCATAGTGTCTCAGCAACTCACAAAGTTATAAAAAATTTAAATTGGGATTGGGTTCATCCAGCCATTGTAAACCCAGAGAATTTCCACTTAGAGGGAGCACAGTTAAAGCTGTAAACTGCTATCAATATGATTAGACTGAGCACTTTTATTTGTGCATTTTGTACAGCCCTAACTG
Organism: Lanius collurio; assembly: GCA_020086605.1. Classification (NCBI taxonomy): domain Eukaryota; kingdom Metazoa; phylum Chordata; class Aves; order Passeriformes; family Laniidae; genus Lanius; species Lanius collurio. The sequence goes on along the minus strand of JACBWW010000025.1, from coordinate 11,886,069 downwards.
TTTACTAAAGCTTGGTGAAAAGCACAATAGGATACACTTGAACAGGTTATCAGTGGTGCTGCTTTTGGCCCCAGCAGAGTTAATCTGTTTCACAGTAGCTGCCCTGAGGCTGTGCCTTGGATTTGTGCTGGAAACAGCGTTGATAACTCAGGGGTGTTTTTGTTACTGCTGAGCAGAGCTCACACAGAGTCAAGGCCTTTCCTGCTCCTCTCCCCACACAGCAGGCAGGAGGATGGGGGGCACAAGGAACTGGGAAGGGACACAGCCAGGACAGCTGAGCCAAGGGCTATTCCAGAGCATTTGGGGTCCTGCTCAGCAGAAGAAGCAAGGGAAAGGATGTTCAGAGTGAGGGCTTTTTTCTTCCTTAAGCAACCATTACAAATCCATTTATTATTTGATTGCTGACTTTTCTTATCACTATAGACTAGAAGTTGCAAATTCAGTTTAATTTCTATAAGAAAGCAGGATTTCAGACTTACCTTCAGATTATCAGGCAACTCTGCCCGTCCAGCATAGCCGGGATTCATCGTAATAAACACAGCACATGTAGGATTGAGAGAGATCTCTGTCCCCTCAAAGATGAATTTTTTGAGTTTGTGAACAATAGCCTGCTGGATGCTAAGTATTTGTTGGGCAACTACAGATAACACTTCAACCTAATACAGATAGAACAGATTGGAAAGCATAAGGCACTTGGAGATAATATAAAATGGTTTTGTTTACGTATTTTGATGGCTCTACTTGCATTCCTCCAGGGAAAATCACCCTGAGCCTTTATATTAGCTGCCTATTGAAGGGATCCTCTGAAAGTTAGTGCCATTATTCTCTACTCAGCTAACAGAGACTGATCAACAGAGCCTTTTAAAAGGCTCCACAGGGAAATACCATGTGCCTGAACGTAGACATCTAAGTTAGTTGGACAGGAACTCCCTCTGGAGGCCTCTAAAAGCACTTTCCCTTCAACTCAGATACACAGAGTTTAGGCTCTCTAGAAAAACTGACTCACTCAATGCCCAAAATTGAAAGTAAATAATAGGTAAAGCTGCCCAGTCCCAATCCTGAGTGTTTTAAAGTATCAAGGTAACAGAATACTGGAGAAGGAATGCTAATGCTTGAATTCACAAGAAAACAAATTACAGCAGAAAAATGAAAAATTAAGGAGCTAAAGATACTAATACATTCAAAATGGAATTTAATGAAATTTCCACATTTACTAGTACATACTTAAATTGAATTCCATCCAACTAACAATAAAACCTATCCAAAGTCATTAGTGACCAAATTTAAACCAAAACGACCAGAGTAAGATCTAGGGGGGAATTAGATGTGTCTGCCACAGTTTGGTGACCAGGTCACTCAGTTAGTGACACTCAGTTCTAGTCATTACAGGAATCCCTGCACTGGGATTTGTCTGTCTTGTGCTGAATACAGGCAAATGCAACTCCACAGCTGCAGTTTGATTTCTCAAGGTGAAGACAAGAACAGTTCTTTCCCAACAAATGAGTGTCACATACAAAAGAAAAAATTCTAAAGGAACTTTTTTCCTGCCAAATTGACCCAGAACACAACACTTCTGCAACACAGCACAGGTAAGCATGTGCTTCTAGAGCAGGCAGCTGAGTGCCTATTTCTGTCACTAATTACCAAAACAAAGAGGCCTCACCACAAGTAAAAGCAGAAAATTGGCAATAATGCTGTCATGTCTAAATCTAAAGCTTCTTGTGTGTTAAATTAAAGCTTTCTCATTTTACTTGTCTGAGTTAAAACATTACCTCAATTCTGTTGAACTCATCAAAGCAGGCCCAGGCCCCAGCTTGTGCCAGCCCCTTAAAGAACTTGCCCATTGCCTTGTAATCAAGGCCATCAGAGCAGTTAAAGACAACACACTACAACAGAAACACAGAGAACATTTCTCAGTATTAACATAAAGTCCACTATAAAATTCTTTGCATCTAAAATGGGAAGGGATTACTGTTGCTAATTTTGGATTAGAAATATATAGGATATATGTGTCTATAGGATGCCATATAGACACAGCCCTAAATGTGTGCTTCTTAGCAACTGTTCCTGTGAATAAAGAACAGAATCACAGGATCATTAGGCTGGAAAAGACCTTAACATGTTGGAGTCCAGCTGTAAAGAAATAGCTAAAAAACAAGCAGCACTTGCTCAAGAATGGCATTTTAAGAAATATCTACTACATATCCAAACATGAACAGCAGAAAGTAGAAAAAAGGGAGTTTTGGTACCTGCTTAGCTATTGCTTTTGCTAGATCTTTTGTTGTTTCTGTTTTGCCAGTTCCAGCAGGCCCTTCTGGAGCACCACCAAGATTTAATTTCAAGGCACCCATTAATGTCCTACATTACCAAGAACATAGGCATTAGAAATAGCAATCTTTAACATCAGGTTGTTTCTGAATGGATTGATAAGTATTTTCCTATACAGGCTCCCCTGGAAACAATTTACCTGTTTCTCTACTGACTTTGCAGCTTGCCCTAAAAACCCAGTTTTGTCTCATAAGTGATTCCTAATTGTGGAAGCTCACATTCAGCCACTTGGCCTAAAAGGAATGTCAAGGCTTTTATTACATGCATCTGCCTTGTATATGCTCAATTCCACAAGCAAATGAACAGTGCCATGAGCAAAATGGTAGAGCCTGCAAAAGCACACATTTCCCTCAAGTGGCACTTCAGCTGGCAAGAGTTCAAGCTGGCTTTATAAATTCAGCCAATCTTTAGAAATGGATGAGAAAGCATAAAGGTTGTTACAAAAACCTGGGAATCATACTGCTTTTCAAGTGAACATCTTACTAAAATGAGATCCCTGTTAACACTGGAGTGATCTGACTATTTTACAAAACCCTCATTCAAAGGCCTTGACTCATGTCCTCAGGGCTCACCAGAAGTGAAATACCACATCCCTTTGAATATTTAAACCTTGAGGACTGAATCATTTCCATTACAACCTCTTGCAAGCCAGTGGAGGAGCAGGAAGTTAACTGCATTCAAACATCTGTGAAGGGCTCTGTAATTACCTCATTTATCTTACAGGCAGGCATACTCAAACTGTGTGTCTTATTTCAGATTAATTAATTGACCAGTGCTACTGTAGAATTTGCAGTTCCAATACCATGTGCTGGCACCTCTTTTCAGAAGCACTTTGTTGGATACAATAGAGTCTATTACTCTACTGGTGTAGAAGCCTAAACATTGTAAATATTTTACCATATTTGGGCAAAGATATATAAGATTTGCCTCTAAATTCTACAGGAGAATGCTAGCTGCTGAGGTTCCTGCTATTATTAATCAGCACAGGTGAAAGTAAACACAGATGAATCCAAAAAATGAAAACATTATTCACAGACAATATGGCCTTACCTGTAGCATCGATCTGTCAGTGGGGTTATGACCAGACGCTGAGAATTGCCCAGATACTCATACCCATATTTCATTTCTGTTGTGATCATTCTCACTATCACATCATTCTCTTCCCAGTAGTATCTCAGCTGAGAAATCCACTGGAAGTCATTCAGATCTATGACCTCATCTTCAACCAATTTTGAGACCACATCACGAGCTGCAGAGTAAGATACAGATTGTTTGAAAAATCTAAACACTAATAGAAATGACAAAACTCTACGATGGGAGAGGA